>PVIJ01000203.1:0-348304 GCA_004024925.1 Scalopus aquaticus
TGTTCTGAGCTGGGTTGTCAATGTTGAAGTGCCCATTCCACACGACTGTCAAGTCCACAGGCAGGTTGTTGATCTCCATCCCTTCATAGGAATACTGCAGCCAGGTCAGAGGGTGTGGGAGAGAAGAAAGGGTGTCAGAGAGACCTCTGGGGATTTGGGGAGCCATCAGGGGGCCATGGAACTAAGCCCTGGCCAGGACTGTCATGTGTGGGGGTGCATATGTGAGCACATGTGCACATGTATGGGGCAGGGTGAGGAAGCACATGCCAAGGGCTGGGAGCAGGAGCTCAGGAAGCTGTGGCAGGGCAGGGGCCAGCTCTGAGTGGGACCCCACAAGGAAGGCGGGTTCACAAACTGATTTGAGGGGCTTCTTCTCAGCCTTCCACCTCCATGGTGGTTGCAGCACCAGCTGCTCTCCCCAGGAAGTCTGACTGAAGGAGGAGCCTGCTTCCTCCCCCAAGATCCAGGGGACCCGAGCAGTATACCAGTTACTAGGCCCCCCAGGCCCCGGATTCAATGCGGGAAATTTAACTTCTGGGACACTCTGGGGAGGTGAGTGCTTTACCAAAGACCTGCAGAGGACGGATCGATTTCCAGGCAGGGGCAGCGGTCACAGAGCAAGGGAGGGCTGAGGCGTCGGGGATGAGCAGTGGGGAATTACGAGGGAGGAGGATCAAGTGGGAACTTAGGGGTGAGCGGGAACCTGGGTCGAGACTCCAAAGGCATTCAGTGGCCCACAGATGAGGAGCAGGCCTCAGCTCTGCAAGATCCTCTCTGGGCCCGATTCCCTGCCCAGATCTCTTGGGGAGTTTGGGAGCCTATTTGGGACTGCACCAGGGGGGAGGGGCGATGGGGAGGTGCTGCTCGGCCGGTCTATCAGCCAGGCCCCTGAGGCTTCTACGGGAGAAGCATATTCTAGCCAGGGAAATCCCCGAGTGCCTGAGCCCCACAGTGGGCACGCCGAATGGGACTCGGCGTGGGGCGTGTCCTCACACATGAGTAGGACGCGTGCCCAGCTACTTCAGTCTCCACCCAAGCGCTGCAAATTTCTTCACCAACTCCTGGTGACGCACGCCCAAGCCAGAGAGCCAAGATGGGGCTTTGCTCCACCATGGGGTTTGTTCCGTGGCGCTGTCCTCACCCCCACAGAATCTCCCTTGTGATGGAGGATGCCAGGGCCGGGCAGGGTCTGGGCTCATCCACAGAGACAGCAAGGCTCCCTTGCCTTTTGGAAGCAGCAGCCCAGACCCAGGGGCTCTGGGGGCCCTGAGTTTGTGGGGGAGTGCAGGAACCCGCTCCCTGGAGATTAAGGGCTTCGTGCCTGGGTCAGGCTGCGTCGCCTCAGGTCCTTCTGCATCTCTAGCAAGACTCTCCCACTCAAGACTGATGGTTCTCAGGTGGTCTAAGGACCACCCTCTTCGGAAATCTTGGGGGTGGGGGCTACTGATTCCAGGACCCCAACCTGATCTGTTCAATTGGAATCTCTGGGGAAAGGAGCCATTTCAGACAAGCTACTCTGGGGATTCTGATGCTGGTCAAGTCCAAGGACCGTGGCTCCCAGCTGGCGGCTAGAAGTAGGGAGGTGCAGTGAGGCGCACGCGGCCTGCCTGCGCGTGTGTGCACAAGCGTGTGTGTGTGTGTGTGTGTGTGTGTGTGTGTGTGTGTGAGAGAGAGAGAGAGAGAAAGAGAGAGGGAGGGAATTCTCTACACCTCCCTTCCCCTTTCCTCCTCTAGCCAGCTCCACTTCCCAAGCTTCCTGTCTCCCTCTGGGAGGCTCCCCGAGGTGGGGACCCAAGGGCTGACCCAAGGGTCCACAGAGCTCCGGCCTCTGGAGGGGATGCTGGTGGTGCCCCCCCAGGAGGAGTCTGGCCGTTGCCTCTCAGACCTGGGTCCTGAAACTGGAAGCAGCAGGTCACGGTGTCCAGGGCCACATTGGCCGAAGACCAACAGACCCTTCGTGCCCCACACAGGAGGATCCTGAACTCTCCCTGAGAGCGAGACAAGGAATTCTGAGTGTGTGTGTGTGCAGTGTCTGCGTGTGCAAGTGTGCATGTGCAGGCTGACTTGAGAAAGTGTCAGCGCACATATCTGTGTCACTGGTGTGCCCACACCCGTGTGTGCAGCCAGCGTGTGGCCCTGGGCAAAAGATCTAAGCCTCAAAAAGATCTGCGTGCCTCAGAGGACCGGGTGAGGGTTGGAGATAACCCCCATGCTGAGCTCCTGGGCTGTGTCTGTCACGTCGAAGGGGCACGCACACACTGCTGGGCACATCAGTGTGTGTGGTTATGGGGGATGATGGGGGGTGCTATGCAGAAAAAAATAGATTTGCCTTCTCTGTGTTTACGTTTATGTGGAATAATAATAGCAGCCGCTTTCTGAGTGTTTATGCGCCAGGCACTTGGTACATATGGAGGAGCGTTCACATGAGGACACTCTGGTGCTTTCATGTCCTGTTGTGCACGTGTGTGTGCGCACGCCTTTTCTTTTAAGGAAATTGGAAATAAAAAAGATTTTAAGGATCACATCTGCTGGGCATGGCTTTCTGTGTCTCCCCTATTCCTGGGGTCTTGACTATGAAATATTATGGAAATCATTAACCTCGGGTGCTCCCACCACGCCCTCTGTCCCTAGGGAAGTCGGTCTGGTTCCTGGGTACCCCCTCCCCCGTGACCTTCACCCAGGAGGGGGAGGAGCAAGGCTTGGGGGGGGCTCTCCAGCTCTTCACAGCTGAGAAGCTGGACCACTGGCTCCCATCCCCCAGGACTCACACCTCGTGCCACTTAGCATTTATATGGCTCTCTGTAATCAGCGGGCAGTTAATCTGCACCAAACCCAGAGCGGAGGAGGAGTGTTTTAGGCTCCCGGAGGCCAGGAGGTTAAGCATCTCAATCAAGGTCTGGCCCATCATTGGCGGGCTAGGGAATGACATTACTTGTGACCTTGGGAAAGTGTGACCCTCAGCTTCTCTACCTCCTAACACAAAGAGAAGACCTCCTCCACGTAATTTGGACAATATTTCCTCCAGCCAATCCCTTGTCCCAAGTTCTGAGATATTTTGCTGGAAAGTTCTACCACCTCCCTACATCTGGATGAACAATCCTGAGCAACACAAGAAGCCTGTGTGTGCCCCATCCATCTCCCTGACCAGCAGGGCTCAGCAGACCCTGCCCAGCTGCAACCCAGGAAAGCAGGGAGAAGACAGGTAACATCGTCGTGATGTTCCCCAACACTGTTTTGCACTTGGGGCACTGAGAGAAAATGTGAGGCCACTGTGGGTCCCTGGATGCTGGGTGTGGAGCTGGCCTCACAGCCAGGCCAGCACCCCAACCCACCAGCTGCATGGCCCCAGTGACCAAGAGGTGGGTGCTGAGGACTGTCTTGACATTTCCCTGGAGGCTTGGTCTAAAGGGGGTCATCAATGCCCAGTCACTGCCCCCTCCAGCTGCCACCAGGTTGCTCCCAGCAGTACCCCAGGGGGGCACGTAGAGGAGGAGACTGGCCGGTACCTGCCCTCCTGCACCTGCCGGGGCTGCTGAGCTCTGTGCCCGGGATGCTCGCCCATCCGGGAATTTCCCTCACTGCTAAGGAGCTCATTCGCCAAGTCAGGCTCGGGCTCAGGAAATGCTGAGGACGTTGGAACCCCCCACCCCAGCCTCACATTCTCCCAGTGCAGAGCAGAGCAGCAAGTTCCAGTTGGCCTCCTGGAGACTCATGTCAGTCCCAGGCACGGAAGTAGCTCTGCCCACCGGGTCCAGAGGGCGAACTTAGGCTGCCATCTGGGGAACACTTGTCCATCTAACCGAGTCCGCTGACGTCGGGGCCAGTGGGGTTCGGTCTTGTGGCATCCTCACCCCTCTCCCAGGGGAACTGAGGTTTCATCATCAGAGAAACAGACCTGCCCACCAGCCCTCCTGATGCCCCCGGGAGAGTGGGCCCTGGGCAGCATCTCTGAGGAAACTAGGTTGCTTTTCCTGCAGCCTGAATTCCTACTTGCTTTCTGCTGAGTCAGATGTGGGGTTCAGGCTTTCTCCTCCCACAGGGGGTTCCTTATTAGAGCTAAACCCTTGGGGCCAGCCTGTTTGGCCTTGGGATTTATGAGGAAACAGGAGATGTTTAATATCCCTTTGGCTTGCAGATTTCACCCGGAGCACTGCAGACATCAGCAAGGCAGCCTGGCTACCGGGAAGGAGGGAGAAATGGGGACACATCTTGGGACCTGTGGGAACACATCTGAGGTTCAGGACACCAATTGCCAATTCCAACTCCATGGTGCTGGGCATCCTTAGGCAAGTGCGTGAGCCTCTCTGAGCTCCACTCGCCCCTTGATCGCTGCCCAAAGGAAGACAGGCCTCGTCCAGGCTCTCCTGGTCCCACATCACATCCCCAAACATCTCTCGTTGCCCCCAAAGTGAGGAGAGGCACGAGTGCAAGGCAGCGTGACAACCCAGACCACACCAGCTGTGCCTTCTTCCGGCCTGTGTCCACGCCTGCAGAGTGGAGACTATCGCCCCCAGCCTGGCATAGCCCCTGGGGGGAGCGGGTTACTCCGAGTGAATGGAGCTTAGCTCCAGCTCTGGGCCCTGCACTCCAGGGCACTGCATGTCTCATTGTGTATTTGCAAATTGCAAAGAAGGCCCCTGAACTGCAGCCGCTCAGCCCCGCACACCTACATGTGCCTCTGCTTCTAGGCCTCAGGTCTCTTCCGCACAGGAAGCAGTGTCGAGGTCTCTTGTTGCTTGGAAATGCTCTGTCTAAGGTATTTCCCTGAGCATCTGGTGCATAGAAGGAGCCCAGAAGAGTGAGAGAGAGCAGAGCAGTGTCTGGGAAGGCCAGGAGGCCAGGCGAGGAGCAGGCCGACAGGAGCGGGGTGTGCAGGTGGGGTACAAGCCGCGCTGCCAGGGAGTCAGACAACAGCTGTGAGCGGCAGGGTGGGGCTGCCGACCGTGTCTCGCCGGGTCTGGCCCCGATGCGGATTTCTAAGCCTTGCGCGGGCGGTGCTGACCCTCAGCCCTCTCCGCCAGCCCCTCCCGCTCCACGGCTCCCTTCGCACGTGCTTGGTGTGTCTCAGAAGCCCCCTTGCTGGGGAACAGCCTCTGTGAGGGAGCAAAGGCAGCTGTGGGCTTTGGGGCTGAAATGGGGCATCAGGTCAGACCAAGCGGGGGGGCAGAGGAAGGGCTTCCAGAGCTTGCCATAAAGAGGATGGGCATGAATGTTCTAGAAGCCTGACACATCCTACAAATACCCCTACCCACAAACAGTGCTCAGCGGTCTCCCGGCTTGTCTCAAAATCTCTTTTGCTGCAGCCAGACTTGGGCAGAGGCCCCTTGTCGTGGCAACAGGGGCCCCAGGAACTAGCAGTGGTGGAGGAGGCTGGGAACGGAAGGGGTTGGGCTGGCCCCACAGAGCTGCAGAAGCAGCGAGGTGGCCCGTGGGCCTTGGGGAAAATCCTGGCCAGGGCGGCGCTGGGCGGGGGGTGGAGGGGGCCCTGCCCGGAGGGGCTCAGACTCACCGAGGTGTTCTGGCACTGCACGCTGGAGCTGTTGAAGCGCAGGGCGGGCACCCGCTGCTCGTTGCCCTGGATGCTGAGGACGCACTCGTACCCGCGCTGCCCAGACTGCGGCTGCGGCAGGTTCTTGGCCTTCAGGGTGATGGGCTTGACCACCTCCACGGGCACCAGGATCTTGTCCACTCGCAGCAGCTGGGGGCAGTCCTGGGGACGGGCGGCACGGCTCAATGGGGGAGCAGAGCGCCGAGGCTGCCGCGGAGCCTCTCCTGATACATCGGTGCTGACTCTGCCCACCCACTGACTCCCCGGGCACTGGTGCCCGCCCCGGCTATGGTGCCCCAGGTTCCAGGCTGAATATTTTGAGGCCACCCTCCCTGTGCCCTGCCCGATGTGGTCTGTCCCGATGTTGCCAAATGCTGACCTCCTTTGGTGCCTCTGGCACCCCTCCTGCCCTCTGAGACGGATCCTGGTGGCCGGGCACCCACCACCGGGCTGATGACCCCTTTGCCTGGGCCCCAGGCTAACAAGAGTTGGGACAGAGGGCCTGCATGAACAGCTCTGCAGCAAGGCTAAGCCCTGGGCCCAGGCTCTGGAACGCAGTCTGGAGTCTTGCAGGAGGGACAGGGAGAGCCTTCCATATGTGCGTTGAGTCTGACATTTGGGAATGTTCTGGAATAAGTCCCAGAGACTCTTTTAATTCAGCTTCTGGCTGAGCTCAGGGAATAGCCAGCCCTGCAGAGAAGAGACACTCTGAGCAAGAGGCTGGCAACGGATGCGCTCACACCTGGAGCCAGGTGGGCCCAGAGAGTCTAGGGGATGGAGGAGATTCACTGGGTCCCCTTCCCCGATGCAGTCCGCTCTGCCCAGGGCGGACTGCAAAGAGAACAGGGTCAAATAAGGAGTGAGGCTGCTCTGCCAGTGAGAGGTGGAAGCGGGGGGCTGCTGGATTCTCAGGGCTGGGCGGAGAGTCTGCATTCTGGGCCTGTGTGGCATGGACGGAGCAGGGTGTTTGGCACGCACAGGAAGCAGGGCCTAGGCCCCGGAGTCAAGCAGGTCCACCACCCTCCAGATTCCTCCCCTATGGCAGAGACGGGGCGTGCCAAGGCAGATGGCTTTGGGGAAGCCTCCCATCAAGAGCATGGCACACACAGCCTTCTGAGGATGCGGCCCCCTGGGCCACAGCTGGTTCTCCACAGAGGCTCTGGCCCCACCCCAGCACCCTCCCCCAGCAGAGAAAGAAGAACTGAGACTCCAGGGAAGGGCAGAGGGGCACTCCGGGCACGCACACCTTCACAGGGTGCTGGGTCAGTGGTTGCATTCAGAGAGAGCAGAAGTGCAGGGTTTTCTCCGTTTCCCACAATAAAATGTTGCTGCCCAGGAGTGATGCCTTGAGGGTATCTAGAATCTGAGCATTCTCAGACCAACTTTCAAAATTTATTTATTTTTCCATTTGGCTGTTTTAATGACATCAGTTGGTAATAGATTTTATTTTGCTTAAAATTTTTTTTTGATGTAATGTTGGTTGACATCACTGCTTGCATTTTGGGAGTATGGGGCCCTCCGCCTGCTTCAAGAGTCTGCCCATGACCTACACCATGCAGGCCTCTCTTAGCAAACCTGCCCCTCAGCGGGGCAGCCCTTTCTGCCCACTTGTGTCTGTACAAGTGTCCTTTACTTCCTTGCCCTAATAAGCCTGTTCTTTAAGTGTAACTGAGTCTCTGTCTCATGGAGAAACTCGCCACGTGCAGCCGAAGGGAGCGCTGGTGAAACCTTTCCCAGAGAGAACCAAAGGACCCCGCTCAGCTCTCGAATCCATCGACTCTAAAACGACATCAAACCCACCATCTTTTCTTCTCCTTGAAGAAAACGGCAAGTTCCATCCAGTGGTGGGGCCAATTCAGGCTCGGAGCAGAGCAGACAGCCAGGGTCTCTCTGAGACTGCAGGACCAAGATTCAGGGAATCCCCCCTGCGGTGGGCTGGAAGCGGGCCTGAGGCCTGGACTGGTTTCAGTCTAGGATACCAGTGGAAGCTCAAGCCCTCTCTTCCCCGTAAAATTTTCACTGAGGCTTGTTACATTTCTCTAATGAGTCCTGATTGCCAGTGGTCCCATAAAGGCCTAGTTTGCATATAAAAAGGTTGGCTGCTCTGAGAGTAAGTTCATTAATAATAATTGGAGAGGCCCAGGGTTGGGCTGGCCACATTTTCCTCTGGTGGAGCTGCTGATTGACCCCAGTGTCCCTCCTAATTGAAATGTAAAATGGCAATTTTCCCCTAGGCAACAAGGCATGAAGGGACCACAGCCACAGCACTGTCCTTTTCTCCCACCCCAGGGCCCCAGATCCGACCTGTCTGGCACCAAGATCCCAGGTACAAAACCACCCCAGGTCTGATGCCTGTGGGGAATTTCAGAGCAACCTCTGTCTCTTGCCGCTCCCATCTGAACTGTTACTCTGAGCACTTCTGCTGTGGGGCAGGGACTCAGCCTTCCCCCACCCCCCCCTTTGCTTTGAGCTTCCTCAACTAGAAAGAACCTCAGTCTCAGAATCGGAACTAGGAATTCATGTCTGAAATTAGCAGATTCTTGAAAAAGGTGTTAATCACTGTTTGGATAACTACAAATGGGATTTAAAACTCCTCCGAAGGGTCATTTGGGGTGTATGGGAGCAAAAATCTGCCACCCCAAAATATGCTTTTTTTTTTTTTTTGTAAAAGGTTGATTGAATGGGAGGGACTCTGAAAGCTGGGTGGAGGTCGCTTTTGAAAAAAGATAAATTTTGGTAACACGTACTGGGAAGACCTAATATCCTTATCTCTTTCCCATGGAGAAGGCAGAATATAATCTGCGTACTTTGTGTTTACTCTGCCTTCCCGGGTAAACTCCCTAACTGACCTCCTCTGTCACTGCCCACACCTCCCTCCCCCATCTCAAACTTCCCCCAATCTCAAACCCCTTCTGTCTCAGATAACTTATTGAAGATGTCACCTGAAGCCATATGGGGAGTTACTCAGTCCTTCTGGGTCTCTCCCATTTATACAAGAAGTCTACATGTTGTTATTCAAACTCCTTTTGACTTTTTTCTCTTACCTACTGGGAGGAAAGTCTTTTAATAGGGAGTATATTTCAACCTGGGCTAGTCGCACAGGCTGCTATAGCTCCGGCAGGTAGAGTGTGATGCTAGTTAATGCAGCTAACACAGCACAAAGATCTGGCCCTCTGCTCATTCCCCGCCTCCCTCACCTTCCATGTATATTCCCAAGTGTGATCTTGCTTCATAGCATAGCACCTACAATCACCCACAGCTCCAGATAAAGAAATGAAGGACACCAGTTTCCACAACTATGACAAACGAAATATTCCCACCTGATCATCTTCCTGACTTTTGTTCCCAGCTGATTATCTAGCCCCCAAACAAAGCCCCTGGACAATAGACACCTATTCTCTTTTCAAGGCAGATATTTTTTCTGAACCATCTCTTGAAAGGGTGGAAAACACCTGCATTTAACAAGACTATTTGGAGACAAATGCTGCAATAGAAACCAGATTCCCTGGGAGGCTGTTTTGCTTGTGGCAACTTTCTGCATTTCTAAGTATGGACCACAGTGGGGAGTAGTGGTGGCTAGAGGCACAAAAATCTTTAGCTTCAAGGTTTTTCTGGAGGTGGCTTCCTTGGGCTCTAGGTCAACTGTCTAGCCCACTACATATTTTGGTCTCCACTTACATGCACACCAAAGTAAAGATAGCATGACTAATTACAAGGAGCACCAACATGGAGTCAAAGCATGGAGTCAAAGAGAATGCCTTTGCATCTCCCATGTCCAGCATGTCAGTAGTTGCTTGATGCAGAGCTTTCATTGCATATTTAAATAATTGAACAAGGACATAAAGAATGCTGTAGAGCTGGGAGGGAAAAGGCTGCCTTCAGGGCTGATGCTGCCTGGGGAAGGGGTGGTAGATGGGGTGGTAGATTTACAGCCCCCAGTGTGTTTACTAGATGAAGCTCTAATTCTTTTAGTTGTAATGGCAAGAGTGGGACAACCAGAGTTCCATGGGTGATTGCGGCAGGGGCTGCACCTAAGGTATCAGAGCAGCTAAGGAATAAGTGATTTGCAGGTCACCTCACCTCCCTCACAGCTCCCATCAATTCCAGAGATCAGCCAGTCCTAGTCCCAACCAACCTCCCAAATTTACACTCACCTTTTCAGACCCATGATGTCCAATACAAAGAAATGTAACGCACCATATATTTTCTTGCTGTTCCCCAAGTTTATAATGCCATTAGTGTGATCTACGATGGGCTGGTTTACGGAGAGAGCCAAGTAATAATACAGAAAGGAAATGCCCATAACCCTATGGGGGAGGGGCCGACAAGATTGATGGCAAGTGCAATTGTCGGGAGAAATGGCAGCCTGGTAATGGCATGGGGGTGGTGTATGGACTGGAAGCACTTTCTCTAACTGGGTTTGGCTTTGTTTTCTCAAAAGAGGGTGAAGGATATGGCAAGGGTGGCTTTATTCCCTTGGGTTTGGTACCAGGAATGGTTTCTCTACAAGAAGGGAAGTAGAATTGCTGATTAGACTGGCTGATCTGATTTCCCACAAGTCCAGTTGGGGGGTGAATGGCCTTGGTCTGCCCTATCTCAGGACATGAGGTTCACTGCAGCCTTTGGGGTGAGGGCCTTCTGTGTGTTGCCAGATGTTCAGTCCTGCAGAGAAGTGAGCCTTGAGATGGACACATTTCAGGATGCCACTCCTGGTTGTGAATTCATCTCAGGGTTACGGATGGTGTCATGGGGGAGGTGCGAGAACCTTTCAACCATAGCTTAGGAAATCAAATAGAATTCATTTTGCCTCTTCTGATCTTAAGTCTGTTCTCTGGAGTAGGCACTCGTGTTGAATTTCCTCTCTGAGCCTGTGCACTGCGAGCAGATGTGCTCTCCTTCCAGCAAAGCCCATCCAGGCTGGCCCTGGAGGACACAGTTCAGTAGCCGCTCACTTTTCTTTTTAGTTCAAATGATGAGTCCATGGAGGACAGATTCTTGTCAATGGATTTGCTTTTCCATGGAAGTTTGCCTGTGTTCCCTAAAGATCATGATTAAGTGTGTGGGTTCAGTGGGGTGGGGGAGCAGGTCAGCCTGGGGAGGAGCCTGCTTGGGCCCCGGCAGCTCCTCTGTTACTTGGTGGAGGTGAGGGCCCGACTGCCCAGTGAAAAGCCAGCCTATCAGGAACCTGGAAGGAGCATTGGCTGATTCTGGGACAGTGAGACTCAGGGCAAGGAGACTCTCTGGCCCTAGCGCAGCATCCCCCCTGCCTTCTTCTCTCTCTTCTCTTTGGTACCCAGGATCTGGCAGCTGATCTAAAGACCCAGGGTTGTTATCATAATGCCATCATTAGTTGAAACAAAATCATTCCTTGTAACTGGAATTCAGTTACCATAAACGACATATGTTATTGGGCATTCTATTTGTAATAATTGTAATTATGCTAGAATACTTGCCATTAATAAAATAACAACAATGATCGAACAGCGCTCTGTTCCAGACCAATAACTTCACCTGAATGCACTCTTTGTTCTGGTGGGGGGGAGAGGTAATTCAACATCCCTGTTGACAGCCAACAAAGCCGATGTTGAAATGGGAAGATACACGGCTGAAAGCCCTCCTGGGCTGCAAGATGGTGCCAGCTGGATGAATGGCCACCTGGCAGCCTCACTCTTGGTCAACAAAAGGAGCCTGTTTGCATCCTTACACTCAAAGGTTAAGGAACATGAAAACCCAGAGGCTTCCAGAAGAGCCACTGGACCTGGGTGGGCTTAACCTTTTTACCAAGAGGGTGGACTTGTGCTTAGACACCCAGGAGAGATGGAAGCCCTGAGGTTGAGCGCCAGTTGCCCCACTAGGTAGAATGGGGTCACCTAAGCCTGGACCTGAACACCTCTGATCACACTACTTCCTGGGCGTGGGTCTCTCCAGCGCTCCCAGCTTACCCCCACTTCCTGGTTGCCAACTGTAGCAACCATGTAGTCCAGTGGACCTATGTTACACCTCCCTAAATCCAGTTCTGCGGATCTCCCACACACCTTCAAACATTCTCGCAATGACCAGAGCATGGGAAATGCTCAGGCATGGATAATGCAGAGTGAAGGACGACAAGTAGCGTATCGTGCTGTACATTAACTCTGCCCCCGGTTTGGAGATGGGACACTTGTGTGCAGGGGCTTCTAAAAATCACCTTTCAAATGTGTATTTTTCTTTTTCCCCTTATTCCTGCTACTATTGCTTCCAGAAAGAAAAAGACAGAAAAAAATTGGCATTAAAAAAAATCACCATATTTTCATTAGCAGCCCGGGACTTTCTGTTAAGCTCTGAGGACAACGCTCTCCTTCCGCTAACCTGAACGGACTAGAGTCACTCAATAGTCCACCAATATTAATTTAATTCTTTCCCCTTGGGGACACTGTCCAGGAAGATGTTGCTACCAAGACCACTGAGGGGGTCAATTCTGGCTTCTCCTCAAATATTCAAAGTGGCCCTAGTATTAAGCTGGGTAGGATTCAACGTCCACGCTTCGACTGAAAGTACGACCTTGGAACTTCCATCTCTTAGGTTAAAAAGCACCCAAGAAAAAGGGGAGCCAAAGTTAATTTTATTCAATAATGTGACGAGGGAGGCAGGCGTGTCTTCTCACCGAGCGGCCGGTGAGGCTGGCCACAGAACGGCTTGCAGGACCTGGGGTGGGTGTGGGGTGGGGTTTGAGGGGCAGCGGCGGGAGGCCCGTGCCACATCCTTCCTTCAGCCCTGTTCCTCCCAGCCTCTTCCTTTCTCAGGGGCTCCAGCACTAAATCCTCTGAGGTGCTGTGACGCCCCGGCTGCCTTGACCCGGGCCAGGTACAGGCAGGGAGCTGTGTGGGGTTCATAATCCCGACACTTGAGAGACTCACACTGCCAAATTTCAGGATCCCTGAATTGTCCTGGGAGATGTGACGGCTCTTATTTTATTCCCTTCTAGTTCTTCCCCCCCTCCCCTTTCTGAGCAACAGATGCAAGCTCCTTTCATATATTTAAAAGAAAGAAACTTGGGACAAGGGAGCAAAGAAGAAAGAAAAAGCAGAACTCTGAAAACCTCTTTCAAGGTAATTAAATGATTAGGGGCCTTTGAAATTCACCAGATAGCTCAATTGTCTCCGCTTTCATTTTGCTTCTGGGCCTCTGCACACATGTAACCCCTGCCAGCACACCGGCCTGGAGAGCTGGGGAGAGGCTGAAGACCTTTCGTCTCCATTCCCAATAAATAACTTTCAGATTTCTAAACAAATAAGAGGTCCTTGCCAGGCCCCTGGAAACCGACCCCATACCCAAACATAAGGACCCAAGATGGGAGGAGACTGTGCAACCTCTCACACAGTACTTCATGCCGACAGTGCAACCTTGACTGTCAGAACCCTATTTCTCCTATTAGCTTCAGATCCATTTTATCTTAAAGAAGAGCAGAGAATTGACACCGATGCATTCAATTCACATTTCTAATTTCAATGCAATCTCTTCCCCCTTTTCCTATGAAGGGCAATCTAGGTGAGGGGCTCTTTCTCAGATGATGAACCTAGGGCGGCCGCTGTGACCCCACTGTGGAAGGAAAGGGCCTGGTGCCTGGGAACTTTCACCACCTCTTCTTGTTTGGTCTGAAAATGCCAAGATTCTCCATGGGAGTGGAGACAGAAGTTTTCAGCTTCTCTGCAGCTTTCCAGCTTGGTGTATGTGGCAGAGTTTTTACGTGTGGAGAGGCCCAAGAATAAGATGAAAGCAGAAACAGTTGAGCTGTCTGGGGATAGCGAATCATTTAGTTACCTTGAAGGAGGGTTTCAGATTTCTGCTTTGTCTTTCTTGTTCCCGCCCCCCCCACACCCCACAATCAGGATCATTCTCACCATGGATGTCCTCACCATTCCTTTACCTCCTGCTGTGAAGGGTTTGGCTCAGGAGAGGGGTCCTGGTGGGGTAGAAGTCTGGGGGAGGAGGGTGAGGGCAACCAAAGGGCTTCTCTGTTCTTGCTATGCCCCTCTCCAGCACCCCCAACCATTATATTCCTGGCACCAGGACAGTGTCCTGTTTTCACCACTGTGGGGTTTGCCACGTGGTCTTGGCACCTGTGTGGTTACAGGAAGGGCCTGGAAGGTGCCCATAAGCCTGGGGCAGCAGTGTCGGAGCCTGTGTGAGTCCAGTGTTGGCTGAGAGGGTGCAGGCCAGGGTGGCAGCTGCATTCCTGCAGGAAAACTAGGTGGCATTGCCAGATAATTGAATATATACACACACTAACCAAGTATGTGTCTATACAAGATGTATGCGCATGTACACAAATCTTATGTAAGATAGACATTACATACATACACAAATAAGATATAAGATGTGTACCTATATATGCAATTCAAGAAACATGTAGAAATGATTAGGGTCTTTGAAATCCACCAGATACCACAATAATTTTTGTTATGTATTTATATTATATTGTATTGTATTGTACCGTACAATACCATACTATATATATACAACATTATAACGCACACCTGGTTCAGAACTACTGACCCAATAACTGGAGTCACACCAACTCTTAAATGTCACCATAATGTTTGAATAACACTTTTCCAACGTGTTTCTATGCCCATTATCTTTGAGGACCTTGCCTACAAACTCACATTCTAAGAGAGGTAATGACATAAGTATAGTTGTTTCTATCACGAATCATTCTCAAGGATAACAGTAAAGATTAGGAGGGAATAAAAATGTGACATCTTATGCACAGAACCCAATTCTGAGTCCATCCTCACTTTCCACCTAGACTGGTCATTGGGCTCCCCGAAGGCTCAGCCCACCCCCGGGTCTCATCCAGCAGGTCTGGCGTAGAGCGGAGGTCCTGCTGTCTAGCCAGCTTGCTCGTGATGCTGATGCTCCCGGCCTGGGCACCACACTCGGAGAACCACTACACTGGTTGATAAGTTGACCATCCTTTAATCGTATCCCTCCCTCTCTTTAGGTAACTTGTCCTCTTTGGGCTAACACTGCTCTGTGTGCGGTGACATGGAGTGTGTACACAGTCTTGTTCTGCACTTGCAATTACTTTAGGCAGCTCAGCATTCTGGCTACCGCCACCTACCTCAGGCATCTTCACTCGGCCTTCCTGGAAGGAGCAGGTCTTGGGGTCATGGGTGCAGACGTGCCGGTATTTACACCAGTGGCAGCGGTATGGGCTTTCCACGCAAGACAGGCACCTGGGCACAGGAGAGGAAGAGGACACGTTTCTGAGCCTGGGCCAACCCAGAGGCCCTAAGACTCCAGGGTCTAGCAGGATATGTTTTAATATGAAGAGAGACCACCCTAAGGCCCTCAGGAGGAGCAAACATCTTTCACTAGGAAGCCAAGTCTCTGGCCTTGGTTGACAACCCTGACTCTCCCAGGTGCTCCACTTCTCGAGGGGGGCATCCTCTTTTGCTGAATTGGAGAAAGGTGAGGACTGAGCAGAGGGCTCATCCAGAGAGTCCACAAGAGTTAGGTCAAAGACACAGAGTTTTAGTTCAGGCTGACTCCAGGATCTCAGCTATCAAGGACCCTCGTGGACACCCCCTCATGGACACCCCACAGAAGACAGTCCAGTGTCTGCTTTTTCAGGGAGGTGGGCTCTTGCTCATGTGGCAGCCCCAGCTCTATGCCTCACTCCCAGGGATCAGAGGCAATTTTATAAGTGCTCCTCTCTGCTTAAAACCCAACATGGTTCCTCTTTTCCAAAGGGTAAGACTCTAATGCCTTCCCAGGCAGCCTGAGTCCTTCTTGGTGTCCAGGTCTCCTGTTATCACCCGTGTTTGGAGCTGTGCCCATGAGCAGACCATGCCTGCCCCCTGGCCCAAGCCATCCTTCTTCCCAGAGTACCATTCCCCTCCTCCACCTGGCCAGCAAATCTTCCTTCTTTGTCCAGTGGAGAGTTGATCTCATTGGGCCTTTAGCCCATGAATCCTTTTGTGCATGTGTATGGGACAGGACTGGCCTTGCTATAGTATATTTCACTTATTCACTGTCCAGTTCATTCACTAGTCCACTAGCCCATGGCTCCTAGAGGCCAGGACGAATCTTTGCATCTTATTAATTTTTGATGCTTTCTGCCAAATGAGTAACACATCGCCTTGCACATAGCAGGTGGTTAAGATCATTTTATAGATTAAGTGGAAATATCATCCATGATTTCACCTCTGCTTTCATAGCAGAGAAGAAAGGGGAGCAAGACATTGCATCATTAAGCAAAACCATGAGGAACTCTGTGGCAAGAAGCAGGAAGAGAATTCCTGGGTTCAAGCCACTTGGTTTGGCTGTGAGGTCTGGCTGCCTCTTACTTGGGGGCCCCAAAGACAGCCAAGGTCTGGATTCAATGCTGCCATCACCAGATAGATCCTAACACCTCATCATCCTGGAGCCCAAATAACTTGGGTTATGTTAACTAGCTTGGCGTGTATGGCGAGGCACTCAGAATAGCCTATTACATCAGGTAGGGCTTTTGGACATCAGGTCCTATAGTTTCCAAACTGTGCTCTGTGGAACCCTGGAGTTTCCATGAAGCATCTTTGGAAACTGTGAGGAGATGTGCGGGGCTCCTAGCTGAGGGCTCCAGGCCCCTGAGCCCTCAATCAGAGGAGCTCCTACTTCCATCTGTTTTGTGTATCTTGTCCAAGTCCATCACTGTAGAAGGGACATGAGAATGTAATAACTGCAAAAATGGGAGCAGTGGGTAAACACTGGCCAGGCTTGGCTCTGGCCACTCTCCAGCCCCACGGCACCCCACGGGCTGTGCAGGGGCAGCCGCCAGCGTGCTCTGGCCAGGCCAGCTGTTAAATGTTTGGGTGCCCTCCCTGCAAGGAGGAGTACCATCTCCCCATTTACAGAAGACCCCGGGCCACAATCTGGCCAAGTGTCCCAGCTGGTTTGAGTCCAGGGCTCAAGCCTCTGCCCTGCCTGCCTTCCCCTGGGAAGTGGATGCTTTGGTCCAACAGGAGCGGAGCCAGACCCCAAGACAGAGCTGCCCGCTGTGCCTTTCTGCCTCCCTCTGCCCCCGCCCCAGCCTGAGCCCTGACCCGGCCTGCAGGGCATCCGGGAGACTCATTGGGCTCACGCGGGGTCTACTCTCCTTCCTCAGAACCCTCCTCTCTCCGGGGTGCTGGCTGCTCTGCTCGTCAGGTGAGATGCTCTGTTTTCCCCAACAGATGGTGGGAACTGCATCGGGTTAGACAGATCTATGCCGGGGAAGATGTATGAGCGGGGATTGGCGCTCCCTGCCCCGCAGGTCCTCTCTCTGCTCACTCTCTGCTCTTTCCATTAACCCTGTGGGCACCAGAAGAGCGGGGGCTGTCTCGTTACAGGGCCTCGAGATGGTAACTTCTGGGGACCACTGGTAGGGTCTTCTATCTCTGCGTGAACCTTGACCCCAGGGCCAGGGCTGGGGGTACTTACGAATTGTGGACGCTGCAGTTGTAGAAGACGAAGCTGGTGCTGGCAAAGGTCATGCCTGTCTCCTTGGACTTGAGCTGCAGCTGAACGACGTGGTGGTCCCCTGGGGGCAGAATCACAAGCATGCAGCCGCGAGTCAGGGGAAGGCTGTGTCCCTGTGGCGGGGTCCGCTTGAGAGTTACGCACCCAGAGAAAGAGAAGCCAGCTCCCTGTGGGTGCTAACACATAGCCTTGCAGCTCTAGCAGAACTCTGATTCAGCGGGCCCAGGCCACGACAGCGCTGAGAGCGGCTGCAGGCGAGGTTCTGATCTCCCCTCCTTCTACGTGGTATCCCTGGCACCCTCATTTGCTCATCATTGCTCCTCACTTCCTCTCATGTACACACACACACACACACACACACACACACACACACACACACACACACTTCTTAAGTACCATGGAGAGTCAGATGTGGAGCTCTCAATAAAGCTGCCACAAAAAGCACACGAGGTTTCGCATGAAGTCTGTGTGTGCACACAGGCGCTCATCCCTCCGCTCTGCAAATAAGGGCCTATTCTGACACCCCTTTTGCTAATGGCTCGGGGCTCCACTGGGGTGGGAGGCCTGGAACCCTCAGCTGGTGCCAGGAAGGAGCTGGAGCCCATGTTTAATTCACAGCCCTGACCCCAGGGCCGCACTTGCAGCCTTGTTCTGTGCCTTCCCCAAGAGCCTCATTAATCAATCAGCTGCGAACAAATGTGACAAGCCCAAATGGGAGGGCCCATGTGGAATCAAGCTGCCCAGGCGGGGCTGTCCCTCGCTAGCATCCACCCCCAGCCTTTCCTGTGCAGCTGGCCACAAACGGGCAGGGGCTGGGAGTGGGGGAGGGAGAGGTCCAGGTCAGACACCAGTCATGCAGGCGGGTATAAGGCGCCAGATGACCCTGGTACTTCTGACCGACTTGATTTTGCTCTAGTCAACGTCCCCTCCTCCACTGTGCCTCCCTGCCAACCCTCTCCCCCTCCAGCACAGCCTGGACTCCACGCATGCTCTGATTCTTTCTGGCCTCGCTTCTCCCACCCTTTCTGCAGCGGCTCCTCGGCTAGGATGAAATTGACTCTTGGGTACCTACCTGGTTTCAATAGTCAATTTCAAGGGCAGTGGAAGGATACTCATCCTTCCTCTGGCATTCCCATCATCCCACGCCTCCCCTGCCTGCAGGCTCCCTCCTTCCACATCTGCCCTGAGCTCTCCTCACCCAGGCAGGAGGAAGGACGTGCCACCCAGCTTTGCCTCCGGGGACCACTCACCGTTCTCCGTGATTATCCGGGGCACCTCCTTGGCTGCTGGGGAGTAGCACTGGATCTGATTGCCTACCACCAGCCCATCCATCTCCGACAGGTCTTCAAAGGTGCAGTTGACGCCAGCTGACAGCTCCGGGACATTGTATGTCTCCAAGACCAGCTGTGAACAACCCAAGAGGGGAGAGAGAGGAGGAGCAGGAAATGGGAACAGGAAGCAGATGCAATAAAGGAAGAAAGAGGGAGAATCAGTGCCACCAGAGAGGAAGAAGAGAGAGAAACATGAGGCAATATTAACACAAAGAAGAGACTCCACTAATTATAAGAGCACATGGAGAAGGTGGTGGGTGTATAGAAATAAATAACAAAACTTCAATAGAATCTGAATCTTTTGGCCCCAGGAAACAGGAATGTTTATAGTGTTTGTAGGTACAAAGAAATATGTGGGCAGGACTAAGATATTGCTGAGGAGGTTTTTCTGCATTTATCTCCAATTTTGGCAAAATGGTACCCCCACTACCAAGAGCATAAGAAGCCAGGTGACCCCGCTACCCCTGACAGACAGTGCAAGGAAATGGGAGCCATCTTTCCCCACTTTTCCCTCTCTACATATGTTGGACCCATGTTAGAGACAAAGACCCTTTTCAGTATTACAGCTTTCCCTGTCTGCACCCCAATATTAACAGGAGCAGCCTCCCTTGGTACACATCCTTGATCCTCTGCAGCGATTCTGCTGGCCAGGCTTGCTTGCCCTCCGGAGGGGCATTGCGCCTTCACCCTTTCTGATGGGGGGGACACCCCTCATCTCCCCAGACCCTGGCTGCAGCTCTCTTACCAAGACACTGTACTGAGACACAGAGATGTTGCTGGGATGGACCGTCAGCCGGACACACTGCTTCATCTCCGAGGCGAACCTGCGGGGCTCCCTGGACCGCTCGCAGCGCTCCTTCCTGGTGCACCTGGGAAGGCAGAGGAGCCACTCAGGAGCAGGCACTGGGCCCAGAGAGACAATGGGGCGCTGCGACTGCTCCTGAGGCAAGTCAGACTCCACTTGCCCAGGACCGACTGTTCGTCTCCTTCCTCAAGCCTGGTCCTCTCCTCCCATCGCGCCATGAAAGAGATGGTCATTTTAATCATCTGTTGCTGAATCCAAGAACTTGAGGGTCATCCTCAAGTTCATTTGGAAAAGCAATATGAAGGCCTGTCAATTCCACCTCTCCATTCCCCTTCCTCCTGGCCCCTCTCCCCTCCTCCTTAGGGAAACGCAGCCCGTTCCTTCCACGGAACATACTCCTTCGGGCTTCTGACCATTGTTTGTGAGGGCTCTCCTGTCTGGACAGCCCCGACCCCAACTTTTCCTCTGCTCAACGTCTCCCGATCCTTCTGGACACGGTCCAACGACTGTCCTGGTGTCTCAGCCCCTGCCCCACCCCACCCCACCCCAGGCAAAGTTGAGAGCGCTTTGGAGTTCCCTGCAGTCTAGAACTTCTCAGAGGGCACAACAGTGACTGGGCTGAGTGCAGCCCTCTCCGGCCATGTGTGAGCCTCTCTGAAGAAGGAAGCATGCTTGGTTAGTCTGAGCAGCCCCTGCAGCCCCCTGCCCCGCAGGTGGGAGTAGAGAGGAGCCGAGCAGAGGAGCAGAGCGCAGTAGTTCCGAGTGAGCTCTGGAGCCAGCTGCCGGGATGGGCGCCCCGGTGCCGTGGAGCGAGGGGAAGTGCTGGAGGTCGTCTATGACACAGTGTCCTGTGTTGCTCAAAGAGTAGTGTGGCCATAAGTGGGTCCCATCCAGGGTGACCTGGAATTGTCTTCACCGATGGGGCCTTTTGACAGATGGACTCAAAAATCATGGACATCACCCAAATGTACACATTATACATGAGGGGAAGCGCCTAAGTACTGGGTTGGGACCAGGGCTACTGGGGGGGAGGTCGCTGAGTTCGGGGAAGAGCATTTAACCCAAGTCAGACAAGCCAGACAATCACTGAGGGGCCATATTTGGAGGCTGGATAGTGACTCTGCTCTTGCATGAGGGGAAGCAGGCTCCTCAGAGGACAAGTTAAATAAGATGGGACTGCAAGGACACCCTCCTGGACCGCTAGTCTCTTGGTTAAAGAGAACAGACTCCACAGGGGAGAAGGATGTCAGGGACTGTGGTAGGAGGGAGCACAGAGCAAAGAGTTTAGAAGGAACAGAATAGTCAGGGACCAGCAGCTTGTGTGGGGAGGGAGCTAAGGTGGAGGGAACTTGTGCCTCAGGGAGCAGAGAAGTGAGGTGGATGGCAAAATATGAAGGATGAGAGGGGGCTGGATACCCTGAGCTGCTCTTGAGGTGAGTCTCAGGCCCAGAGGAGAGCTGCAAGAGTCTTTCTTCCCGTAAGGAAGACACTCGTGGCCTCAGGGGGAGTAAGGCCTAAAGTGGAGAGTCTGGGAGGACTTAGCGAGCGAAGGAGAAATCCCACTGGGATGTGGACTAAAGGCAGGGGAGACATATGGGCCAAAGGATGCCCTTTGGGCACACTGAATGTGTAAGGGGAAGCAAACAGCAACTCTGAGTAACATAACCGCAGGCACCAGTTCCCGGGTGCTTAGAATGCCCTGAGATA
The DNA here is from genome assembly GCA_004024925.1 of Scalopus aquaticus. Classification (NCBI taxonomy): domain Eukaryota; kingdom Metazoa; phylum Chordata; class Mammalia; order Eulipotyphla; family Talpidae; genus Scalopus; species Scalopus aquaticus. The sequence goes on from PVIJ01000203.1 coordinate 20,873, forward strand.
AAGGGTGTGAGGTGTCTTACATCTTTCAACAAATGGTGAGGTAGTCATGTCTAAAACACCCTGCAGATCAGAAAACTGCAGGGATGGGGGGGGGGGGGTCAGTCACCTGCCTCGTCAGCAGCTAATCAGAAAGAGCCAGAATTTGAGCACAGGTGGACATCTCAATATTCTCATCACAGACTTTGGACAATGGACTCATTTCCCCTCCACCCTCTTCTCTGAGCTGATGCTGTTTTTGTCTGCCGCCTGGAAGTGCTTTGAATGATACTGAGATCTGTGAGTTCTCCAGGTCCCTTCTTGGAATCTCAGCCCATAAGTGAAAGATCAGACACGAGTGTGGTCGTCTCCGCGGCACCCTCGGCAACTCGAGCAGACCACGGCAACCAGGCTGTGTGCCTAAAAGTCATGGAAGTTAATTTACCAGCTTCTCTGTGAGGACTTCATTACCTCCAGCCATTAAGCTAATGTTATGGACTTTTCCTGGGTGTCTGCACTGACATCGCTATTAATAGTGTTATTACTCCCATTAACAGCAGACCCAGAGAGCTGGTACAGGCTTAAATTATTCACTGACTCCCCAACTTTGAAGTTCCTATTTCCAAGAGCAATCAGCAGGTCTGAAAAACCTCTTTGATTAAATTATGAAAAGAGGAAAAATGAAGCTGCTTGCAGGCCAAACATCACCTGGAGTTCCCGAAGAGGGATTCAGACAGAACAGTGAGAACTCCATCTCTCTTGCAGGGGGACACAGACAGCTGGTTGGGGGATCCTCAGATGAGTCCTCAGCTGCTTGGCTGCTCACATGGCTGCATCCTTACATGGCTCTTCAGCACCCCAAAAACTTTCCATCATCTCCCCCAAACCTAAAGCTTACCAAGGAAGCTACCTATAGCATGCCATACATTTTTTTTTAATGTTTATTGATGTTACGTTGATGTATAACACTATTAGCTTTGGAAATACAGGGCTATACCCCCACGTCTGTATTTCCTGCCTTACTCTCTCCACCAGAAGTCTAGTTTGCGTCTTCATCATAGACTTGGCCCCTTTTACCTGATTTATCTACTCCTCCTTCCTTCTCTTCTGGGAATCACTATTTTGTTCTCATCATCTAAAAGTTCATTGTTATTTACTTTTGCTTTTTGGTTCTTTGTTTTATAATCTATCACATGAGTGAAATCATATGGTATTTGTCTCCATGTGACTTATTACATAATATAACTTACAGTTTTAAACACCCCATCTATCTATGTCATTTAGGGAAGGTTATGTAACCTCCTGGTGCCTCATTTTCTCACCTCTACAACAGGGACAAAAATAGCATCTATCTGATAGAGTCACTATGAGGATTAAATGAGATTATGCAGAAGCATCTAGAAGCAGGCTTGGCCCATACATGCTCAGCCCCCAGCAGACGTTAGTCAGTGTTATTAGCCTGCCCCTTCCCTGCCCCTCTCATCCCAGTCTTCCAAACTGAAGCTGCTTCAGAAACTCGGATCTTCTAGACTGGCCCAAGGGGCAAATCAAAGACAGAAAGACAGGGAGAGAGTTCCTCTTAATGAGGGCAGGGGAGCCCCTGAGGCCAGGAGGGAGAAAAGAGGCAAAGAGGGTCAGGGTTGCAGCCCTACCTTCTTACGAGCTGTCAGAGGGCATTGAGAACTCAGCTCTCCTCGTGGAAAGTCAAGTTTAAGGTCAATGTCAGAGCTGTTTTGATAGTTCTACTATCCCTCAGTTCAGGGGGGTGGAGGTTGGGGTGTCCAAAAGTATAGACAACTGGCCTCAGATGTGATAGGATAACGGGGAAAATGAAATTCTTCTGAGTTCTCATAGGGTCGGTCCCAGGGATGGCCTTCTGCTATACTAGGCCTGCGATTTCCCATCAGCCCAGGCAAGAACTAGGAAATATACAAAGGGTTAATTCATAACCCTTGGGGGGTGGAGGGGCAGCAGGAATGGCCTAGATATTCTTTCCAAGGGGCTGTAGGTACTTCCTACAGCATTTCCTTCCATTCCAGCGCCTGGAGGTAGAGGAAGAAACTACGTCATCTGTTCTCTAAGCAGGAAAACTGGAACTCATAAGCACTTAAAAAGTACATCCTATATGACTGTTTTTAGACATTCCTAGGTGCCAAAGCCTTGTCATCCCACCCAAACAGAGCCCTGTAGATGACCAGCAGGAAGGAGGCCCGAGAAGTTACCCCTGGCCCCTAGAATTGGAGTCTGTCCCTGTCAGCCTCCTCTTACCTCCCTGCCTCCTTCCACTTTCTCTGCAGCTGGGCCTTCCAACCCCACATTGGAGGTGCTAACAGCCCCTGGGAACAAAGGCCCTGGCCCCTGGAGGGGTTATTATTCAAGTCAGTGGTTCCAATGAGATTATTCTCTCTAATGAAGCAGCTCCCTCCGCCCTCCCCTAAGCCTGAACTTTCACTGCTGGAGAATTCCCAGCCAAGTGGAAAATTAGAAGGGAGAGGAATGGAGAAAGGAAGGGGGTGAGGAAGAGGGAGAGAGGTGGTGATTAAGTTCTCTAGAAATTAATTCCTAAATACAGTGATAGAAATATTAACTCCCAGTGCTGCCGACCTGGCAAGCAAATTTCAATTTGGAAATGGAGTTATCTTGAGTCTGGCCTGGGTGAGCCTCTGGCCTGGAGAGGCAGGGGTGGGAGGGTTGATGCTGGCCTGTCTCCCCAGGCCCCCCAACATGGGTCCACTGGCCTTGGCTATCAGAACTTGCTCTTTGTCTCTCCCCACAGGTAACCCCTAATCCCTAACATTCCATGTGGGCCACTCCCTGTACTTAGAGTGCACCACTGAGAACATGAGGATATTGGGGGAAAAATGGGGTTGTGGTACAGTAGAGAAATAGCTGAGTGGGAGAATATATTAAATATATAGATTAAATATCTATAAAATATTTTTTAAGATTTATTTACGCATACAAGAACTGGGGTGCAGGCCATAGTTGTGGGGAGTAGTGAGAGGATTCATTGGAGACAGAGTGGGAAGTAGAACAGGCGGATCTACTGAAGTACACTGCTGAAGGGAGCAGCGGGCGAGGCAGGGGAGGTCTGCTGAGCCATGTGGGAATCTCTCTGGCAGGGGATCGAACTTTTGCTGCAGTGGCTGCGGACAGCTTCATGGAGGCTCTATATTTTTAATATATAGTAGATATGTTAAATATAGAGCTTTATAGAAAAATTAAGAAACTGCACACTTACTTAAGTAGGAGATCTTGGCGGGGGGTGGGGGGGGCTATAGTCATTGTCACCACATCTGGGAAGCCTGGCAAGGGAAGGGACTGGGTTTCCTGACATCCCACATTTGAGCTCTGCAAGAATGTCCACTGACAGGCAGGTGCATTAGTGTGGCTTGGAGGAAGGCGGGTCAGACAGGAGGGAACCTGCTGAGACAGGTGAATGGCTGGGAGGTTTCTTTCATAAAGTTCCCAGTTCATGTTGGCAGGACCCAGTGATGACACTTGGCCTTATGGAAGTCTAAGTGTTTAGGTTGTTCTTGGATAAACCCCAAGATAGGGGGCCGTGATGATACTGTGATACTCCCCCTGCCACCAGCTGCTGGTAACGAAACCCACCACCCCTTTTTCATCTAAAGGTCCAAAGTCAACCTACACAGTAGATGTTTGATTGGCCAGGCTTCCTGAGTTTCCCCAGTGGCTGAAGCTGGAGGGGGCACAGGACTTAACAGGGACCAGTAGGTGCGGCGTCAGTGGCTGTCTGGCTGATCATAATCCCAAAAGACACAATCTTGGATGGCAGAAACCCAGATCTTAACATCTTGAAAACTGCCCTCCCAGGGCGGGCCAGGAGGCGACCTAAGAGGCTTGGAGAGCAAGTGCATCTTCGGTGGTGCTCCCGCTGTTCACCAAGAGCATGCCCGGCTCAAAACTCACTGGAGGGTGTGCTCTTGCTTTCCTACCATTCCTTCTGAGTGTACCCCTCCCAGCACGACAAGAGATTCGGGACACCGCCCCCTCACAGAGGCGCCTCCAGCAGCTGGGTGTGCCTCGATGGGAAAGAGGACAGTTGAGAGACTCATTCACACTCGTGCCTCAAAGACGAAATGTGGCTTCTTGGGGACGCTGGGTGGTCGCTGAACTTTCAAGTTCAGGCAGCCACAAGCTTCCAACAAGACTGGGGATTGCCAGCTCGCTCCGAACACAGGGGCAGCGAGGCTGTGTGCCCTCAGTGTCTCTCAGAGAACGCGACCTTCTCACCAGTCACGAGACCTCTCTGAAAGGATCTCTGAGGCTTCTCTTTTCAGGATCTTGGTTCCGGGGATGCTGGTGTTCCAGATTGTGTTTTTTGGGATTATGACCCAAACCTGGCCCCGGGTCCTTTCTGGCTGTATGGGCAGTGAGTGGTCCTGTCCCAGCGTGGCAGGCTCAGATGGCGGCACTTACCAAGAAGCCACGCTACATACCGGGTCCTGGGGTGGGGTCTTTCTTGCCTCAGCTTCCCTTCAGTCCCTCCCCAGACAAATGGCGCACTGCACACAGCCACAGCTGGTAGGACGGGCACATGGAGAGGTTCCTTCTGAGAAGAGGAATCACTTGTAGCAGTGGCCAAGACAGGGGTGGAAGTCGGGCTGTCTCTCTTCTCTTAGTCCGTAGGCAGCACTGTTCAGATGTAGCGGTATCTACTAAGGTTGAGGGGAGCGGATAGGAAAGAAGAGTGGAGAGGAGAGCGGGAATGGAGGGAGACAGGGGAAGAGGAGAGAGGAAGAGGGAGAGGAAAGCCAAGCAGGCCACAGCAGCTGGTCCATCTCGTCACAGTCCAGTTGGCAACAAGGGGGCGACGTAGCCCCTGAGACATATCTGACCCCTGCTCCAACACTCTGGTCAGCCTTCCCGCTACTTTATGGAACAGCCCAGAGCGCGTGCCCGTCTCTGCCACCAGGCAGCAGGCTTGGCACGGGAAGCCTCTGGCCTGTGGAGGATTATTGGCATTTAGTGCTGGGTGTGGGCGATCACAGACATCTAAAGAGGTGTGAGCCCGTCCCTCTGAATCCCATACAGTGTCGTCAACTGGTATCTTATAAGAATATAAAGCAAATAATAATAATAAAATAAAAACCAACCAACAAACAAACAAAATAAGACCAAGCTATGGGATATGCCGAGAAGCAGCAGTCCTAGAAAGGACGTGCAGTTTAGAATCAGCCTGTGCTTCACTGAGGGGCCGAGGGGACTAGGGGCCAGACTGCGCCATCTGCGCACCCCCATGCCCCCTGGCTGCCGAGGCCGCCTGCAACACGGCCACGCGGAGCGGCCCAAAGCAGGAAGACCTCGTGGCCTGGGCTGGCCCTGGGCACCTGGACATACCTCTGGCCCTGGGGAGGACACAGGGGAAGGGGGCCACAGAGCAGGCCCTGGGGCCTGACCCCCAACCTCTGCTTACATGGTATTTGAAACTGGGGCTCCCGCCGGCCAGGGAGGGGCTGCCCCAATCCTCTAGGCTCACTGTCAAGGTGAAGCTGAAAGATGGCTCTTGTACCCGCGCTGCAGAGGTGCGGAAGCACATCCAGCTGGGTCTGCCCAGGCGGGTTCTCGATTTGGACTTATCCTCCTGCCTAGGTCGGCACCTTCCCTGCCTCCCCCTCTCCCCATCTTGTCAGAAATGGTACAAAGAAGAAAAGAAGTGACTCTGGAATGGGCACCTGTGCTCACCCACCCAGGGAAGGGCATTCTCTTTCTGAAGAAAGCTGCAAAGAGGAGGGAGGCAAGGGGGAGACTTTATAAAGGCTGAGCTTATCTTTTCCATCAATATCTTAGGCTACCTGAGCCTCCCAGCGGGGAGCTGAGAGCCCTCTTGGAGAAAGGTGATGTCTGGGCCAGTGGATGGGCTGGGTCTGCCTTGGGGTCAGGTTACCTGTAAGGCTGAGAGAGGCTTCTTGGGCAGGCTGGGGAGGGCGGGGAGGGGGAGCGGCCCAGCCTGTGTTGAAGGGAATGTCCAGGACCAGCGCCGACAGCTCAGTGAGAACAGGTGGGCTCGGGCCGCGGTGAACATCCTGGGAACGTGGGCTTGGGATTCCTGGGCAAATCAATGCCCGACTGTTGAAGCTGTTGTGACCTTTAGGAAGAAGCCAGCCAGCTGCAGGCCAGGGCTAGAGCAGGGGGGTGAGCAGCAGGGTGCCCTCCAGGGCTCCTGGGCTGGCAGAACTGTGCTCTCTGACCACGAGAGTAGCAGGAGGGAGGGTTTCAATTACACGAGCATTTCTTAAGGCTGTTCAGCCTGCACCCACCTGTGTCCTTGCTGGTACAAACAGTCCTTTCAGCCACCCAGCCACCTGCTCGCCGGCCTGCCCTGGAACCACATGCTCTCTCTCACTCTCCCCTGCTCCTCTGTGTCCGTTTCCTCCTCTATTCTCGCTCTCCTGTACACACACACACACACACACACACACACACACACACACACACACAGAGCTTCTGCTGTCCTTTTCTTTCCACAAAGTTCCCACCATCTTACTCCCCAGGACCACGGGAAAGTTGGCACAAGCGACAGAGACAACAGCTGAACTGTGGTACCAACAGGAGCCCTCCTGGTGCTCTTTGGCCCTGGATGGCTTGGGGTCCTGTTCGCCAGGACCGTGTCCCTGCATACAGGATCATACCCCTGGGATGGGCCTAACCAGTGTGCTGGTTCTAGTACAGGTGGCCAGCCCGCCCCTGCACCCCTAGAGCAGAGCCTGGTCCCCAGAGCTTCAGGGCAGAGACTGGCTCACATCATCCCCTTGGCTTCCCCTGAGCCCAGCATGGGGCTTGACACAGAGAGAGCAGGGCCAGTGTGTGCGTGTGCGTGTGCGTGTGCGTGTGTGTGTGTGTGTGTGTACAGTACTCTCCCAAAGCAGTGAGACCCTGCTGCACCTTGTATCTTTCTCCCTCCTAGTAAACTGAGGCACCCCTGGTAAGTATCTGCACGCTCTCCCTGGTCACCCTTGACCTTCCACGCCAACTCTGCCAGCCGCAGGCCTGTTCCCACAGTGGTATTTTGGCTCTGAGAGGGGGCCCCAGGAGCAGCCCCTCAGCTCCACATAGCACAGAGAAAGCAAAGCACAGCCGCTGCTCCCAGACAGCCGGGCCTCCTAAGGGCTGCCCGATGTGGCACGTGAATGAGACACACACACTTCAGGATAAGGCACGATGCCAGGTGAGCAGAGGTGAGGGGAATCCAGCAGGGGCAGCCCCCACCCAGAGGTCGGCAGTTTGAGGCTGGGGACAGCCACGGGAAGGGAAGGATGCAATTAAAGTCGCGCCATCTGGAAAATCGATGGGGCTTAACCAAGGTCATAAGATCCAGGCCCCCCTGAGCTCCAATGCGCCAGGATTCCTGCACATTTCTCAGCACCCCACAGCTCACCATCACTCCCACCTCCGTGGTCCTGTTTGAGTCCCCCCACCGGTGAGATGGCTAGAGAGGCACTGCCATGTCCCATCTGCAGACGAGAAGCTGGGGTGTCGCACCAGGTTCCTGCACAGCTGGGGGAGCTGGGCTCTGGGCTTGGCGGCAGAGGCCCAAAGTTCGTGTGTGGACTGTCTTGTTTAGGCCACGCAGAGCGGAGCTGCTGGCTTCCCAGTGCGGCTGATGGCGCCCTCGTGAGCTCCCTGAACTTCACTCCAGCCGCAGTCCGCCCTCCGGACTGAGGCAGATAATGTGATACCCAAGGGCGAACTGAGACCACAAGGGAAGTCATCTCTGGTCCCTCTGCCTTGCGTTTATGTTGAACTCAGCTCTGGACATGGGTGGTGGGGACTCTTGTAACCCCTCTGCAGCCTGCTCCCCACAGGGCTCTGTGCTGTGCAGGTCTGGCCAGCAGCACCTGCAGGACTAAAGCTGACCTGGAGACCTGCCTTTGGCCCACTGGCAGGCAGGGTCAGAGACAGCCAGCCTTTCTGATTGCCTGTGAATGATGCCAGGTGTGGAGGCCCCATGCCAGGAGCAGTTGAGCCATCCTCGGCCAAGAGACACCAGCTGGCCCAGTGGGACCCCAAGGTAGCCCTGGGTCCAGAGCACAGTCCCTAGTGAGACAAAAAACGACTCCCCCCTGGCTGGCCAGGGATGCCTCTCGGTTCTTCTGATCGAGTAGAGCCCATCCGGATTTGAATCCCGTCCCTCCGTGCTCTCTGCAGCCCCTGCTCTTGAGCTCTGCTGCAGTTAGGACGCGCACCTCTGCGTACTTGCCGCAACTGAATTTCTGATCACGAAGGGCCTCTGGGTTAGGGCATTTCAGTGCAGACAGACGGCTCTTCATCACCCCCCACCCCATGACATTTTTGAGGACCTCGCTCTTTTACAGCATCCCGAGACTTGCTATACCTGAGACTGTCACTCAGAGACAGGGCGGGTCCTTGTGCCCTTGGAGGATAGATACACACAGAAAGGGGCATTTCTAGCTCCCAGTTGCACTCCTGGGGTGAGGGGCAGGCAAGATCCTGCCCCATCTTCTTAACTGGCAAGTAACCGATCACATACAACTGGTGAGGGTCAGTTCAGGCGCCAGGGAGACTGAAGTCCTTCTCCTTGATTTCTAATACTCATGGCCAGCTCACAGTGTGGTTTTCAGAGTTGACTGGAAGTCTGAATTCGGCAGCAATAGCTCCACTGGGACATCTTCCATCAGAGTGGGGCCCGACCTCTGCAGGCTTCTCCAGTTGGTGAGGTCTTTGGATGCCCTATGGAAGGTCTTCAGCTCTGCCCCTAGATCTGGGCTGATTTTCTTGACCCTGAAGCCCACTCAGATCACTTACCATGCCATCATTTGTCTCCACTGTATACCATGAAGTGCCTCCTTTCCACTTCTAGAGAACAAAGTTGACCCAGCACAGAAGAGACACACAGGAAGGGTGCCCAGCACCTGGGAGGGACTGGGCATTCTCCATCCAGAGCCCTACACCCAGCAAACTGCCAGCCTGGTGGGGTCCCTAGAGCTAGGCATTTGGATTGTACACCTCAAGTGCCATAAGATTCTGGAGGGATACTGAAGAGTATGTGAAGTGGACATTGAATCACTAAGTGGACAGCACAGATCGCATACAGGATTCAGTGATCCTCTCACATCTGATTCTCAAGAAAGAAATCCAATGCATCAACCTGCAGTTCAGCCCGGGAATGCCAGTCTACGATCACAACACAGTGAGAAATGCCAAGGGAATTTCCTCCCCTGCCTCCATCCCCCCGTGTAATTACCCAGCCTGATTCCATAGGCTGACCCAGCCGGGCTCCCAGGCTGCCATTTCCATATATTTCTTAGGGGAATTTGGCAATTTGAAGTGAAGCGAGCACAAAGAAGGAAGATATAATTTGCAAATGATCCAGGAAGGAGGAGTAAGAAAGACAGGAAGAGATCAAGGGGAGGAGAGCACTGAGGGGGAAGAAGGGGTGGGGGAGTTGCAGGTGATACTCACGTGTTATGGAGCACACACCAGCCACAGTGGGGGTCCCCCGAGCCCAGGCACTCGCTGCAGCTCCGATATTGCCCACAGGACTCCACAGGGACTCTGGTGAGCTGGGACAGGATGACAAGGAAGAGAGCGGTCAAGATTTTGCAGAATATGTGATGGTTCGCCAGAAAGGGGTGCTGGTGGGACTATCACCTGCCCGAGTGGCAGCATTTGAGAAGGTGGCCACATAGCATACAGGGGAGGTTTCCTTAGAAATTTCTAGGAGCAGGAGTCATAGAGTTTCTGTTGAATTGTTACAATAGACATTTATGTCCTATCCGTTTAAATTTTTCTGCCACCCCAAGCCCAGAAGATCCCTGCAAACATCTCATTTATCACAGTTACTTCTTAACCCTGTGGTGAACGTTTCTCTTCCCCTGTTCTTGTTTCTCTGTTGCCATGAAGTGTCATCTGCTTCCCAGACCTGCCCCATCAGGGCTCATCCTGTTGGCCAATCCAGACAGCATTTAGGCCAAGGTCCAGAGCCTTCTCTTTCTCTGTGCTTTTAACTAGGTGCCATAAACTCCCTTTGTAGCCTGTTACTTTCACTCTTTTTCTCATCGTATTGGCCAAATGGCTTTAGGAATTTTTCTGGGGTTTTCAAACAGCAGCTGTTATTATTTCTCCTCTTACCCACACCCTTTTCATGACTAGGGGTTTCCTTTCCCACCCCAAACTTTATATTAGCTTTCACCAGCCGCTTGTTAATGTAAAATGTTCCACATGACATTTCTGCTTAGCCCAAATGCCTCCATTTCCTGCACGCTCCTACAGATCTTTTGAATTTCTTTGTTCTCCAGGGTAGCTTTGCCCTGACAGCTTTTTACACGACTTCTCAGTTCCCAATACATGGGAGGTACTTAGGAATGAAATACAGGATCAGATGGAATTTTAATTTTCTTTTGAGACCTCTGGTCTTGATTCTCCATTTTCCTAGTTTACTCTTTACAAAAAATTTTCTTTAAGCCCAATTTATCATTTGGGATACCCCTTTATGTCAACGGAGGACTTCCTACCTAATCTTTTAACTTGAGCTAAGAGAATTTGATGCGGTAGTCCTCTTTAACTTTCCACTGGCGGACAACAGACCCCGAGGAGGGTAACCCACTCTGACCTGCTGGAGACTGTGCTCCCTAAGCCAGAGCAGGGGCTGTGCTCCCACCGCTGCTCTCAGGCCTTCCGACTCTGTAAAGATATCTACCCTTTCAGGGGCCACTTGTAACTCATGCACAGGCAAACTTATAACCCCGGGTTAGAAGTCCGCAACGAGGCTAAAACCTTTTTTTTTTTGGAAAAGTAATAATTGCAAAACCCACGTGATTATACTTCCCATTCTACCTTAATTTTCGCTATCTATCATCTTTCATTTTTTGGTTTTCTCAAGTATATGTGACGCTTTCTCCGGGACCGAAACTGCCTGTTCCCTTCTTCCAAGTTATCTGTCAGCCTCCTCCTCCCTTGCTTACAGCTCTGCCCTTGGCCTTGCTGGCTCTATCTCCACATTCTCCGATGTCTTTTTGCACATTTGGAATTTTCTCTTTCCTTCTATCACCCTCGTGTAATCAGCAGGGGCTGTGCCTCGGCTCCGCCTGCACACAACCTTCCTCTAGTCATAATTAATCCTGACAATCAGTTTCTAGCACATCGCCCCATTGACTCGATACACAGCTGGGAACTAACCGGATTTCTGTTGCCTCTTTAATTTCTCTCCCCATACCCTTAAGTGGGTGTAGGAATGCTGGTCATGTAAACAAATAAACAGTGTTACTCAACCCAAACCAAAGCACCTGGATTCCTAGGAATTCACCAGTGCTAATGAAGTCCACAAGCTATTTTCAAAAGTCTAGTGGAAATTGCATCATTGCTGCTTTCTGTTTCTATGTATCCTCAGACACGTATGCCCCATATTAAAACGAGGAAATATAGTATTACTTAATAAAGGCAGTTTGTTGAGAAGGCAAAAAAATCTTTCAAAACATGATGCCTAGAGGGGAAAAAGTAGAAATAGGGGCCAGGGATGGGGAAATCTTGGAACATTAGTACGTAACGTTTTCCTCGGTTCCGGCTGCTTGTCTGGCACTCCATATTTTGCATGGGCTTCAAGAGAAAATCATGGCTTGTTCAATCAGAAGCATTTTCTTGGTCTAAACTTAATTAATATCCTCTCCAGTGTTCCCCATTGACGTGCTCTATAATCTGTCTTGGATGTGCTTCTGGGTTCTGGGCATGTGACACAGAACCAACTGCTTGGCAAACCGGATGTTCTCAAAAGCCACCCTGTTCAGATTTCAGATTTCTAAAAATATCTTGCAACTGGTGTTTAATGATGTCTACACCTGGAATTAAAAAGTCCTTATTCTATTTTAAAGCAGTCATTTTAGTTTGGTTGAAAGAGTGTACGAGGCTGTAGAGCTAGGTCCAAATCCTGCTTTTAGCACTCATTAGCAATGAGGTCCTGCTACCCGGCCAAGGCTCATTTCTCTCTCATCCTTAAATGTGGAAATAAAAATCCCCCTCTTCATTCAGGTTGTTTCTCAAAGCACAGGTGACCCCATAAGTACGAAATGATCAAGCATGTTCCAAGTGACAGTTACTGTTACAGTTTTAACCCTCAAACAAGCCAGGATTCATCTGCTGAGGTTCACTTACATATGGACTGTCTCAGTAAACATCAAAACCACATTGCAATCCTCGTGCTGCTCCTCCGTTCGGAACACAACTAATGCTGTGTCTAGATGGAAGCATGGATTTCATTTTTACAGTATTTTTTCAGTTTTGGTGTCCACTGGTAGTCATACATATAACATCTCAAGCGCTTCTTAGATTTAAGATGACATCGATACAGGTGCTGACAGATAGACGATTCAGCTTGTAAACAGATACCAAACTTAAGGGATCGATAAATACTACTGAAAATGTGTACCTCTTCCTTATGATTTTCTCAAAGACATCTCCTTTCCTCTAGCTTATGTTAATGCAATAATACAGCATGTAATAATATAAATAACCTACGTGCAGGTGGATTGTTGAGGTTTTCAGGAACACTTCTGGTATGACTCATAACATATAATATTATACTATATAAGTTTGGGTGAGTGAAAAGTCCAACAGACTCTTGACTGTGGGTGTGGGGCTTTGACACTCCTAATCCCCCATCGTCCAAGGGTCAGCTGTGTTGTTATCTTGCCACTAACACCCCATTTTTCATTGCACATTCACTCACCCTCCCCCACATCACAGAAAACTGCTCTGTCTTCAAGACCTTGCGACCTCGGTCAGGAGTTCAACAGCTGGAAGAACTTTCCTTCTTCAGTACCCAATCACTCATGTCCTCCTCGAGCTGTGCTGTCTGCTCCTAAATTGTTCATTGCTTCACTTTGAGATGAAACCCTGAGCTTGGCCCAGCTTCCTGAACTTAGTGTTTATACCAGTTACTGAAATAGTTATGTATTTTTCTTTGCTTTTCATGGAGGTGGATTCTGGGGGACAATGGGCAGTTATGTGACTCAACTTCCTTTAACCTTTTCTTGATAAAACTTTCTATCTATACATTCAGTCCTTTTTACTACCCTTCTGAACTTTATCTAGGCTTTATTCCCCCACTCTTTTTAAAGCACAGATGTTAAAACGGTGCCAGCAGAATTCTAACAGACCCAGTGGAAAGGTTACCATTAACTGAGAGGTTGGTACCAGCTTCCTCACCTTTCTAGAACTTTCCTTGGAAATCTTCAAAATCTCACTATCAGGCTATATATTTTCCAGTCAAAGAGAATCCTCATCTCCCAGTCTGCATCATTGCTTTGCCTCACTCCCCACCCACCCCATGGAGAGTTCAGGAAAGTTCCAGAAATTTTCCTGACACTTTCAATCATTTTTGAAAAGCAGATTTAGTCCTCCATTATTCTTGGTGCAATTCTATTCCCTGATGGTGCTGGTTACCTTCCACACCTTGCTAGTCAGCTGTGCAGATGGCCAGGTAGCTTCTGAGCCACCTCGCACTATGATTTTTCCCTCCCCCAATACCCAGGTTCTCCACCACACCTGACACCAAATGAAGCTGCCTCTCCACTCCCCCGTCTCCGCTCCTCTTCTGACCCCTGAACGCAACGAACTACAGATGCAGAGCCACACGATTAATTAAAACCACCCCACGCTGATTAAAGTCTTAAGCCACAGTGCCAGGCATACTAATTAACCAAGTGAGGGAATTCAACCACAGGAAGAAAGTCATGGAGAAGGACTCTGCTCGGAGAACAAATCAGATGATGCTGTGATTCAAGCTACCGTAGTGATGATCGTCACAGAGAACACAGAAGACTGGGGCTGGCCCCTGGTCACTGATCTCCAGGTGTTGATTGATGTGGCCACAACTGCTGGTTCCCTCACTGTTTCTAGAGACAGGAGCTCCTCCACCTCTCAGAGCCGCTGGGTGTGCATGCTCTATGCTGGGGGATGCAGAGGGGACACCTGAGTGGGGGAGTTAGGGAGGAGTCTGCACAGAGTCATCATTCTGGCACGTTCTACTGGCTTTGTGTAAAATACGTTGGGTGGTACGGCAGTTCTTCAAGAAGCTAAACAGAAAATTACCATATGACTTATTAATTCCACTGTTACCTCAAAGAATTAGAACAGGACATTGCACCCTCATAATCACAGCAGCATTATTCACAATTGCTAAAAGGTAGAAGCCACCCAAATGTCTATCAAAGAGGTGGCCTATACAGGCAATGGAATACTATTCAGCCTTGAAAAGGGAGGACATTCAAACATACTCTACAACATGGATGAACCTTGAAGACATTATGCTAACTGAAATAAGCCTGTTACAAAAAGACAAAGATTGGATGATTCTACTTGTATGAAGTACCTAGAGGAGTTTGTAAAGATAGAAAGTAGAATGGTGGTTGCTAGGGGCTGGGGGCGGGGGAATGGTGAATTAGTATTTAATGGGTACATAGCTTCAATTTTGGAAGATAAAAAATGTTCTGGAAATAGATGGTGGTGATGACTGCACAACAGTGTGAATATTAATACCACCGAACACTAAAAACAGTTAAGACAGTAAATTTTATGCTATGCATATTTGTGTTATAAAATATTAAAAATAAAACTATTGGTTAGAAGTGAGAATACCAATTCTCTGCTCAGCTCCCAAGTTCAAGGGGAAAAGCTTTGTGTTGGCAGACTAATAAATTCATGCTTATGAAATATTCTGAGATCCTTGAGTGAAAAGATAGGCATTGTTAATCTTTTCAATTTAATCTCAAACGGACACAAGGTTTTGGATGAATATCTCATCACGTATCGCTATATAGCTGGACCTGTCATCTCAAGCTCTGGACCTCTGTTTCCTGATTTGGAAAAATAATGTCATAGCTTTGTTCTCTACCCAGAACCATTCCTTACCTCCCACCCCTTCCCAGAGGCACAGGGGAATAGTTTGAACTTCAAATAGTTCCCGAGAGGTCAAAGGGCCTCTGGTTTTATAAAATTCCCTTGTTATTGCTTAGCCTCTGCTTTGGCATTTCATGACCTAGTTATGATCAGGAAGCACCTGTGTGCCTGGCTCTATCCCCACCTCTTTCTCCCTCTGGGTTTACTTTCTGGGAATCACGTTGGTTTGCTTTATCCTTCTGCCCCAAGCTAAACTTCCCTAGAAAATACAGTCACATGCTGCTTAATGACAGCACGTATTCTGAGAAATGCCTCTGTTGTTTATTTTGTCTTTGTGCGAATAGCACAGAGTGTAACTACACTACCCTAATGGTATAACCCACCACACACCTATGTTGTACGGGGTAGCCATGTGGGACAAATGTCTCGTGCAGTCTCTTGTTGACCCAAACAAACCTCCTTAAGTGATGCATGACTGTAGAGCATAGTTTGTCTGGTTTTGAATTATGGTCAATAGAATCATCATTTGTATTCCCTCACCTGTCCAATGACCAAGGTCTTGCCTTGCAAAGCAGCCCTGGTTAGGGAGACAAGGGGTCCATGCAGGATTTGAACTCATGGCCTTGGATTTATAAGCTTCTATACGTCTATACAGAATCCATTGCCCGAAGGGCCTGGGGTCTGGGTGTGCTCAGCCAGCTGGCCCCTTGAGTCCTGGCCCTGCTGTCTATGGCTTCCCTGATATCTTGAAAGATACTTTCCTCTGGCGACAGGGTCTTACTCTGCCTGTTGCCATTAGCATCCCAATCAGTGCCTGCTGCTCTGCTGATTACATTCAGAAATGTTCCACAGATATAATGTAAGTCTCTGTGTATCTCTAATTTGTTTAAGCATTTGACATTCTGGTCGAAATGTGAGTTATTACTCCATCTCTCCTCTTATAATTGGATGCTAATGCTACAGTGGCTACACCGAGCCTGATGGTGGGAGTTAATTTAAATGTCCAAAAGCCTTCTTAAGTACCCAATTTCCTTCAAAATTGTCAAAAATGGGGAAAAAAGGCAAGAAGACCCATTAAGAAACTCCGAGAGACTGCTGAGGAGATGTCAAGCTGTGCAGAGGCTGTGCCTGGTGCCGACATCCCTCGGGTCTTACCTGTCTTCTGTCCCCAAGCAAAGGAAGGAGAGTTGGCAAAAGTCAGTCCTCCTCAGAAAATTAGTAACTCAGCATACCCATGTCTCCCAGTGTCATGGGTTTAGGGAGCCCCTCAGAATCTCTCCAGGGGTCTTTGGTGACCTCCAGCTTCATTTCTGCTATGTGGATTTTATAGAGGCCCTTGTCTCCCTGGTCTTGGAGCCCCTCTCTCACTGGGCTTGCGCTGGCTCAGGAAGCTGTGGTGTTTTCATGTCATCCCAGGTGCCTGGAACACAGGTGCTCACACCCTCTTTGCTCCGAGGTGGCAGGTATGTCTAAATGTGGCAGATTGTGTCCTGAGTCCCAAGTCTTAACTCCCCTAAAGTAGCCTTCTGCATCCACATTCCTAGCCCTTATGGCAGCCTCCTGGTGAATGGGGCAATGGATGTACTTCCCACCCCATGACCTAGGGCTTGACCTCAGAATTCTATTTGATCAACAGGATGGCGGCAAGCATAAGGAAAAGGCTTGAGATGTGCTCATGTGGTCGCCTTGCCCTCTGATGCTTCTGTCATTGTCATGAAAAGAGCTTCCTGGGTAGCTGCTTGCTCTTCAGCCTGGGCACCAAATGAACCCAGGGGGAGCAGACCACAGCCCAGGCCACAGCAAACAGACACGTCTCTCTGGTCCAGTCACTTGAAGCAGTACTGTCCTAGATCAGCGGACAGGCAGATCTCAGAGGCATGAATATGCAAACTGATGCTTCTTCTTGGGAGCTACTGCATTTGAGATGATTTCTTACCCAGCTTTGTGTGGCAATAGCTATCAGATACAAGGTGCTGGGTAGAAGGTCACACCAGGGAGCAACTGTCGTGAGAGGTAGAGTGGCAAGGCTAGTGGTGGAGCATGTGGTGGCAGTTGGGAGTTCCTACCCTGAGCACCAAAGGTACCTGCACCTGGCACCATGTTGGGAGATTATTAACAGCTGGGCACACCACAATGAACGAACTCCCCAGCATCTTCCAGGCTGACCAAGCTCTGCTAATTTATGACTGCATATCTGTGGGTCTCAGAGAGACTCAGCCCTTAGCAAAGTACCAGACAATGCTCTAGAAAGGGAGAATCACTCTCTGGACAGGACTGGCTGACCAGCAGCACGGAGGCTCCTGGGGCCCTCTGTACTGCCCTTCTGGCACCTCACTCCCAGAAAATGATTTTCTCTTGGCAGCAATAAAAGGTCCTCAGCAGTGGTTGCCTTGAGCTTTGCGATTCCTCCTGTTTGAGCCCTGGGGCTAATCCGCAGGGACAGGCTGGGGGCAGACCGATGCCCAAGGTGAAGGGCAGCAGCCCTGCCTGCCGCCATTGTCCCACCTGCCTTTAGACAGAAATCCTGGGCTCAAGTCAGGATCACATCAAGTCCAATACGACAGAAAGGCCAGTAGCCCCAGAACACGAGGTTGGGGAGCTGAGGTCCCGAGCGCTACACCCTTTTTGGGTGTGTGGCTGACCTTGAACAAAGGTTTGCACTTCCTTATGCCTCCACTGACTCATTTTCAGAGAGGGGGACCCACATCTCCTCTGCTTTGGAGAATTGGTCACAAAACACTACTAATACAAATGGTCTGGGAAGCTCTTTACAAACGGAAAGTAGCAGATGTTGCGGAGGGCTGCAATTTGCTGCTATTAATAAGAATAAATGCCTAATAGGAAGCCAGTTTGCTCTGGGAACTCGGACAGCCAAGGAGTGAGCGTTGACGCCGGAATCATCAACATATGCTGTTCCTCATTAGTAACCGGCAGTAGCTGGGAAGCTGGGCAAGGGGCTCTCTGCAGAGCCTCAAGAAATCACCCATCCTCACGGCTCCCAGTGTGGGCTGTGCCGCAATGGCACACATTCCTTATTAGTCAGACCCCTCACCAAGAGAGAGAGCAATCCTCTTCTCTGCTGCACAGATGGAAAAGCCACAACCCAGAGAGGCAGAGCAGCTTGCCCAAGGTCACACAGCAGGGTGGTGGCAAAGTTGGAAACTGAAATGAACCTGGGGCTGCAGCCACCACTGGGTGCCCGCTCCACCCCCAACTGGCTCCAGCACACGGCGCAGGGACTGAGAAACCTCTTGTCTCTCCATTTCACCAGGTTCTTGGGTTGAAAATGTCACAGCATTGCGTGCTGCTTCCTGTAAACCAGGAAGCTTTGGCTGAGTTAGGGGGCTCAGGGGACCCTCCAAAGAGGTCCATTATGAGCAGGAGCCCTAAAGAGCCATTAACAGTGGGTCTTAGTAAGCCCTTCTCCTCCAGGGAGACATCCTGGCTCCTTCAAGTGTGGATGGGGAGGAAAACAGAGTCAACCATAGCTTTATTTAGTCCCAAGAGAAGCAGAGATTTGGGGGAAAGACTGGATCTGTTCCTTCCTGTGTGACTTGGACAACTTAATCTCTCTGAGCTTCCTTTTCCTCATCTGAGAATAATAATAGTAAGTACCCTGAAAAGTTGGTTTGAGAATTAATCAAGATGACACATATGGATGTATTAGTGCAATGTCAATAACAACTCTGTCTCTTGTTCCAGCACCTTTCGCAGATAAAATGCCCCCCCACCTGAGAGGTGATGGAATTCATCTCGCCATACCTGGTACTCAACTCAGGTGCGGCAAACAGGAATTAAAAACAAGAGAGTCAAAGCATGAGCAAATGGATGAATGAGTGAATGACTGAAACTGATTCCAGCCCAGCTCCTACAAATTCCGAAGACAGCACAGAGATAACTGATTTGATGGTCTTGGCTCTACCCTACAACCTATAATTTCTGGATTATTGCCCAAGTTCATGTCTCAGTGTGAAGGTCAAACTGTGCCCCTCTCTGGGCCATCACGCTCACATTCACACAAGGGACTTCGGAGACCTCGCAAAGTATGAGTTTCCCAGGCAGGTCTATTTGTGCGTTTGACAGAGACTGGCAGCCATGCCCACATCCACCCAGAGAGTCTCCCGGCCAAGTTGCAGCGAGAAGGTGCCCTCCAGGACACTCTGGCACCCACAGGGCTCACAGGCTGAGAAGGACGCGGGAACAGCCTAGTGGGCAGTCGCCTCATTTTCCAGGGGAAGCTCAGTTGCTGCAGAGTTTGTTCAGGCCCCATGACCAGCAACACCAGCTCTTTGATATCCAACCCAGTTCTTTTGATACAGTCTCCTGCCCGAGATGACCACTCTTGGCCTGGCCGTAGGGTCAGGGACCCTGGAGCCTTCCCTAGGAGGGGGAGCCTTTCTCCCCACCCTCAAGTGTGCAGGTGGGAAGGAGTTTTGTCCTAAGGGTCAAAGCTCCGTTCCCAGAGCAGCCGTCTTTCACCGAGTCAGGGCTGCTGATGGAGACTATGGCTCATCTGAGCTGGGGCTGGGGACCTGCTGGCGTGAGTTTCCCAAGCTCAGCCTCTCAACAGGGGCCTTTGTTCCAGCAGCCAAGTTGAGGAGAGTGGGGGAAGGGCTGGCACCACAACACCTCCATCCAGCCCCAGCAGCGGAGCCAAGCCAGTTCCGAGACATATGTCGCCATGCCGAGACACTCTGGCTCTCTGGCACGGCTCTTTGCGGGGAGTGGCAGAGCAGGCCAGGCGGGCCCTCCCTTCTCCACCTGGCACCCAGCCCTCGACTCCGACTGCCTCTGTCAAGGGCATGACTAACCAGTGTCCCCAACGATGGTCTGACTGTTCAAACCCAAGTTCTGGACCATGGTGCCCAGTGGTGATGGGGCACAGCTGTTGAGGGTGAGCTTGGTAGCAGAAGTGGAGTTTGAGCCACCGGGGGCAGGTTGCAAATAAACACATCGTTCCCCGCAGACGCCCCTGTCTGGGCGGTGGGACAGCAGACACACATCTTCCTTCAAAAAGGAATTCAACCCTGGGGAAAAATGTGGTGATCAAATAAATGGAAACTGATATCCCTCAGCGGGGAGACTTCTAGATCCATCCATGTAAGGCCCCTTCTCAAAGGTCAGGTGATGCTGACTTCGGAAGGAGAGAAACACCACAGACATCCCCATGAAGCCCACACCCTTTTCCACTGCCCTCACCCTTGCTTTCAGGGAGCCACCTGCACCTCCCAGACCTATGTGAGCTTCTGTGGCGGGGTCAGGACCCCCTGGTGCTGGGGCAAGAGGAAGAGGGGCCTCTGATGTCTGAGTGTCCTCGAACATGTGCATTTTTGCCCACACAGGCAAATGTGTCTCCTTCATTAAGAGATGCTGCCCTGGGGCCTCCCTGGTGGCACAATGGGTTAAGCGCAGCACTATGAAGCTATCCGCAGCCACTGCAGCAGGAGTTCGATCCCCGGCCAGGGAACTTCCCACTTGGCGCAGCAGACCTCTCCTGTCTCCCCACTGCTCCCCTCAGCAGTGTACTTCAGTCGACCTGCCTGTTCTGCTCCCCACTCTGTGTCTGGTGAAGCCTCTCACCACCCCCACACCTCTGGCCAAAATCCCAGCTTGTATGCATAAATAAATAAATCTTTATAAAAAAGAGAGAGATTCTGCCGTAAATGCATTTTCCAGTAGTTTTTCAATTGTGAAAGCACAGCAGTTCAAATCACCCCATTGGGGAAGGTTTTATATACTATCTGGGGGCGGGGGTTAGATGGGTGCGACCTATTTGAGGAGCAACTTGGTAGTTGTTACTAATGTCTAAAATGATCCAGCAGCTCTCCCTCCTGGAATCTTTCCCACAGAAATACTAGCACCTGGGCATGGACGTGTGGCTACAGATCCTCACTTTGGCTTTGGATGTGATAGTGACTATTTAGACATAACCTAAGCATCCAGCCACAGGGGACTGGTTAAATAAATGGCGCTGCCTCCCTAATCTGAGACAGTGTGTGTCTACGTCATTGACATGGAAAGTCATCCACGACCCATTTTTGAATTTAAAAAAGCAAGTTTCAGAAAAAGTACATTGATACTCAGTTTTTATTTTTAATAGACAGCTCTGTAGCTTTCCATTCGTCTAGGCACAGACTTTTTCTTTTTCCTCTGGAAAGGCAGTAAAACTGCTAATGCTGGGGAGTTTGAATTTTTTATGAATGGGATATACTCTAAATGGGATATACTCGAACTTTTTTTTTTATAAATGGGATATGCTCTAAATGGGATATACTCAAACTTTGACTTGGGAAGTTAAGATAGTTTTCAAAAGATAAAAAATATAAGTAAATGAACTTTTAATAAATGAATAAATAAATGAATGAGCTATCTAGCCCCAAATTTATTCTAGCATCAAGGTTATAGATTTTTCTTTATTCTCATGTGACTTCTAATATTTGGAAATCTACAGAGCTGTCTGTTAATATTCTCGATTAACATGAGAAGGGGCTGCGGCTGCGGGCACTCAGGGCTGCGGGCACTCGGGGCTGCGGGCGACTGACAGGATGGAAGGAGCTCCGGCTTTTCGACCCCAGTCTCACATCTAAATCCTGGCTCAGACACTCATCAGTGTGTGACGTGAGGCCAGTTACTGGTATCTTTTGGCCTCAGTTTCCTTGGTGCATATGGGGATAATAAAGGTGGCCTGGCCCACTTTTAGGCAACAATGTGTGTTTAGCAAAGTCCATCCTGTTGTTCTCTACATGCAACAACCGCACAGTCAGGGTCTGGCTCGCCACGCCAGCCTTGTTTTTTGGCAGCAGAGCCCGAGAGTTAAGGTGGCAGCTCCCGCTCCCATCTGCCAGGAGCTGACCCCATGGTGGCCAAGGGTCAGTTGGTTTCCATTAAGAGGTTCACTGCCGAGTGCAGTGGTGGTAACTCATCAATTTCTCACTGCATGCAGCTGGGGCGCTTGAGCTACAGCAGACTAAGTCTGGGAATGGATTTCCCCCTCTGAAATGAGAAGCTGGCAGCTGGTCAGGGCTGGATTTAGGTAGGGCTGAAGGGAGGTCAGAAATAATTGCAGGCGCAGGGTGGGATGGGAAGAGGTGGCCGCCCCTGGAGGGTGTGTGCGGGCTGGTCTGCGGAAGGCCTCCCGGCCACCGTCTCGCTGTGTCATGCAGATCTGTGTTAAAGCAGCAGCTTCTGACAGCCAACTCAGTGGTTGGAGATCCTGGGGGAGAGGGGCCACCAGAGGCTTCAGGTGGGGGTAGCTGTGAGGCCCTGGGGTCTGTGATCTTTGGGGCTGCCATTCAGATTCTAGTGCCGCCACTTAGTAGCTTGGTGAGGCACTGAACATCCTCCAGCCTCCAAAAGGTTATGCAGATTAAATCAAACGATACAAGTAAAACACTCAACACCGTTCCTGGGGCATCCGCACCAAATAAACGCCAGTTATCGCCACGGTAACAACAACCCTAGCTGAGACCCCGTTGGCTGGCTTCTCCTTCTGGAACAGACAGCATCCCCCTAAATCTCAACTTTAAATTTTCCAGATGTGCTTCCATGAAGATCGAAGACTCCTGCTGTTGTTGAGCTCATAGGATGGGCTCGAAAAGGACTCGGAAGTTGAAAGTGCAAGTGACGGAATCTGAGATCTCATCCCTGAGTCCTCGACTCCACTGAGTGATCCCCTGGGTTCCCAGCCAACAGCCATGCCTCCCCTCTCTCTATTAACTGGGGTTTGACTCTCCAGTCAGCCCAGAACTTTGCAACCAGTTTCCTGCCTCCTCCTCTCCCCTTGTCTGGCTTTTCTGATAACCTTTCCTCTGCCTTTGAATCACATTGGGCAGAAGGAGGGAAAACCCCAGTGAATTAGCTTGATTACCCACAGCGCTGGGAAAGTTAGGGGAAGCCAGGGAGCCATTCTAACCATTCCATGAAATGAGGTCAGGGTTATCTGCAGTCTTAATTTATGCAGCTTCTCCTCTCTGACCTCTGTAAACAGGCATATTCCAGAGTTGGCCGTGGGTCCGGGGCAGGAAATCTTGCTGGCTCCCGGCCAACCGCATGAGGCCACGCTGCGTGCCGGCAGGCGGGTACATAGCTGGCATGGCTGGCAGACTGGGGTCGGGCAGCAAGGCCCAGCGTGGTGGTGTTGGCACAGAGTCCAGCCAGCTCTGCTGTGACAGGGACACGTGGATGCCGCCTCCAGACACGACGAAACGCTGGGCGTTTGCTGAATTTGCAAACAAGCCTGCAGGATGCAGGACGGATGCAGCGACAAGGAAACAAATGTGACAGTTTAGGGCAGGTAGCTGCCATACGTGGGATTCATTTCAAAAAGCTTTTCTCCTCCATTAAGCCTGCTCGGGATGCTGCTGTGAGTGTTGCCTGCCCTGGACCGGAGTCTGGGCGTGCGACGCTGGTCTGGGGCACTGACTCCCCCGGCCAGCTCCCCAGGTCAGCTCAGACAGAGCGCACATCACCCTCAGGAAGCTGGCAACCCAGGGGACCATCAGTAAGTGCTAGGGAGGAGGGAAATGCAGGATGTGGGGTCTCAGCTAAGGGGCTCCAAACCCAGCTCAGCATCAGACTCAGCTGACGAACGTGTAGACAACGCTGATGCGCAGAGCAAGTTCAGAGCAGCCGATTCAGAATGCCCAGGGTCTGGGCACCTGCATTTTCTCAGAGCACTGCACCCCTGTCCTCACCCCCCACCTGCGAGCCTGGTGATGAGGTCCTAGGGACAACTGGCTCTGCCGTGGGGACAGACGGGTGGGGACACAGGAGGCTGCATTTGTGCCCTGGCTGTGTGAGACGCAGAAGGGGGAGCCCAGAGCAGAGACAGCGGCGTGGACATGACAATGACGTCAGACCTCGCTGTCCTCAGCTTCACAATTTATAAAGCAATCTCACAGGCATGATTGCGTGTGACCCCCCTAACCTGACAAGACACCCAGGTTGGAGGTGAGACTCCATTTTACAGATGAAGACACAGGTAGGAAGAGGTTAAATGACTGGCTCAAGGTCACACAGTGGGGGATGGGCAGAGCTGACGCTTTGGAGTCCAGACCTCTGGCTGCTCCCCTCCCCACCAGAACCCCCTTTCTTGCAGGGGCCAAGTGGCCACGACTTCCCTGGGAAGAGCAGCGGCAGCCTGAAATGGCTCCAAATATCATGAACATCGATGAAGGCGGAACTGGGTTGCAGTGGCCCCGTCTAGATATCCCCTGGAACAGCGCGGTGGCTGGCGTGTTCCCATGGCAAGGACGCAACAGCCAGGACTCACATCTCCAAATAAGGCTCTGGCATCTTGGGCTGGCAGGATTCAAGCCCACAGCTCAGGGTGGTACGAAGGCCCCTTGCAAGCACAGGCAGGGTGTTGGAGCCGACGTCGTGAGACTTGACCAATTATGGAATTGCTCCACTAGCTCGGGGAGCTGCAGATGTCAGCGCTGGCCCGTGTTGGGGACAGCTGCTCCCAGAGTTCAGTAGAAAATCCATGTCATGTCTTGAGGCTCAGAGGCAAGGTGTAGGGACACGGGCGGCCAGCACCTAAAGTAACCTGTTCGTTACTGCTTGCAGGATGCTGGAACTGGCTGGACAGCTGGTCCCCACCCTGAGTTGTTCTCCATTGCTCGACCACGGCCCTGGGGACCTGGTTTTCCTAGCTGTGCCCTGCACCCTCTTCCCAGCCGTGCTGCCAAGTAAGCCTGACCCTGCAGAGTCTCTGTGGCTGGGCATGCCGGGAGGGCACAGTGGGTTTTCTGCACTGTTCAGCCTGATCCTGCCAACTCAGCTTCCTAAACATGGGAGGGGCCACTCAAACCACAGACATCCAAAGGCATCCCAGCCAGCACAGCCCTCAGCCAAACCACCTTTCTGGGGTGACGGGTGCAGTTGGCAAGGAGGGCATTTAAGGCAGAAAGCGGATGAGAAAGCTCCCCAAAGAGCTCTCAGCAGCCTCTGCAAGAGCCCTGGCTCATAGGTGATGCTGATCTTCTGTGCCCTGTTCACGCGGATGCAGCAAAGCCTGACAAGCAGGTCCCTACCCTTGGGCTCTCTGCGCTACTCCTCAAAGAGTGAGGTGACTAGAAAAGAGTGCACAGCAAAGGAGGCTGAGTGTGGGGCACAGGTGACCCCACAGCATCAAAGAGGCCAGTGCTTCCCACCACTGCATCCTGCCTCAACCCCCTCTCTTCTGCTCTACTTCTTCCCTCCTGACCAGAAGGACCACCCATCCGTGCTTCGCCCGCGTGAGCTGTGTCCGTTGGGTGCTGCTGGACGCTCGTTCCCCAGAGCAGAGTGTGGGGCAGGAGTGAGTCCACTGTCCCCAGCAGCCTCAGAAGCAGGGACACCCCCACCTGATATCTGCCTTGGGAGCCAGCTTTGTTTCCCCCTGTCCCTTGTGACCAGTGCCCTCCGGGGCAGGACTCCGTGTGCTAGAAGCTTAGGTGTTACATTGGCAACACCACGCTGATACGCGGGAGAAGCGGAGCTGGCTGCACAGTGCAGGATGCTGCTGAAGGAGCAAACCCTTTTCTTAATAGAACAATTAGCCAGCATCAGTTACAGGGGTAGGCAGGCAAGGAGAAAAGATGGGTGAAACTAAAGAATGTGTTTTTGTCATCTAGGGCTTTGGGAGCACATAAAACTGCTGACCAGTTAATTTTAATCTGCTTGATGACCAAGTGTTGTGATCGCAACCATATCCCAGACTGCCGGCCGTGGTTCTAATCTTACCAACAAGGCATTCCACTGACCAGCTTCTGGGGTCCCTTGTCATACATCGGTCCTTGGCTGCCCAGGCATTCCCAGTCATACCGCTGGATGCAGACCCTTTCCAGGGTGATTGAGCTTTCTGCTCTTGGTTGGTATGAAAGGCAACTTGTAAGGCTTTGCTATGACTGATTGACCGGGCAGTTCTGACATTTGTATGGGAATGCAGAACTTCAGCTAACAATAATGGCGACCGAACAGGCTGAGTAAGCCTAGCAGACCCACACTTAGATTTCTTTGGGTGCTTGGACAAACCACCCACCCCCATCCAGACCGCAAGAGAACACGTGGGGAGAAAGTAACTATCCAGGCTGCGCGGCACTAACAATACAAGGGGCCAAGAAGCCCAGCGTCAGACGAGAGCTTCTCCTGCCACCCACGCCAGGCTTTTATGGGCTACGGTCACTCACCACAGCCACTTACACGATATATTTGTCAGTCACACCCAATTCGAAGGAGAGTTGATAAGAGTCGTGCACATCATTAAATGTAATCAGACGTGACTTATGAGAGCATTTGACACAACATTAAACTGCTTATCTGCACTGGGCCCTAATTTGTTGCCCATGTACCATGATAATCTATTCATAATTATAAAAACAAAGGATTGGGCGCGTCCTTCCCAGTTTGGGAAGGGCCATGGACTGAGCCCTTCTCCCTCGCTAGCAGACAGCACGATGCCACCTGCTGTGCTCAGGGTAGGCGCTGGACCTTTGTGGGCGCAGGTAAGTGCGCTCCCACCTTCCGCCAGTCTAGACTTGCCAAAGTCTTTGTTATTCTGGGCCTTGGGTCATCTCCCCACCGTGGCTGGTAGTCTAGCAGGGCAGATGGAAAACCAACTAGACCTGCACATGGGTGTCCAGAGCAGCTTGACTCATAACAGCAAACTTGGAAGCAGCCAAGATGCCTTCCAGAAGGTGAATGGATAAATAAGCTGAGGTCCATCCAGACAGTGGGATATTATTCAGGGCTAAAAATAAAGGCGCTCTCAAGCCATGAAAAGACTGGAGGAAGCTTACATGCATCTTACACTAAGTGAAAAATGTCAATCTGAAAAGTCTACACACTCTATGACTTTAACTGGATGGTGTCCTGGAAGGGGTAAAACAGAAGGAGACAGGGAAAAGATCAGCAGGGGCCTCCCTGGTGGCGCAAGGGGTTAAGTCTCAGCACTATGAAGCTATCAGCATCCACTGCAGCACGAGTTCGATCCCCAGCCAGGGAGCTGACCCCACATGGCACAGCAGACCTCTCCTGTCTTGCCCGCTGCTCCCCTCAGCAGTGAATTTCAGTCAATCTGCCTGTCCTAGCTCCCCACCGGTTGGCCAAGAGCTGACCTCTAAAGGGAACAGCCCAGACGGTGCCTCTGAACATGTGGTCTCGTAGCGGCACTCCTGCCCTACTGACACCTCAGACAGGACTGAATCTCAGCCCAACACCCCTCTTGGCTAAGGGTCCTTGTGCACTGAACAAACTCCATGGTATACTGTGGCTTCGTGAGCTCATGTTCACACAGCCTGGGGGAATGAGGACATCTTGGGGACCCCTGGGTGAACCCCAGTTCTGCCTCACTCCCCATCTGAGGCTGGCCAAGTAGGTCCATCTCCAGGAGCTGCTGTGCCCTCACCTTTGAAATGAGAGACTCCTGCCCACGCCAACAGCTGAGACTTAGGGGACATAGAGAGCACGTTTCCCTTCCTCTCCCTGGAGTGTCCCCCATTCCCCTCTTGAACTTGACTGGGTCCTTCCAGACCAGGCTAAAACTGAAAATCAATTTTAATTATAAAAATCCGTTTACTGTATCAATAAATCATCCTGGACCAGGCTTGGTTGTGGTGAGACGGTTACACCTGCAGCAGGCCAATAAGTCACTCTCTCCCTCCGCCTCATTGCACTGGGCACCCCTCTGCCCCCTGAGCAAATATTCACCTCCGTCATTAGGCTGTGGATTACTAATGACACCCTGGGCCGAGGGATGGGTGCAAGATGCTCTGAAACACATCACATTGGTTGTGACTTGATTTCTAGCAGATCCCGGACTGGAGACCCTGATGGGTTCCCCTCCTTCCCAGCAGCGGGAGGCTGATGTGTAAGGAGCAGGGGCTGTTCTTTGAGGTGGCTCCAGGTCCGGGATTCTGAAGAGCCGGCAGCACAGATGCAGAGGGGCAAGCAAGGTTATCTCTATATCAAGTGCCAGGACAACGGGTCTTTTAAATTAATTAACTGATCAATTACTATTGTTAGGGTTATTCCTTATGTGCTAAGGAGACAGGCACCATCTGCTCCAGATGGCCATTTGGGGGCAAAGGGGAGAGCCCATCCTGGCAAGAGTTCAATGACACACCCACAGAGCAAGGTAGGCTCCCCTGGGGGCAAAGTGTCAGGGGGTCTCTGGGCCCTGGCCCTGGGTCACCTGTGAACCCCTGGCTAATCCCAGGGGTTTGCGTGCACTCACTTCTGTTACTACCACCCAAGGCTTGGAAGGAGATGGGAGAGGGCCAGATGGGAGAGGGAGAAGGGAGCAGTTGGCTCTCGGAAGCCAAGCTTTCAGCAGTGGAATCCAGACCCACTTCCTTCAGAGCAAGAACTCATTGCAAGCCCCCAGTGCTTGCAGTCAAGCCCCAGCCCCTGACACCATCATTCCGCAGCTGGCACAAGAGCATTGATGAAAGCGGCACATAGGTGGAAGCGGGAAGTCAGACGTCTCCCCTGGGTACCTGGGTTTTCCCATCCTCCCCTCTTACGTATCCTGTTCGCAGAGAGGTGAAGCAGGGGTGGCTGATCCACCACCAGCGTGGCAGGGACCACAGGGGTTTTAGTGATGGGGCTGCTGGACTGGGCCGAGCCAACTGTTCTGTCACCCAAAGGTACAGCCATCAGGGCACAGGGCTGCCAGGAATTAGGCATGAAATTAGCACTTTCAACTGATGAGACCAGCATGGGTGAGCTGGAGACACGTTCCTTTGGGCGAGTTACACAGTGTCTCTGAGCCCCAGTTTCTTCACTGCAAAATGGGGTTGATCATTTCATGTAGTAGACCTGGTTTGGGTGATCTTACTTCTCAGCATCTCTTCCTGAAGACGGACAGGCGCCTACATCCAAAGCCTATGTGACTGACTGTTCACGCGCATTGATATTGCAGAAGGGAAAATTCAAAGGAATGCTCCAAGTGAGAATTTGGAATTGTTTACAAAGTTGCTGCAGAAGCATCAGATTTGAAATCAAAAGACCTGGATTTGAGACTGAGTGACGGTGCTACATATCGGCTCTGTGACTCTTGAGAAGTCATTTAACCTTTCTCATCTGTTATGCAAGATAATGATGCCAGCCTCAAAGAGTGGCAGGGCAGGTTCAATGAGATATTGTGTGGAAAGGCACTCAGGAAATGGTGAGCACTAAACAGATCCATGAGATCATTTCATTCTCTCCCACTGTCTTATTAGCAAAGATAATTTAGAGTGCGTCTGTATCAAGCTTTGCAGGGAGCATAAATGATAGTAACTATTAACTTTTTGATTCAGTTCTTTCACTCTCTTCTATTAAGCCACCAGAAGAGAAATCATTTTTCTTTTTTCATCCACTCATCATTTCAGATCTCCCGCTACCCTGAGATACAAGACGGAGGAGGCAAGAACATCATAAAAACGAAAGAACAAAAACAAAAGAAGAAGAAAAAGCAACTAAGCCCAGACGTAGATTCCCAAGCTGAAGGACTGGCTTAATTAAATTGAAAGCTCTGGTGCTTGTGGTAATTGTTATTAAGGAACCCATATCCCATCAGAACCCACTCCCCTGGAGTTTGCTCTGACACGCTCTGCATCGGGTACGAAAATTGTTTCTATCTTTAGGTAGATGCAGCTGTACAGCCAGAGATTATCATGGGGAGACTGTCTGGTATGGGGCTTGGGTAGAGCAGCAAATAACTTTGTCTGAACCTGGCTTTGCCTTTGAATTTCTCTGACTCATTCCTTCTAAGGGGCAACTTGAGCCTTCTCTTAGGGGTTGTTAGCAGCAGCCCAAATGCAGACACCATTTGCTTTTCGAGCCTTGTGCAACTTTAACCATACACAAGGGGTTGAGGGTTTACACCGCTCAACCTACTGGTCCTACTGGATGTTCCTGATGCCCCTGAACAGTCACCTGGTTTTGGGGTACCAGTTGACGGTAAGAAATATCTGCTAAGTGCGTTTTTGATGCCACTAGCACAGTTAGGTTCCAGAAGGAGATAAGACAACAAGCTCTCAATCACACTTAGAACAACAACAAGTACAACTAGCAATTGGGGCAGCAGGAGATGACTTGGTATAGTGGGAAGAGCTCTGGAGAGACTTGGGTTTGGGTTTCAACCACACCACTGATGAGGCTCATAACTTTGGGAAGTGCTGTGTGTTGCTTCTGAATTGTGTTTTGGGGTCAGTTGCCCTGGTCTAACTCTGCAGGGTTCAAAATCCAAGGTATTCTAAAGCATCTAGATGAAAATGGTTGGGTTGATTCCATGCTTTTTAAAATAATATTTTACTTATTAATTAGCAAGCATTTGTTCTCTCTCCCAGGTCAAGTACTATGCTATATTTGGTTAGGTCAGGCAAGAGGGCATCTGAAGAGTCAAAGACAAGCCTTTGGACCATTATTCATTCTTGGGTGGGCAACTGCACCATAAACTGAACAATTGAGAGTTGGGTAGCAATATGCAGCGTTCTTGATTCAGTTCTATGTAGGAAGGATCAGAAACCAAGAAAAGAGCAGTGAGTCAGGATTGGGTTATTGTCAATCCTGGGGAAAGAATTGAGCCAGGCATGGGGCAGGTGAGGTCAGCGGGGTCCTCCCTAGGCAGCTTGGATCTCTGCCCCCCAGCCTGAATGTCTGAGTAACTGAGACAACAGTACTCAGGCCCTGGCAGACAGAAATGTGAGTTGGATGGTCCTCGGTGAACAGGATGGGGCATAATAGCTCCAAGTGCCTGCCCCTGTCAGGCCAGTCACAGTTGCACTGACATCCTCTGAAATCACCAACAGACAGGCAGACAGAGCAGGATGGGTGGGGGGTGGGGGTGCCCAGGTCTTGACAATTCCAAAGATCACATGTTTATACCCTTGATATGAAGAACAGGATAAATGGAGAAGCGAGGTCCTATATATCACAGAGAAAGGGATGAAGTGAGTATAAGGAAATACGTCTTTGATTTTTTTTGGTCTTAAATGATTCAAGTCAAGAACAACTTGACTTAGTATCAATGTGGGCTCAGCAGATCTCAAATACCTTGAGGAAACCTTGCTTCTCTATTTTCATTGCTTTGGAACCCAGGTAAAGTTCAATTCAAATGAAAGAGAAGGGCTTGAGTATTTGCATGTGCCTGTGCTGGCAGTAGGGGTGGGGGGCTTGGACTTTAAAATTCCATCACTGCCAATTATCATAACTATGTCCATTTCTCCAGGCTCTCAGTCAAGAGTCTGTAAATGTGAAATCGCCAACCTTTGAAAACATTGCCGTGAGGCTGAAAGTTCCTGGTGTCTTTTGATTAAACATTGTGCTAGGTAATGACTGTTTTACTTTTATTCTTTTTCGCCCCCTTCAAATTACGGATTGTTGGTTGACATAAGGGGCCCATTTGCTCTTATTAAATTAACAAGCCTACAAAACTCTTAATGAATTGAACCTCATCAAATGTTTGGAAATTAATAGCGGTCTTAAGATTCTTTCCCTTTTAATGCATCTCTGTGTGAAATGTCTCCCTTTCCCCTGCATTCATTTAGCTTCAGACAGCTGCACATGGGAATAGGTTTGGATTCTCAGTCCACCTGAAGCTGCAGACAGTCAGCCTACAGAAAAATGACAAATTGAGTGCTGGGGTCCTTCCTCCAGCCAGAGTCAGGCTGACCTGCATTCACCCTGACTTTCTGGCTGTACCAAGTAATTCCTACTTTCCTTCCTCAGGTACCGTTGATGCAGGTAAAAAGACATTACAAGGGTACAGTCTGTGGTCGTCAAATGGTATTTCTCTTTTCAGGGCAATCTGACTGGTCGGTCTCCAAAGGGATTCAAATTGTAGATGAGCCGTGTTGCTTATGGACCACGATTGGGCAGTTGCGAGCTGATGGAATGGGGATAATGGAATCCAGGGTCCCGTATTCTCTGACATTATCTCTTTTTCCAATACCATCCTCAACTAGGAGAAGACAGAGGTTCCAATTGAGATCCTCAGTTTTGCAAAAGGTGGGAATTCCTAAAACCATCAAAGGACTTGGGGTCCAGTGACTAGTAAAACCATTCAAGAGAGGAGCATTTGGGGAAAACTACACTGGCCCTTGTTCTACAAGCCAAGTCAGGAAAAACAATCGAATGACTGAGTGATGGTGTTCAAATGTCAGTCATCAGTTTACCTTGGGAAACAGAGTTGCTTGTATGAATGTTTAGGTCCAGATGTGCCAGTAGGCGGGGCCTGATGAAGGTGAAGGGATAATGAGCACAGCCCAAGGGAAACTCCGCCCACCATTCACTCCTCATCTTTGGACAGCGACATAGTCTCAAAGCCAGGTGTCCCTGGACACATGTAAATGAGGTAAGGGAGTGTGCCTGGCTTGCCTTTACCCTGAGAGCTGCTCTGCTCATGACTCACTATGCTTCCCAGCTGTTCATGAGTCTAGACAAACACATCCAAAATATCCTGGTGGAAGCTCTCCTGGTTGTTTCTTCTGCTGTTAGGGCTACTTGATATACTTAGGAACCAACTGACAGTCCTTGGGAACACTGCAAGCTATTTCATGCTGCCATGGTTGATTATAGGAGGTGGGGATCCCAGATCTCCAACTCACAGGATGGAAAAAACGGCTCCTTATGTGTACTTAGAAAACAAATACACAACCATTATCCCCATTCCATTATCCCTGTTCCATCAGCTCACAAATAACACCTTTTTTTTGTTTTTTTTTTATAAATAATATTTTTATTGTTATTTATGTCTTTTACATTTTGTATTCCCCTTGGGTAGCCCACCACCAATTCACCCGTGATCCATCTCCATGGTCCCTTGTGTTCTTTTCTATTCCATTTTGTGCGCTTTTCCTTCCCTCCCTCTGCCTCCCTCCCCCCCTCCAAATAACAAATAACACCTTAACCCAAAAGGAGGCTGCTGCAAATTTTCACCATAATCAGGAACAGGAAAGAACCTGTGGAGTTTCTGCCCATGTCTGGAAGCTTAGTTCTGGTGTCCTTGCTCCTGCCTACTGCTCAGCAGCACGACCTTCCTTGGCCAGCAAGGGTTAAATCCATCTGGCTCTAAAGCATGGACTGCCACCCAGAGCAAGGAGCTGGGCAGTGGAGAATCCTGCCAGGACCAGTATTGATTGACTCACTTGATTAGTTGGTTAACTGAATATCGCTGCTTTCTAATATAATTAAAACAAGATAAATACTGGGGCTTCATTCCATAAGCGAGTGCCATTAGTGATCATGGTGCACACCCTGATTAAAAATGCGATCGACTGGAAGATAATTTATGAACTCTCCAGGCTCTCGTGCCACTCCCTGGTTTGTGGGAACTTGAGACACAATATGGCTGGCATGGAACTTCCTAAGCTGCCCCAGTCTTTTGGGAAAGGAATTTATTATACAGGGAAATATATGGGATGGTCTCTCCTTTCAGGCAGAGTGACTATGCTTTTTATGAGTCCCTTTATAAATACTAGAGAGGGATACCATGGGACCACAAAGGCCATTTTCCCCTCTGTCTCTCTTCTTTCAGTCCCAAATACAGTGCTGGCTCCTAGGCTTCTCTCTGCCTAGGTTCATCATGAGTTTAAAATGAGGTTTGCATCGCTGATCTGATCATGAAACACGAGAAAAATTACTTAAAGCAAAGCAAACGTGGCTAGTGGGAGGTGTTCAGGACTTAGTTACTTGGGGGCTGCAGGGAACACACCACAGGCTGCTAAGAGAGGCAACTAGACCTTCCTGATTTTGCCTCATCTGCACAATGCAGGAACCTGTAGAGTAACTGACTCCCACTAGACATCTGGGACAGCTGGCACCTCCAGGAGAAGGCAGGCTGCCAGACTCAGGAAAGCACAGGTCTCAGTCTTATTTTCTGGGTTGTCATCTGTTGCATTCTTAGTGAATGGTATCATGTTTCTGGCATGTCAACTGCCGACCTGGCTTGGCAGAGGAATGTCATATCACCTTTCCTGGGTGGCTCCTCTCAATGTCTCAGCTGTCCCTGCTTCTACCAGAGGAGAATCACCCTTCATTGAGAGCTAGAGGGCATCTTGGTGAGATGCAGTTGATAAAGCATTTGGAGTACCTCCAAGATAAGTGCAATAGAAATACAAGATATTATTATTCTATTAGCTTATGTTCTTAATTTTTGGAATGTGCCCAGGTGTGTTGACGGGTGAGCAAATATTACGGATGGGAAAGGAATCGAAGGATTCTGATGCTAATGCCTGGAGCAGAATGGAACACATCAGCTTTGCCACAGAATGGGGTGGTGTCCCAGTGTTAAGTGTGTACAAAAACCAGTGAGATCTGAAGGTGCAGATGTAGTTCTCCTCTAGAAATAACAGCAAGTTGGCCCAGTGATGTGGTTCTGATACTTTATGTTGGCTAAAAAAGGGGTATTTTTCTGTCAACGCTTGCCCTTCTGAAAAAACATGTTGCTATAGTGCTTTTATTTTTATTTTTTTCTGAGAGAGGGCCTCTATCTTGTTGTCCTTTTCCCTCAAATGCTGCCCAGTTTGGATAACAGGGACACATTATTGGGACAGCTGATATTTTTATCACTAGAGAGAAGAGAAAGGAATGAGGCAAATAGGCAGGCCTGCCAGGGTAGCAGGAGCTGCCCTTAGCACATTATGGAAAGTCAGTGCTGAATCCCCCACCTTTAATGGAAATCACAAAGAAACGTGCTTGAGGGGTTGACAGGAATAATCGAGAACGCCAGCATGCTCAGAAATCCATTCTGTTCACCCTTAGGTTTTCTGAGAACTGAACTCATCACCCAAAATGCTTATTTAGAGAGAAAATACTACATGTAAAGAGCTATGTATATACAGAGAAACAAGGACATATCTCTACCTACAGTTTTATTATTTCCTTGCCATAAACTAAATGCTTATTAATATCCATCCCACGTATGGAGTGAGCTACCACATGTGAATGTTTTCATCAGTAATTGCTGTGCCTGTGAGTCCTTAAGTTGTATGTACTGCAGGAATAGTTTCCAAATAAGAACCTGGAGAGAGGGACAGATTCACAGATGATAGCTAAAAATGTCTAGAAATTATAGACCGATGGAGGTCAGCAAGAAACAAATTATTCAATATAACCCCTGGGGTCTAGAGCCAGACTTTCCCCCAGGGGTCCCAAATTACTTGGTAGTTTCACTAAGGTGAAAGGGAGTCAAGACTAATATGTGTAGAGGGAAGTCCTTAAAATTTAGATGGATTGGCTACCAAACACAAAGAGGAGATAGCATTTTGATGGTCTGTTTCTGTTCATCAGAAAACTTGTTACAAATAAGAGCAATGAAAGTAAGGCGGGATTGCAATGAAATGGCAATATTTGGCTGTATATAGTTGTAAACTGTATGAAAATTCAGGAAATCAGTATGCTAAGAAACCTGATATCCTGATAGAATCATTTACCATGGGGGAGCTGTCCTCAAGTACTGGTGCTGAAATATAGAACCATAGATTCTATTACAGGAAGGGCCTCCAGGATAGGACCTAATGTTTTTTCTTAGCTCTGAATACAGTTGCTGCTCAACCACATATGACCAATGTAAAGCTAAGAGTATTTATTCCAATACTAGATGTTGGGGTTTTATGGCATATTTTGGAACATATTCTTTTAGCCTTTTCAATATGGTAGGAAATAGCACTACTTGCTCATATTTGGTTCTTCTTTCCTTACTAGGGATATTGAAATTGAGCTTCCCAGTCCCTTGCAGTAATATGTGGCCATGTGACTAAATCTGGCTAGTGGGATGTGAGTAAAAATGATTCATGTAACTGCTGTGCCAAAGTATTTAAGGTGTGTAACCATCCAGCTCTCTCTTCCCTCTGCAGTAACAATAATATAGACTCTATTTGAGATAGCAGAGGCAAGATGAAATCAGTCTCTATGCCTGAGTTCCCATTTGGAAAGAATCTCCCCTAGAGAGCTGTTAGACCCATAGTAAACTTTGAATGAATGGGAAATAAAATGTTATGTAAGCCCCTGAAATTTTGAAGCTTGTCCTTTTCTATCCTATCCCACATTACTTGATATACTTGGTTACTTATTTCTGCCAGCACAAAAAAGTTATGCTGCTACCAAAGACATCAAATAAATATAGAGAAAAGAAAGGAAGGTTTTTTTTTTTTCACTTGGAAAAAAAGAAACACCAGGCAAAGTCATGATGATGGTGATGGCTTTTATATTGGCTAATTTGAGAAATCTATGAAAGAAATGTTCCCAAAGGCTGAAGTTTCTACTTGGTATAGAAATATATTTATGAACATTCTTTTGAAATGGTGAAAGAATCTATGTTGGAAGTCTGATTATCAGAGTTCTAAAGTCTGTGAAGAAGCGAAGGTCAACACCACCAATACCACTGCCAAGAAATAATGGATGTGCCCAACCAGCAGAGGTCAAAGGAGGGTGAGGACTGAACAGAGACCAGGGAATTTGGCCAGGAGATGGTCATCGGCTCCCTTTCAACAAGAGTAGTTTCATTGGAACAAACAGATTTCAGAGGATTTAGAAAAGAGCTAGAGATGAAAAAATGAATGTAGCAAGTCTAAACCATAAACTCCAAGTATTTGGTAGCAAAAGAAGGAAACAGGAATGTAGACAAAAAGGGGAAAAGAAAAACTGACTTTGTAGAGATGCAAGGAGCAGATGACAGGAATAAATAGGGGATAAACATGGACTGAAAATCCCCTGAAAGTTGGAAAAGGGTAGGATTTGGTGTCACAAGTAGAAGACACTTGTTACAAAGATGGACCACGTGGGTCTGGAAAGGCTTTCCTCTTGTATTTCTTATTTCTTATCTGAGATTATGGCATTAACATTCAACTAATTTCTACTGGCTTAGAACTCTAGGAATCATCTTAAATTCCTTTATCTCCTTCAGCCTTCCCTACATTCTATTATCATTAAGTTTACTTAACCTCCTAAGTAACCCTTAAACTTATACCTTTAAATAGACTAAATCAGTCTCTTCATAGGACTATCATAGTCACAGCTTTGTCCTTTACCAGCTGGGTAACCTCAGGTAAATCACAGTCTATCATCTGAAAAATGGAAATAAAAATACACACTTTATAGCACTGCTGTGAAGATTAAATGAAATAAATACCTGGCATAATGATAGTAAAAATTTATTTGATCTATCTAGTTCTGATTTTCCTATTTTTAAAACTTGTTCATTAAATTACTATCAGAATAATCTGTTTGACATTCAAGTCTGTCATTTTAAGTTATGTCAATAAATCTCTATTGTTTTTGGAGTAAAATTTGAGTTTTTTTAGTAGGGCACTTAGTATGCAGTATGATCTCATCCCTGCCCAACTGTTCAGCTTTCACCAATCTCCCATGTCAATTTATGTTCCAAAAACATTAAACTCCTCATAGCCTGCCTTAAGACACCTCTATGTCTCAAAGTCTTCTTTGACCTTGCAATTCTGTTCATTCTTTCTGGAATGTCCTTCTCTCTGGCTCCCTTAGTAAACTATTCATCCTTAAGCTCCATTCATAAGTGGCCTCTTTCAGGTCCTTCTTCATTATTGCCTTCTCCATGTTATGGCTCCATCATGTAGACATTTCTGTTGTCACATTTAATTTGTTATATTGTAATTTATGTGTTTACTTGCTGGTTTTCAATAAATCATGATCTCCTTAAGGAAGGGCTGAGTTTTATTTAGCTCCTTAATTCTTTTGTCCAGAACTGTATCTAGCTCTGGGTACATACTCATCAAATATTTGGCAAATGAATGAATGATGGTATGCATTTGCCCCCATGGAATGATAACACAGTAATCAACTTGTACAAAATGTAGAGGGGGCTAAGATCATCCCTACATAGGTTACATCTTTATCTAGCATATTTCATCTGGTCTAAGTGTTGTTTGTGTCTCTGGAACTGTTGAGAGTCATCAGTACACCACACACACACACACATACACACACACACACACACAATCATTTTGTCTCCAGAATCATAACATCATAGGCTGTTACAGTCTTGATATAATCATCCAGCTTTGCTGACTGAACTCAAATGTATAATTCTTAATCTTTCCTCTTACCTGAATTCTGTCTAGACTGTTCTGCTCATAGATTTGCCAGATCAATATACATAGAGCTATACTGATAAGTAGCAGAATATGTACTTAGTTTTTTGCTGGGATATTATCATGCTGCATGGCAACCCAGGTTTGGCAGCAAAGAGTGAGTGGAAGGCAGATGACTCTTTGCCCATGACTCTGGTCAAGATCCTGGAACTCCCAAGATGTGTTTCCTCTCCGCAGCCATCACTGTCTAAGAGACTCTGGCTTGTTTTGTCCTATACATACAATGGGGAGAATTCTGTTTCATCACAAAGACCCAAAATGAGAAGAGCCAATTTCCAAGTCTTGGAGGAAGGTAAAGACTTTATATAGTCACTGCAGTCCTAAAGTTCTACCTGCAGACCCTGAAGCTGCAAAAGAGCCCCATGGTTATTGCCTCTCTTGCAGATGGTCTATGTGCTGGACTCTGACTTTCTGAACATTGGAAGAAATATCTCATTGCATCTGCCAAACCTGTCTCTATAAAAATTAAGTAGAGGGGACTAAAATAAACCCAGGAAATGTTTATCGCTGGGAAGCAGAGTTTCTCTTTTATTTTCTGAAGAAGTGGTTTCTACATGTTAAAACATTTTAATTAAAGAGTGATGACTTTTATGAAATTCAGAAGACTGTCCAGGCAGGTCCTCTGTTTATAGGTAATGCTCTACACATAAGTAGAGACCTACATGTAAAGACACAGTGTCTCTAGCCGATCTCAATAAGGTTCCCAGTGCCTATTTCATGGACCGTCTGAAGTTTCTTCAGGTGGGTGGCTCCACCAGGAAGTAAGATTACTCTGACACTGGTGAGATTGATTATCCTGCTTTGTATCCATCTAGGACAGCACCTGTACAGAAATGGCACTAGAGAGTGGCTCAGATTAAGAGACTGCTGAAGGTAAACCCTGATTTCATCCCCTTCATGAGCTGTGTAATTTAGGGTAGGTTGCTTAACCTTTCTAAGCCGTCATTTCTTATTCTGTAAGACAGGCCCAAAACTTGCCACAGAAAATATTTGCAAATCACATATCTACAAAAGGATTTGTTTTTGGAGTATAGAATCTTCAGAACCAACCATAAGGAAACCAATAAGTCAACTTTAAGAATAAAACAGGAAAAATATTTGAATATACCCCTCATCAAATAAGATATATAGATGGTAAATAAGCAAATGTGAAGATTTTTGACATGTTATAATATGAGCCAGAAATCTCATTCTTAGCTATGTATCTAAGAGAAATGAAAGCGTATGCTCATATCAAAGCCTGCATGAGAGTGTTTATAGGAACTTCATTTATAATCAGTTAATCCCCCCACAAGCCAAATATCATTGAATTGGCGAATATGTAAACTGAGATAAACTCATATCCTAGAATACTAATCAACAGTAAAAAGGAGCAACAAGAGATGAGTTTCAAAAACATTGTGTTGAATGAAAGAAGCCAGACACAAAAGATTACACATTGTATGATTCTATTATATGAAATTCTAGGAAAGGCAAATCTATACTGACAGAATGAAGGTCTGAGATCTCCAGAGATTGGAGATGGGGGAGAACACTGACTGCAAAGGAGTGTGGGAGAACTTTTTGGGGGTGACGAAAATGTCTCTATCAGGACTGTAGTCTGACTGCATTGTTATAGACATTTTGTTTCCATTTTTTGTACTATTTTTAAACTAATTTTAGACTTATAGAAAAATTGCACAAATAGCAGACAAAGTCCCTATATCCCTTTCACCCAGGTCTCCCTAAAATTAGAGACGGTTGAAGCTAAATCCTAACTATAGAACTAACATTCGTACTCTACAATGAACTAAACTCTAGACTTTACTCTAATTTCATCAATTCTACTTAATTTCCTATTCTGTTTCTACATTTCATTTAGCTTTGTATTTCCTTAGTCACCTCTAATTCGTAGCAATCTTTTCTTGTCTTCATGACTTTGACACTTTTCATGAATACAAGTCAGTTATTTCATAGAATGTCTTTCGTTTGGGGTTTGTCTGAGGCTTTTGCATAATTAGAATGAGGTTATGCATTTTCGGCAAGAATATTACAGAAATGATGTTGTATACTTCCTGGGGCATCTTATTGAAGGGTTTAATGATATCGATGTGTCTTCTTAGTGATGATGTCAACCCTGATCTCTTGGCTAAGGTGGTTTCCCCACTGCTACTATTTTTCCCTTTGTACTTAATACATAGGAAAATCACGCAAATACCTTGTTTCTCCTCAAGCTTTTGCCCACAAATTCTTGTATGTAGTGGTGAGTCTTGCTGGCAACAATTATGATTGGTAGGTAATGTTTACAATGTTCCTCTTTCCTTCTACAATTTGAAATTTTTATTTTATTTTGAAATCTTTTAACAACATTTTATTTTGAAATAATTACAGATTCATGGAACATTGCAAAGATAGTGCAAGGAGATCTCATGTGCCCTGCCCCCAGCCTCCTCCAGTGGCTACATCTTACAAGAGCATAGTATAATATCAAAACCAAGAAATCACAGGGTGTATAGAGTCCATAGTTCTATGTCATTTTATCACATATGTTGATTCCTGTAAGCACCACCGAAATCAGAGCACAGAACTATTCCATCACTATACACTTAAAATGGGCAATTGTGTGTTAGTCATCCATCAATAAAGTTGCCAAAACACACAACATTAAACCAGCAAGACTCTTTCAGGAACACTCTAAGCCCGCCTATCTGTTATCTCTTGTTATCATTGATGTTACATCAGGGATCACCTTTTCCTTGTACCAGGGATGGATGAAGTTGCCCAACCAAAGCTAGTCCAGGCAGTACACAAGGGCCAAAGGGGCCTCTCCTCATTTTCTATTATTTTTTGCATGACTCCTTGACCATTGCTATACTGAATGAGTTAAACA
The DNA here is from genome assembly GCA_004024925.1 of Scalopus aquaticus. NCBI lineage: Eukaryota > Metazoa > Chordata > Mammalia > Eulipotyphla > Talpidae > Scalopus > Scalopus aquaticus. The sequence goes on from PVIJ01000203.1 coordinate 61,685, forward strand.
GAAAATTAGTTACCAACACCCAGGGCACTGCTGGAGATCCCCAAAGGTGTCTCCTTCATACCAGCCTGGGTTCCCTGTGGTGTGTCTCCCCTCTTCATGGAGGTGGTCTTTCTATTACTTGAATATACCACCTGCCTCCCACTTCGGAGTCTTTGCATTTGCATTTGCTGTCCCTTTGCGTAGAGTGTTCTCCTCATAGAGATGCCAGTGTGAGTGATCTATGCAGAGAGAACTTGTGAGACACCTGGTCGAACCTGCCCTTCACTGCTAATTCCAGTTTTTAAGTGATGCTGTTTTACTGCCTTTGTACCATTTCCCACCAGAAGACATGACTTCATTTATGCAGTTGCTGACAGTTTACCATCCTCCCCCCATCTAGAAAGCAAGCCACACAATTGTGTGGGCATCTCCTGTTTTTGCTACTGTTGTATCTTCTCAAGTTGTCAAGTGACTCTGATCAGACCTTCCAGAAGTTACCCACCACCTTCCTTCTCTATCTCTCTTCTCCCCTCTTCTCACTCTTTACATGTCCTCCCCCTTCTAACATCTCTCCATTGAGATGAAAAATGAAGCTGACAGTAACATCAGAGACACACAAATAAATCCAGTTACTTCGCCTCCTCCCTCCCAATCTTTTTTGCAGCGACTCCTTCCTTCCCGCCCCTTTCCCTGGGCACCTGCCTGTCCTTGATGGCTGCCTGCAGGGGGACTGCCCAGGAAGGACTCGCACTAAATTGTCTCTAAGCTGTTTATTCATGAATGGCATTTAAGGTAATAGGAAAGGTTCCCCAGGAAATCTGCTGGCTTCACACCGCTTTCACTCCTGCCCTTTGCCCCATTTCAATCTAGTTAGCCTTGTTATTATTTCTGTGGAATAGCATCTATCTGTGCCATTAAGTCTACATATTTCTAGGGGAGAGGGGATTGAGAAAAAGGAAAGACTGATTATTTATCAAGTAAAGACATTTCTGCTCTCTCTGGACAGGCAGGTGGATTTTCTGAACTTATTTCTGCCCTGAAAATGGGGTGGTCGCTTCTGAAATGAGTCCTCTGTGTGGGCTGGACTCTGTCTTTATGGTCAGTGGGTAATAGCATTTCCTGATTTATGAATTGGCATCTGGGGGAGGTGCTGAGCCCCTGGATGGATTCATCATGGGAGAACAGCCACATAAATAATCCTGTCACATAAAATTATTGTTCTCATTTTGATTTTAAAAATAATTTCCTTTCATGTGGTGGTGGGATTTAGAGTTTAAGTGAGAAAGTAGGAGAGGAAGGAGTTATTTGGTTATTTTATTTCCTATATAGACAAGAATTTACAGATATTCTCCAGACACAGTAATTTGCTTAGAAGACAATTACTAAAATGGTTTAATTATTTGGGGGACTCTTAGCAAGTGGCTTAAAGCCAAATCCAAGTTGAGAGGCGATGCTGGGTGCTTCAGCTCAGGAGTTTTGTCCAGCCTCTATTTCTCTCTCTCTCTCTCTCTCTCTCTCTCTCTCTCTCTCTCTCTCTCTCTCTCTCATATATATATATGAGCTATCTATAGCTATCTATATCTACAGCTATCTATAGCTATCTATATCTATCTCCCAAATATATATATATATTTAATTTGGTAAACAGACGGTGGTTTCATGTGGGTTCCTCACATCTTCCCCAAATGAGTGTGAGGGTTCATTTAAATGCTTATATTGAAGGGGTGCATGGTGCAAACTACCTCACAGGTTCCCTGGGGTCGCACAGGCCAAAGTCAGCAGGTGTGATGCAGAGGGGGACTCAAAGTGGACCATGGACTTTGAAGCACGCACACGAGTCCCCTGATAAGACGAGTGACGGCATGTCCCAGATAAGCGGTCAGAAGTAAAGACCCAGCAGTGAGGACACAGACCAGTAGCTGAGCAGATAACTGGAAACTGTTGGCAATTTACACTTTATATGCTTAAGATCTCTTTCCCCCAGGAACTTGTAACTTCCCTGAGGGTAAGGACCCTCCCAGACCTCTTTTGTACCCTACCTCGACCTCAAGGTTTAATATATGGTAGGTCAGAAGAAACCACATTACTTCCTATAAAAGACCAGCTAGTTTATACTTTAGACTTCACAGGGGTCATATGGTCTCGATGACTCAACTCTGCTGTTGTGGCCAAAGCAGTGAGAGACAATCCATAAGTGAATGGGTATGGTGAGTCCAGTGAAACTTCACTTACAAAACCAGGGGTCATCAGATTTGGAAAAGAGTTTACCAGCCCCTCTAGTAGGCCAATGACAAGTGTTTGTTGAATCAAAAGGACATCATTTAATACTTAAAAGGAAGAGAAACCTCCACTGTGACCTGACAAAGTAAATAAATGCAGAACATGTTCAGAAAATTATTTTCTATGCAGAAAAATTCCCCCTGTCCTTACAACACAGCACCTACTATAGAATATGCATGCTATCTATATACGCATACTTTACAGAATAGGTCCTTTATGTAAAATTGGAATTTCTTAGTCTTCAACAACATATAAGATGTTGCACAGATACCATCTCTCTGTGGCCCTGGGCTCCAGCGGGCCAAAAAATGACCAGGAATCTCTCTCCTCAATACTCTGAGGAGGGGCAGTGCCAGCAATCTGGGAGCCATATCCCAGGGGATTTCTTTTGGGTGGTGTGAACTTGGGGAGGGAGGCCCAACTGAGGCTACTGATCTGGTTCCTACCAGAGTGTCTAACTATAGGGGCTTCTGTTCATGCCTCTAATTTATTTCTTTGTTTTCATGGCAGAATAAACTCCAAATTCCAGGGGTCAACTAAATGCTTGCCACCAGCCCAGGTGCCGTGGAAAGGAAGCCTGGTGTCATCAGTCAATGCCAACTAGTTAATAATGCCCAGCCTCTTTGCTAATGGCCCGAGGCAGGGGTCCTTGGGCAGCCAAGGCTCTAGCAGAGAGACCTGCAGGGACTGCATGGGGAGAATGGTTTGCAAGAAGCATTTCTGCCGGCCACTTTCAAGGGTGTATCCACCCATGCTTAGCTCTTTAAGAAGGTAGTAATTAGTTTTATTCCCTTCGGTGCACACGTTGAATGCAGCAGGATTTGGCATTTGGGAAGCCACTGGAGTCTGTTCCCCTATCTTGACTTGCCTTAGGTTTATGTCTGTAACTAGGAAATATCAAGCTTGCAGGGGAGTTCAGGGGTGTGCTCAGTTCCCAAAGAGATAAAAGAAAGTGGCAAGTGTCAGGGCTCCAGGCCAGGCCAGGCCTCTGCAAGGTGGAACTGGTCTTGACTCATTTGGCCTTGGACTACACACTGTCTCTGGGAAACTGCAGGTGGTGAACACAATCTTGCTAAATAGTAAGATCCTAGAGGACATGAATGTTTTGTGCATCTGTGTATGATCCCAGAGGGGTGCTACACACAGAGGGGCAGGTACAAAGATTTCCAGGCCCACATGGAGCACTGGACAGTCCTTCTCAGCTGGTGACCAGAGGGACATGGTGATGCTATGGGTGGGCCTGGGTGTGGGATCTCCAGCCCCCACCCTTTGTTCCCGGGATGTAGCTTGGTGCCAAGTGCTGGGTGAAGCTGGAATGTAGAGTCAGGCAGGGGGCCTCTGCTGGGACAAAGGCTCGGTTTGAGGGTATCTGCTGAAAACCACAGGCAGACATTATGGCCAGATTTGCATAACCAGCTAGACCACCTCAATAGGAAATTAAATGTAAATAGAATTAGAGGTAGAATGCTTTCGGCAGTAGCAGCTTCAGGGCAGTAGCAGCTTCAGGTGCACCCCCTACCCCCGCCACCGTCCCCTATTTCCTGCCCCCAAGCTTGTGTGAGACCATGATGCATCCCCAATCCACATCCCCACCAGGCACCTTCCTCCATACTGCCCACCTTCCCGGAATCTAAGCCCTTCTAATGAAAGTGTGAGACTGGGCCAGGAAGGCTGCCATTTCTCCAGAGATGTGAGCCTTGAGGCTGCATCTCCCGAGGGGGGCGGGGGGTCCCTCAAGATGACCCTCTCTCATTCTCTCACTACTTGGACCCTTGGGTCTTTATTTTCTCTGTCCCGTGCTGCTTCCAACGTTGCCGCCCCGCGAGGTGACACCTGGGTGTGCTGTCTTTTGACCCTTTCAGCTCTCCAGGAAGCTGGGAAATGCCCTGAGTGGATCATACCCCCAGAACCTGGTCCCCTCCAGTCACAAGGAGACCTTCATCACCACAGAGAGCTATAGAAATACATTCATTCTCCACGTGGACCTTAATGAGATGACAGTTTGGAAAGCATTGATCTGGTCCACAAATGGGAAAAATGAGACCCAGAAGATCTCACAACAAATCAAGGAATGGAATCTAGTTAGCTTGCTCTGGGGCCAATGCTTTGCTCCCCACCCCACAGCTGCCACACGAAACTGTTGAAAGCCCTGTTGTTGAAATGGACAAATCACTTGAATCAATGCTAGCGGCGTGTCAGATGATGTTATTAGTGCTGCTTAAAGTGTGAGTTGGATGCTCAAAGTTTAAGTCAACATGTTGCCAGCAGAAGCAAGACATTTTCAGCGAGACCAGGGGTTTCCCTTTTGGCTGACTCACGCGCGACACCCGTCTTCCACTGCAACCCAGGGCACACATGCATGCTCATGTGCCGTTTCCCAAATAGTTCTTATCCTGACTATGCTTGATGGACACTGTTTTATTCGATTTTATTCTATTCCATTTAAAAAAAGATTCTGGTCGTGACCCTTTAAATTGATTTTGTGACCCACTAAATTGATTTCTCGACCCACTAATGTGTCATGACCGGCAGTTTGAAAAACACTGGCCTGACCCCATTCCAGCTCCCCCTCCCTTCTCAGAAACTGGGGAAATGGAAGGTCAACCTGGAGAAAAGGAAGAGATTTAGCTAAAAATAAGGAGAAAGGTTGGAGGCATACCAGAAAGTGGAGTCAAGGAAAAAATGGAAGCAAAATGATATAAAGGAGAAATGAATGAGAACTGGGAGCTATAATGAGAAAAGGCTAACTCCAGACTGATAGATTCATGTCTCTGAAACTGTTCTCAAGTCCACAGTCATTCTGGCCGTATTGATGCAAGAAGCCTCCTGGCCAGCTTTAATGGACAGAGCCACGATAATGCTATCTACTTGTCTGAAGATTTTCTTAACTGTTAGTATCATCTCAAATTCTGTATGACTGCTCTCAGAGAAATTTACTGTTCATCAATCAGGGACCTAGCCTCAGAAAGACCTAGAAGGCATCGGATACATTGTCCACACTGACTCTACTCACAGCTGAGCTCTATGGATGTTGGAGATGGTTTGAAGAGTAAAGTCTTGGGTAAAAGGGAAATAACTTTAGAGAGTAACAGGAAAATGACAATGAAAGATCGAGACATTAATATGTGAAGTAGCTAGAATTTACATTCCACTAATGGTCAGTGGTTCCTAAAAAGTTTTGATTACAAACCCTATAATAAAAAGAATTGAGTATGCATTTATGATGCACATATAGTTATTTTTAAAGGATATACATATCGTACTTATTAACATCATCACATTATCAAAATTAGGAAAACAAAGAAGTGAAATGAAGATAAAATAACACCTTAATTTTTATTAATGACTGATACACTTTACTCTCACCAAGAAAATGATTATTAAATCATTTTTATTAATAATTTAATAATTTAGTTAATAATTATTAAAATTATTATTGCTTCATTACTTTGGACCAGGATTCAATTTATTTCAATACCTTGCTTTAGTGGCTATTATAATGGGAAAAGACACCTCACAGACACAGAGATGCAAAAAGTGCATTGTGGGCATTGTGTGACTAAATTGAGATCCTTTTTTCTCAGCCTCATGCACCAATTACCGAAGATAGCTGTTGAAATTTAGCTAGTAGATTTCCATTTTCTTCTGATGTCAATCAGCTATTCTTTCAAGCAATCTTAAAGGGACTGAGTTTTTATATATTTATTTAAAAATGGCTCAAAACTCTGAAACTGGGGCCTCCCTGGTGGTGCAAAGGGTTAAGTCTCAGCACTATGAAGCTATCTGTAGTTACTGTGGCACGAGTTCGATCCCCCGCCAGGGAGCTGACCCACATGGCGCAGCAGACCTCTCCTGCCTCGCCCGCTGCTCCCCTCAGCAGTGTATTTCAGCAGATTGCTTGCTCAGCTCCCCTCTCTGTCTCTGGTAAATCCTCTTCCCACCACACACACCTCTGGCCTACACCCCAGCTCTTATGCATAAACAAATAAATCTTAAAAAAAAAAACAACTCTGAAACTGTTCATTTGGAAGGTTTTAGGCAAGTAGAAGATTCTGTTTCTGAGTTTTTAAAGATTTTAGTGTGAGTTTCTTAAGGGTCACACTCACTTGTTACCAACAACAAAATCACAGAAGGATGAAAATACCTGCAAATATCCTTCTTTTCTTCCAATATACCACACATTCTTTCTAGAAGTAGTTTTATACTTACTCTTAATGCATTACCTTTATATTGAGGGGCATATGAAGTGTTTAATTTTTCAAAGTGATCAAAAGAATGACATACTTCTGACAGCTGCTTGTCAGAAATGAAAAGGTCAGTCAGTGTGGAACATTTAGTTCTTTTCAAAGAAAAATGTTTAATTATGTTTCTAGAACCAGCAAACCTGTGTTGTAGAAAAAAATAATTGTTGTGATCACGCCCCTGCAGAGTATCCTAAAGATGTTATTTAAAGGATTGTCTCTACCCATTGATAATATCTGCTTCACATAAACTGCAAACTTGTTGTCATAGACTGAAACTGAATCAGCCAGTAAGTACCCCAGTGTCTGCACGAGGAGATGGGGACTCTCAAGTTCCTCTACCCCCTGACATGCAGACCAAGGCAGGGAAACGGTACCCAGGATCAACTGCATACAAAATATGAGTAAAGCTAATTTCTTGTATACATAGAAAAAAAAAAAGAGGTTCTAGTCATTTCTTTCTTGCCCCCTAGGATCATTTTTAGCACCTCTTAGCATCAAAGAGCATTCTGAGAACACTGTACTAGAGAACCAGAAAGAGCACTAAGTATTTTAGAATTTGATCTTTGGTGTTCAGAAGAAAACAATAAATAAATGAATTGCCTCCTTTAAATCATTGTGAATTAGGGAATATCAGGTTTAAGATTTCCCTTGATATCTGAAAGTGGAATGCTGCTATTGATTTGGTAGATTATTTTGGGGGTCTGGGAATGCTCAAAACTTTCTCCACATAAATTAATGGTGTTCCAAGACCCCTGCATAACACACCAAATCATATCAAATAGGAAACTTCTACTTTTGGATAGCAGCAGGGAAACCTGTACCAGCATTTATTTATTTAATGGTTGAAGAAAGAGTAACAAATAAGGACCTTCAAGTCAAGAATCATTTGAGGAGATGCAAAGTGATATAGAGTATATTAATCCCAGGGGTGCGCCATATAATTCTGAATGGAAATAATAGATAGGAGGCCGAATTTAAAAAATTTTGATAAAGCAGGTGACCCTTAAAGAAGGACAAATGAATAGCTATAGAGAAAGGCTGGGGGCTGAGCCCAGAGTTGAAGAGGACCCCATGTGGCTAGGAGGGAAACGAGACTGGGCTGCCGGCTCGCGTGCGCGTGAGGTGGCGAGGGTGGGCAGCTGAAGGGAGGCGCCCATGCCCAGGTGTGGCCTCCAGCCTCTGATGGAAAAAATCCAACTCTCCCAAGCTCAGGTGAGTTGAGACCAAGAATGTAAACTAAGCCTAGAGACCAAACAGCACATTGGGAAGCGGGCCGTGGAGACCAGCCAGTTGAAAAGAAAACTGGAAAAACTAAGCGAAGATGAAAATGATCAGTGAAGTTCCATAAAGTTGCAGTCGCCCAGGATGCTCCTGGTAAAATGAATTCTGGGGTCAAATGAGTTTGGGAGTTGCTCCCTCCTCCAATCTCATGCCCAGTCCCGAGCCTGGAGATTTAGGACACTCATGAGTGCACTAAATAGAGTTTGAAAACCTCTACTGTCAAGATAGGCCCTAAACTGAGATTTCCCCAAAGGTATTTGATCAAAGAAAGCTTTTATGATTATTTTTAAAATCTCATGCAAAACTTGCAGTCTCTGAGAATACAAAGTGGGGAATCTTAGAATCACGGATGCTTCTCTCGGTCCTGAGGTGAGGGGCAGGCAGGAGGCCTGTCCACACGTCCCGCTGTGTGTGCTTGTGTTCTGAGACAACCTCTCCATAGTGACAGCACACATTTCCTTCCAAGTCTTGTGGATTAAAGGGGTTCAAGGCAGGAGGACTTTCCCCTTGGGGGCCTTCCTGCTTACCCTGAAGGACCAGGTGAAGGCAGCCCACCTTCTTGGTCCAGGAAGCAAGTTGGGCACCAACTGTCCAGTAGCATGGAGCACCCGGCATGACTGTGGACACCAAAAAACCAGGGGCTTGCTGACATGCCCCTGAACAGTCAGGAGTGAGTTTATGAATGGTGGGAACAAAAACAGGTGGATTTTTTTTAATACACATAAACACCCTTCTAATAGACCAGCAAAATGAAAATGATACAGCTGAAAGCTAAGACTCATTGAGGCTTCATTAAGTGCCAAGCTCTGCACTAAGAATTTTATGCAGGTTTTCATTACAACCATGCAGGCAGTGGGCGCTATCAAATCCCCAGGTGACGACTGAAAATACTGAGGTCCCCAGGATTTCAATATCTTGCCAAGATCCTGCTGGCAGGAAGAGGCAGAGTTAGGACCAGAACCCAGGGTTGGTGGTTCTCATCTGTGCTCCGAACCACCCAAGTCCCCCAGCAGGTGGCTAGGTATTTGCAGCACCAGTTCTGAAGCCTTTTGGAGGAGGGCATACCTGTTCTCAAAGCTGTTTCTCCACTCCCTCATTATTTTGCACATTTTCCTTCACATAAGTATCCAGTTTTCTCCTCACCACTGCGTACCCCCTCTCAAAACGATTGCATCGTCTCTGTGTCAGTTTCAAATTCTTGCCTCCATTGTCTATGGGTAATATGTGAAATGCACTTAAGAGACTCAGATCAGCTATAATTCTGCCATTTGTAATTTCTCCTTTTATACCTATATTGCATTTGGTAAAGTCATGTGACATCACTAATGCCAACCAGTCATCTTGAACAATGGCACAAATTAACACGCATCTATTTACTTTTGAAAATGGCTCATCAATATTCAAACTGAGTACACAATTTCCTTAAGTATCCAGTATTTCCAGCCTTTCTTTTCGCAGAACTCAAGCACAAGTCAATCAAGCCCTCATGGAACTTAACCACTTCCATTCAGGCGCCATCTCCAGAAGACAGGGGAGAGGGCAGGGATGGGGGGCGTCCAGGGGCTGGGGCACCTGCAGAACTGAGGAATGTCCTGGGAAACACTCCCGGAGCTGCGGCCTCCAGGCCAGAGCCCTCGTGACCCCCAGCCCAATGCACAAGGAGAAGGTGCCCTTCGTGTTGACGTCCTGTTCCTCTGGGAGCCCAAATTCCACACAGAAGGGAGGGTTCCACGGGGACCCCCACCGTGAGCTTGCTTTCTTCTCAATGCCCTGTGAGCCTGAGTTTGTACCCACCTCACCCAGAACAGGATTTCCTTGTGCTCTTCTCTAGGCTGCCATGCCTAGCCCTGGGCTGGGCCTCCAGTGGGCAGGCAATAAACACAAGGCGGGGAGGGACTGGCCAGTGGCAGAGATACAGCCCCTGCCCCGTCTGCCCACCCTGGGGAATCTTCTCGTGTGCCGCTAGGTGGAATATTATAGGTGGTCGTCTTTAAAATGGCTGGGGAGCGCCCCGAAGGAGTGGCACGCTGGCACCGAGTGCAGGGGAGATGGGGCCACGAGGGTGAGTGCCGGAGACAAATGCTTAATGGAGTCTAGAACTGGAGATGTGCGCGGTTTCCCGGTCACCGGCCCCTTGGGCGTCCCCCCCACTACCCCCTACCCCCCTCGGCCCTGCCTCCACGTGCTAACTCTGCTGCTGTTCTGGGCAGAGAGACGGGAAACGAACCACTTTCCCGTCTGCCCGAGAGTGCCGACAGATGAGGAGCCAGAAGGCTGTCAGCTGCCCGGTCTGTGATAACCTCCCATCCCACAGGGCTGGGACTCAAACTGACCCAAAAGTAAACTAAGATCCCTCTGCAGAACAGAAGCAGGGACTCAGCCCCGGGCTGCAGAGGAAACAGCTCTCTCTGAGCAGGAGGAGGCCACAGGCTCCTGCTGGCCCTTCAGGTCCTCCAGCGCTGACAGGTGTGAAGGCGAGCTCAGCCTTAGTATTTTCTTAGTATTTTCTGGCACCCCAAGGTGCCAGGCAATCTTGGGGAGTAGCGTGCACAGCTGAACTGGTCTTCAGCCACCAGACCGTGAGTGCTTTGCCCAGGACAAGCAGCAACAGTGCTGCTGTTGACAGCGATTAGACCCACAACCTGCCATGAGCTGACCACACGCCAGGTCCCTTACGTATATAACTATAATCCCGAAAGCCCTGAAAGGTTCTGATTATCATTTGCATTTTACACATGAAGACATCGAAGCAGGAGCTGCTTCAGTGACTGGCTCCGGGTGGCAGAGCTGGCAGGAACACCTGGGTTCACGGCCTCGTCATAACCTGTGCCAGGCCCATCCAACACACACTGCCGTCTTCCAGGTGCCCCGGGGCACTGTCCTGGCAATGGCAAGTGCCGGGCCACTTCTCCCACTCTGGAGCTCTTGGACTGCATCTCGAACCTGACAGCTCAGCAGCACATCTGCTGGGAAGGAGGGCGCCTCCCAGCCTGCTCCCTTGAGGGGATGAGTTGACTGTGTCTGGGCCCCAAGGACCCCGAGATGCTCTCATACACATGTTGCAAGGGGCTCTTGTCCCAAATTGCAGGGTGGAAGTGGGGAAGAATAAACCAGGGGATCTCCTGCACGGACAGCGGGGCCCGCTGCTCCATTCAGCCGGCCTCGGCCCCAGTGAGACCTTCTGGGCTTATTTTGACATCTGAGGACCGGGGTACATAACTCCCCCGCTGCAAAGACTAGGAAATGAAGAGCCTCTCTTGTCCCCATAGAGAGCGTCCTGTTCCTTACTGGAAGAGGGGGCTGGAGAAGGCAGGGAGGTAGAAGCTGAGGTGGGCTCTGAGTCAGCTGCTCTGCCACGCTGCTCGTGAGCCTGGATGGGCCCTGGCCACCTTCGGGCTCAGCCTGATCATCACTCGTGGAGGAAGAGGCAGCAGGAGAGAGTTAGAGCTGGACCCCACAAGCCTTGAGGGCCCTCCAGGTCTAGTTCAGGCCTCCAGTACCTGGTAACCATAGGAGACGGGGCTGAAGCCCTTTCCCCTTTCCCCTTTCCCGTCCCCTCCAGGCCTGTGAAGGTAAAATGCAGACGTCCTGCCTTTATTGAGCAGGAAGTGAGACGTGAGGCCATCTCAGTCGTGTTCCCCTGGAACCTTCACGATCGGCGCCTGAGCAATGGGAAGGCTTCTGCTGAGTGAAATTGGGTGAAAGGCTGCAACGCCTTTCTCTTCTGCGAGTGCCTGAGGTGGCCGGGCTCCCTGTCACTCAGCTCAGGTCTGCTCTCAAGCTGCCTCTCCCAGGAGCTCTTGGAAACAGCCTGGTCTTGGTGCCAGGAGCAAACGTCCAAATGGGCTTCTCATGGCGTCAGCTGTCCGAACGCAAACGGGAAGGGACAGCTCGGGCCTCACAGGCGTGGCAGAAACGATGGGGAGACACATGTCACCCAGCCCACCTCACCAGGGCCTGCCTAGCCCAGCACCTGCCAAGTAGGAGCCGCCCTCAGGAGCCTGTCACGTCTGCTCTGGCTGCAGATGCTGGCTCTGCCCCGGCCTCTCAGTGCAGGTGAGTGACCCCAGACCGCCACTTCCCATCACCTCACCCCACAGCAGCCCTGGGAGGCAGGCTGGGGGTGGGGAGGGCCACTGAAAAAGCAGTAACTGTCCCCTCATCACATGGGGGTCTCCGGCAGAGGCACCACCCAGTTGGGGGTCAGAGGCCCAAATGTTGTGTCTTTCTTTGACCACCATAATCCCTTCCTCTTGGCCTTGATCTGAACTCTCAAACTCTCCACAAGGCAGACATTGCAACTGCAGCAGCACCCTCTCACCAGCGCCCTCCCTTGGACAGGCGTAACCATCTCTCAACTTCACAACACAAGCAAAGAGCTTGTAGAGAAACGCAAAGAAGAGGTGGGAGACAGGTAGCCTTCCACAGGCCTCCCTGCACCCTGTTTTATGCTTTTGCCTCTGGGAAGCCTCTCTGGCCACTCTGTTTAAAACTATAGCCCTTTGCCCTGACCAGTACTTTTTTCCTGCCAACCTACTGTGTGATTTGTCTATTATGTTATTGTGTCTTTGCTGGCCTCTCTTGCTAAGATGGAAGGCTCACGAAATCAGGGAGCTTGATCTGTTTCTTCCCTGTTGTATCCCCAACATCTTGGTTAGTGCTTGGCACACAGTAGGTGCTTAGTGAATATCTGTTGAGTGAATGAATGATTCAGGCCTGGGTGAGTAAGGGAAGATGGACCTCGCTGGATTATGCCGAGGGAGTTAAGCAGATCTGCCCCCGCCTGGCCCAGCTTTCCCACGTAGGTTGACCAGCATATGGACCCACAGTCAGACAGACCCAGCTCCTAGTCCCATGGGCATCTGTGTGCTGGTTCACGGCTAGGACTTGAGTGCCAGCAGCTCATGAGTGGGTACAGCTGTGAGCTGGGACCCCCAGGCCACGACCTGGAAGCAGAGCTGCCAACGGGAGCAGCAAAACAAAGAACACCATCAAAGGTGGCTTTGGCCCAAACACAATTGAAAATGTATCTCAGAAGCAGAAACCTGTGTCCAAGGCCCCCGGCTTGCATGTGTGCGGGATGGCCAGGATGCTGAAATTGAGCAATCTGCCACTTGCTCCGGGGCCTAAAAAAGAGGAGGTTCACTATATGTGGGGCTGGGTAACAGCTGCTTCTCCTAGCAAGGTGTTGATCTCAGGCACCTCAGGACACCCCGGCTCAGCACCTCATCTCCTGATTTATCTGTGTCGCTGACCTTTCCTCTCGCTGCCCTCCCATTGGTTTGGTAGGTTCTTATTTTAGTGACTTCACTTGCGCATTCCCTTGGGAGTCCTGGAGTTACAGCCAATAAACATATATCCATGCACCCAAACACATGCAAGGCAGGGAGAGGATGGTGGGGGCCAGGGACAACACTGGGAAGGTGTGCAAGTGTGTATGCACACACTCACACACACATATGCACACACTCACCCTGGGAAGACACCCAGAACCATCAGAAGAAAAGCAAAAGACACAGAGCTGTGTGATATGGCACTAAGAGAGAGGGCGCCCCTAGCAAAAGGGCACTATCCCCAGCAGGGCACAGTCAAAGCCTCCAGGAGGCAGTGTGCCCGGAAAGCAGGCTGGGGTGAGGAATGGAGAGGAGCTCACACAGCTAACCCAGGAGAAACAGTATCCCAACTACAGGATTATTCAACTTGCAAGGAACTGTGAAGGCTGCTAACATCTGTTGAGTGCTCACTCACTTTTAGACACTTCTAGACACTTCTAGACACCCAAATTATCTCATTGACTCATTGTCACCACCCCAGGAGACCAATCCAATTTGCTATTTTCCCATTTCACACATCACAGGCTGAGGCCCTGTGTGATCGAGTCAGCTGCTCTCTCCCACGACGTCACACATCACCTACCACTTTCTATGTTTTCGCTCCACGCAGCCTTCCCGGCATCCCAGAAACACGGAGTCTCATGGCCTTTGGGCCATTTGGACCAGCGACGTCAGCTCCAGCCACTTCAGCTTACCCTGTTCTCACTCAAAAGAGCCTCCTGGAGACTTGCTCTGATTGGTGTTTGAAAGAACCTTCCCCACACTGCTGGCCACTGTTACATCCCTCCCGAGTCTTTCATTTTTCACTGTATTCATCATTACCAGACACTCAGTTATTCATTCGCTGTTCACTGTCTGCCTCTCTGCCTAGACTGTAAGCATTCCGAGGGCAGGGATTTTGTCCCCATGGAATCTTTAGCATTTAGAAAGCTAAACTCACAGCAGCTACTCGATATGTATTTGTTAGTATTGAATGAATGAAGTTTAGAAGTTTAGGGGCCTGAGCCTGCAAGGACTCAGCTGGGCCCCTCAGGAGAAGGAGTGATGCTCAGAATGCTCAGGCATCAGAGGGGGCTGAACTGGGGGGTTCCACTCAACTTACAGCTCCTCTTTGGAAGCCCTTAGATGGCGTTAGGCCCAGGTTCAAGAATCACGGCCTTCAAGTCAGGCAAGAAGCCCTGCAGTATTCAGTGCCTTGTGCAGGTCGTAAGTCTACTGGGAAAGATTCCTTCTAGCATGGAAAAGTGCTTTCCTTCGGAGTCTGGGGCCTCAGAGCTAGGCAGGGGTGGAGAGTGTGGGCACCATTGAAAAGGAGGGAGCAGGAAAGTTAAGGAGCAGCCTCTCACCAGGTCTTGACTCCCAGGCAAAAGGCTGCCCTCTCAGCGCCACACCAGGACATTCCCAAGCATGGCCGCCGCTAGGAGACACCACAATGGGTCCCAGTGTGACTAAGTGGGGAGTCCCACAGCAAGAGAAGATGTCATCGGGCTCTGGGGTGGGTGGAGCTGCTGCGACTGCCAAGACATAATGCAAAAGCCTGTGGGTGGCATAATGTAGTATTCATCTCCCCCACCACACAGAGAGGGGGCAGCCAGAACAATCCAGACTCTGTCAGCAAGGGGAGTTTAGGTCTTGCTAATGAAGATGGGTAAGTGGGGTGAGGGAGGGGGGCGTCTGCCCCTGGGGATTGCTGCCTTTGATGCATCCATATTCATGGAGTGGAGGGGCAGCTCCCAGGAAGGGAGGAGCCCCAGGAAGGACTCTCCCTACATGGAGGTGGCAGTGCTAATCCACACTTGGGATGGACTGGGTGTTGTGGGATTGAACACTGTGAGCTGTGAGTTGGGGCACTCCAGGAAATACCCTCAAATACCTGGAATTTCCAAGGCAACATGGATGAATTTGCCTGCTGCAGACACAGGAGTCCTGTCTGCCCTTGGGGCCCCCTGAAAAATGTACTCAGTTCTCCAGTGACTTCTAGAAGCAAGCCTGACTTGCTAACAGTAATCCCTGCACCATCTGTGTTCTGCCTGTGTTAGTCTCATGGAAATTGCTGGATAGCCCACGTTAGAGTTACAAATATACACAATGACTCGGGATTTCTGTATCATTGCATCTCAAACACACAGACCCAGTTTTCTGAATTTTACACATCCAATTCTTCTAAGACATTTCCTCAACTCGGTCTTTTGGGCAACAAATCCTTTCCCTCCAGGGTTCGAGAAGGTGACCTTGATGGGAGATTATACTTTGTACAGGGAAATCTGGACAAAAAACTTGGGCATCTATGCCACGCCCCTTCAAAAGAGTAAACACTGACCCTGCACCTATACACACCGTTGTTTTGAGGTTAATGGATTTATTCTAGACTCACAGATATTTTGATATTTGAAACATTTCAGTCTGTCTCAGCGCACTCGGCCTCAGTTCCCAGGCAGCAGAACCAGAAGGAAACACACACTGAGTCCAATAAATCAAATCCCTCTCTGTAGCCAGCCTCCCGTAGGTTGCTACTGAGCCACAGGCTAGTACTTAGCTGCAAGACAAATGTCTACAAGAGTCCAACGAGCCTTACCTGCCTTTCTGACATGATGTAGAGCTGTTCATGGTCCTTGGAGAAGGCCATGTCCCGGAGAATGGGGCCGGGCTCCACCACCTGCACAGTCTCGTACTGGAGGGCATTGCCTCTGGGCCCATCCACCCGAATCTGCAGAAAAGATGAAGAGGAGAGTGAGATGAGTTCAGATCCTATACTGTCAACCATCGCATTTCAGGCCAGTGCCTTCCCAAAATCCAGGGGCGAGCTGAGAGTTCTCCACGAGGCTCGAAGTCTGGCCAAAGGCTCCCAAGAACCAAAGGGCCTCATGCTGGGCATGGCCAAGAGAAGGGAGGGGAGACATCAAAGTGGGCCCTCCCAGAATCTGCCACCATTCGCTCTGGTTCCCCATGCCTCAGGCTGAGTCTTTGGAGAAAAGGATGGGCTGAGAGAGGGGAGAGGATCTGGGGATTAGGTGTACAATACATAACTGAGCAACATGTTGACCTGTAAAAGAAAGACAATATTATTTGCCACTTTTGTCAGCAGGAAAAATTTGGGTATAAGAATTATACCTGAAACTTATCCCACTGTGACCTCTACACCATGGAGGGGAACCAGGCCAGGAGGCAGCCCCCAAATTTTACAATAGGTGGACTCGTTTTGGCCATTAGCCCACTGGCTCATACCCCAGATTTTGGAGTAGATGTTCGGACCCTAAACCTCCTAAAAGTCCTTTTCCTGTCCCCAGGGTAGGGAATGTGGGCATTCCAGGAAAACGTGTTCTGAGCATGAGTCATCCTCAATCTTCCAAGAACACTTAGCAGAGCAGATCAGCCTGAACCATCCACAAGTCCTTCCTAGAATAGCTGGGACAATGTAGAGACAACTGGGAAAGACTTTGGTGCGTGACCTGCATGAGTGAGGACAATTCTAGAAAAGACAGGCAGTCCCAACCCCACGGGACATTCATCCAGCACTGGATGATGGGCCCAGGTCTCTAGAATCATCACGATTCTGAGCCTGAGATTCAAAATGACCCCTGCCTGTTGCTGATAAGGCCACGCACATAAGCCAAGACAAAATATTACTTAGGGTGTGGGGAGGGTGAGGAGAATGACAGAGGGAGACAGGAAAAGGGACTAGCTAGAGGACCATGACACTTACAAAACTCCATGGTACCCATAGTGCAATTTGAGAGATTTTTAATAACCAAGCTAAAGAAAAAGCTAAATTCCAAGCATTCTCAGTATACACCCTGATTTTTAATTTTTAATATTTAATTGTTAACTTCTCATGAGCACAGGAATAGAAGAGTCATTAGGAAGAACTCGATTCCCCAAGCGAGGCCACACCAATGGCAAACACCAGCAGCGATTTGTTTGAAAGTTGGCTGTGTCTCGTTTCTGTTGAATTCACTGAACACTGACACCAGAGTATTTTGTTTGTTTCAGCCTCTGTTTGTTTGTTTGTTTGTTTTCCTTTATGCATTATGGTAAAGCCCTTCCTAGAGTCAGGTGCTGTGAGATGGTTTTGCACATAACTGAGATGATCCTCTTAATTCTATGGGCTTGGCATTCATCACTCGACAAGGCTGCCGTGGCCCTCCACATCCAGCCACTGTCTCTCTCACCTTTTGGGTGGGATCGGCTTCACCCTGCTTCCCAGGGTGCCCATGATGGACATAAGCAACTCTCTTGGAACTCACTCTCTTGCCATGATGATGGAAAGACGGCAGACCCACATTAATGCCCATACGCAATCAGAGTAAAGCAGGGACTGTGTTTCATGACAGGGAAGAAAGAGGAATCTTTCCTCACCCTCAATGGGGTCAAGGAAACATGGAACTCAAAGAACTGTTGGCAGCCAACTTGAAATGAGGGCAGCTAGAACCAGGGACAGTCAGCCATAGAGATGGAAAAACCTGGGTTCTTTGATGATGTCACTAAGTCACTGAATCAAAATAGCTCTGAAGTCAGCCCAGAACTTTCTAGCTACTCAGTACAATCCCTTATTTTTTTTTATTTTTTTATTGTTATTTATGTCTTTTACATTTTGTATTCCCCTTGGGCAGCCCACCACCAATTCACCCGTGATCCATCTCCATGGTCCCCTGTATTCTCCTCTCTCATTGTCAAAGTAATAGGAAGGATTTTTTTTCAAACTTGGAAGTCCTAAGTGACGTACTGACATAATAGTATGCAGAAAATGACGTTCAGGTATATTGAGCAACTGACATTAGCTAGAAGATCTGGGGACACAGTTAGAATCTGAAGTTTGACTCTGAATTCCATGCTTTTCTTTTTTTTTTTAAGATTTATTTATTTATACATACAAGCTGGGGTACAAGCCAGAGGCGGGGAGTGGCGAGAGGGTTCACCAGAGACAGAGTGGGGAGCAGAACAGGCAGATCAGAAATACACTGCTGAGGGGAGCAGCGGGGGAGGCAGGAGAGGTCTGCCGCACCATGTGGGATTCTCCCTGGCCGGTGTTGAACTCGCATCGCTGCTGCCGACAGCTCCACAGCGCAGCGCTTAACCGCTGTGCCACCAGGGAGGCCCTCCATGCTTTTCTAATGCCAAGTTACATGGAAGCTGCTGTTTCTTGATGGGTTTCATGCTTACTTCCGGGGTGTGTGGGGTGTGTGTGTGTTACATAAATAAAGGCAGGGACTGAGGTCAGTATCCATCACTGGCCTTTGTAATTCCAGAGGCTTCCTCCAGCCACCCCTGATTCTGATGCTGAAACACTTGAGCTTGACAAATACTTATTTAAAAATGAAGAAATACATGAATGAAGTTTCCACGTTGTGGATTTCTTATTCATGGAAGCAACAACCGCCACCACCATAAAGGAGTTAGAGAAGGATGTGTTTAGCCCTGAAAATCAAAATGCCTTGCATTCCAATAGCCCTCCTCCTTCTGTGCCCACCCTCAAGTCACCAGATGTCCACCCTACCAGGCCCTTCCTTAATCTGAATGAAATGGGAGTTCATGCAAAACCAATTGGGATTACCACCCAAGTCTGACTGCAGTGATGGCTTTGGCCTCCATCCCAGTCAGGCCTCATCCCAGCGGCGAACTGCCCTGGCGCAGCAGCAGAGATCGATACTGAGGGCTCTGGCTGGTCTCCAGCCCCCTCAAGCCATGACGGGAGAAGCCTCCCCGAGGGAATGCTGGCAGAACTGACTCCATCAGCATTTAGTGGTCTGATCCCTAAGGGAAATTGGATTCAGTGCCTGAGCAATCTTGTCATTGGCTCCCACTTCCCTGCTCTTTAGGACAAGGTGATGTGCTGGAGGGAAGGGGGCATCAGAGGAAAGCAGGTGAAGAGGGGCAGGGACAAAGAGGTGACTGAGGAGCATTAATAAGGAAGTTTCACTGACTTGGTCTTCCCAGGAGACGCAAGATAGTGTTCTATTTTTCCGATGCCCCTAAACTCTACCTGGAAGGGAAATAAGTAATTGGAAAGGTGGGTCTCCCTCACCTACCACCCTATCCCAATCCACTTCTTGTTTCAGAAAATGGAAAGCATTCATCCATCTACCTGAAAAATTCTCAGACAAGACAGGCCTAACAGGAGGCTCTAGTGGGATTTGCCGAAGGATGGATAATCATAAAATTTATGTAGGTCTGGGCTACTTACATAAACAACAGCAACAAGAATACCAATGATTGAGCGGTTACTGGAAGTTGGGTGTGATGCTAGGCATTCTACTGTATTTGTCTTCTTACTACAATCTCATCACTCCATGAAGTAGCACTAATATTAACTCACTTCCAGGTGAAAGACAAAGATTTAACATGTGTTCACGGTCACACATGTAGCCATGGTACAACCCTGACCACGTCAGGGTCTGCCTGAGTCTGTGGCCATGTGTCTACACCTGGGCATTCTACACCAATGCATGTTGAAGCTGGTCCCGTTGGTTATAGAACCCTGTCTCCCTTCACGGAGTAAAGTAGTTGGCGCTAAACAAGCATCGCCCCGGGACCACTGGGGGAACGATGTCTACAGCAACTGAAGTTCTTTTGGGAAAGAAATGGGCCTTTCAATGAAAAAGATGTGGTTGTAAATTTTCAAAATAATGATCCCTCCCAGATTCTGTTTTTATACCTTGCAAAGCACTCTTAAATAACAGTGTTTCATCTGATGCTTGTAAAACTTTTATGATGTTGACTGTCAGCACCATCTTTCGCACATTACCAATGAAGGAACGGACGCTGGGGCTGGTTTGCATCTTGCCCAAAGTTCAATGACAGACCAACGACGGGACAGGGACCCAGGCCTCCCAATTCCTAGCTCAGTGGTTGCTGCATAGTTATTTGGAGTTTCCAAAGCCTTTGACAAGGTTCCACATGAAAAGGTCTTTAAAAATAATGAGTCTCCCTGGGACTTGGGGCAGTTTGGCCATGGAGAGAGAGCCGACTTAGAGACAGAAAAAGGCACATTTCTGCCTGAAGTGGGAACTGGGGGACTCCCCAGGCTCTCGTGTTATGACAAGTCTTATTTAATATTTTTATAAGTGGCCTGGAGGAGGGAGCAGGAACATTTGCTGATGATTCGAAGCTCTTTGGGGGTGGCAAGAAGGCCGAGGATGGAGATAAACTACAGAAAGGTGTGCATCCCTGCAGGGAACTGAGGTGGGAGAACTGCCCTTGGGGCAGAGACCCGGGATTGAGAGAGTCTCCCAGGGAAGAGAGCATGCCTGTCACTCAGCCCTCAGCCCCTCTCAGGCACGGAATCCGGACACGGTTGTGCTCAGTACGCAGATACTGGCAAGTGCTGGCCAGGGCGAGCAGAGAAGGGACCCAGTGCTCAGGCGGCAGGAGAGTAACCAGCACAGTCACTATGGAAAACAGCAAGGAGGTTCCTCAAAAAACCCCAGAACTACTGTATCACCCAGCAATTCCACTCCCGGGTGTATGTCCAAGAGCCGTGAATCAGGATCTCAAAGAGACACCTGCACTCTCAAGTTCATTGCAGCCTTATTCCCCAGAGCCACGATATCAAAACTGTCTAAATATCTGTCGACAGATGAATGGATAAAGAAAATTTGACTTTATGTATCCAATAATAGCCTTAAAAAGGAAGGAAGCCACTGATAGGTGGAATATAAAGAAACGAAGCACAAACAAAATGATGCCAATAGAAGCCCTTGGTCACCAAGGACAGAGCTTGGATGCCAGCGAAGGGGGAGGAGGCTGGGTGGAAGAGGGAGCAGGGTTGATGGGAGAGCGCTGAATGGCAGCTAGGCTTTCAGCAGTGGGTGCGGGGTGGTAGGCACTTGTACTGAGGTGTGAAGCTGTACACCTGAAACTTTTGTAGAGTTGCAAGGAGGAAAAGAAAGGAAATCCTGCCATTTGTAACTATATGTATTGACCTGGAGGACATTACGTTACGTGAAATAAGCCAGACACGGAAAGACAAATACTAGCCGATCTCACTTTTATGTGGAATCTAAAATCATCAAGTTTGCAGAAGCAGAGACTAGGCTGGTGGTTACCAGGGGCTGGGGGGTGTGGGTGGAGATGGTCAAGCGGTGGGGTATTCAGTCACACAGGGCGAACAGGATCTGGAGAGCAATAGCCAGCTGCGTGTCTATGTGGATACTGAACTACATGCCAGTTTTCTGAGAGGGCAGATATTAAGTGTTCTCATCATAGGGGAAAAAAAAGGGTGAAAATGATAGCTCTGTTAAGTGATGCACACACTTGATTGTGGCAATTACTTCATAATATTTATGTCTATCAGAACATCCAGTTGTGCTCCTTAAATACATGTAATTTTTATTTGTTCCTTATACCTCAAGTAAAGGCAGGGAAAATAAGTAGTGAACCCATGATTGACTCCCTGGGGGAAAAAAAAACACATGGTACCAGTCAGATTTGGACTTTCAGCTGATCAAGGTGAGAACCAGGTTGAGATCAAGGTAAGAGGCAGGATCAGGAAGGAGAACTCAGCTTCACACTGCACCCAGTACTCAAAGGCAGTCAGAAAAGTCAGCAAGTGTCAGCACTCAAATGGCACTTCAGGGGAAACAGAGGAAAAGAAGTGATTCTCACGGCCAATTCCACCTGGAGGCTGTGGCTTAGGCGCTAGCTCAGGGGCCACCGAGGCAGGTGAGGTGACAGCTGAGGGTCAGCAACACGTATTAGTGGCCACATGAGGATAAATAACATGTCTTATTTTATACAGTGTAGAAGAAACTTAGGGATCACCTAAGCAGTGAGCATGGATGAAAGCAGAAGCTGATTCTTTAGAGAAAAAATAAAGAAGCCACTGATGTGAATATGGGTGTTTAGATGCTGGTCTCCGAGGCTGACACACAGAGGAAGCCACATCCTGTCTCTACGCGCCCCTGTCAGGGCGAGGACGCACCCAGGAGCCCCCTGTGTCCATCTGCAAGACGCCCAGGTGTCCTGGCTCCTGAAAAGCAAAGTGACCTCAGCCCTGCCCTTCGGGAAGCCCCCTGAAGGACACAGATTTCACACAACTAAGGTCACTGGCCAAGCCCACAGCAGACGGATAGTCAAAGGCCTCTGTGTGTTCTAGAAGATCTGGCTGATGGACTGGAGTGTGATCAGAGATTATCAGGCCAGCCCCCCACTGGGGCTGGAGCTAAGGCAGCAGGTGCCTGCCACAGGACGGGGTGACCAGAGGGCCCCCCCACCCTGAGAACAGACTAACAGCACGAGTGTTGGGTAATACCACTGTTCCTCAAAGGCCACCTCAGGAGACAAAAATCTCTTAAGTCAGCAGGAAAACTGATCTGAAGTAGCAAAATTAGTGGTACTCATAGATTTTATAAAAACGTAATGCACAGGCTGAGGGAAGGAAGGGTCGACATTTTTAAAAGAGTAAGGGAGAAAGGGCATCGGAGGGGAGAGATCTGGTCATCAGTGGGCATCTCTGTCCTGAGGAGACTGAGTGGGAAGGGTGTGGTATCCATCATTGGCCTTCACCTCAGGCTCATGGAACATTCTGGCCTTGGACAATAGAAATGTCAGCCATCAAGGTTGGTCACATGCAATTTAAAATTTTCTAGTAATGGTTTCATTAACAGTAGAAAACAGGGAAGATTATTTTTCATAATATCTTTTATCTAAACCAGTGTGCCCCAGATTTTAGCACTTAAACGTGTAGACAGTATAATACAATTGTGAGTAAGATTTTACATGCATTTTCTCATACTAAATCTTTGAAATCTGTTGTGTATTTTATACTTACAACAAACTTCAGTTTGGACCAACCACATTTCATAGACACACGTGGCCAGTGGCTACCATCTTGGACAGCACAGGTCTAGACTGTTCTCAACCCTGTGTTCTGACTCTGCATTTACCAAGCGACTTTGCAAATAATTTGACTCCATTACGAGTGCCCTCCATTGAGGGCCTACCCATGCCCCTCCCTGGATACTACCTTTGCGCCCCCAGGAAAGATAATGTGTTGCCCCACTGTCTACACTCCAGCCAGCTGTGTGGTCCTCACCCGCAGCCCATGCAACTCACTGCACAGCTGCACGGGCCTAGTTCTGGGGGAGGCTCATATTCAGCAGGCTCCTCTGACCTCCCAACACCTCCTCTTTCCACACCCAGGCTAGAGGTGCTTTTGACACACTTCTTGCATGGCAGGAAGCCCCTGTGTCCTGGAAGAAGATGAAATGCTTAATGACTGCTGGTGGGAGAGGAACAACTCGTCAGAAGAGCTGCATGGGGCAGCGTCCCAGCTGCAGGTGACATTACTAGGCAAAAGGGGCACCTGGACAGTGTGGGCCCTTGGGGCTTGGGCCTTCAGCTGACCACCAAACCCAGGGAATTTAACCCCAATGTTTAAATTAAACCCAGTGTTTAAATTGAATATTTAAATTATCAAAAGAGGCAAACAACCTAAATGCCTGTATGTGGATGAAAGAATAAAGAATGTGTCATGCACACACACATACAAATACGTATTGATATACCTGCAAACACACACACATTCATTGTCTATAAATACAATGAAATATTATTCAATATTAGAAAAGGAGATCTTGCCACTTTTCACAGAGATGAACCTGGACATCATGCCTAGTGAACTAAGCCAGACACAGGATAAATTCTGCATCATCTCACTTATAGGTGAAATAAAAATAGTTTCACAGAAATGGAGAGTAGAATGGACTGGGCAGGGGATGGGGAGACGTTGGTTAAGAGATATAAGATTCACTTATGCAGGTTGGTAAGTTCTGGGACCCTAATGTCCAGCCACGACACTGCAATTCACAACACTGTATTGTGCACTTGAAATTTGCTAAGTGGGTGGATCTTATGTATTCTCAGCACAGAAAGAAGAGAAAGAGTGGTAACTATGTGAGGGAATGGATATGTTCATTACCTCAATTGTGACGATTATTTCACAATAGATACATATATCAAAGCTTCAAGTCATGCATCTTAAACACACACAATTTTCAATTGCCACTTCCACCACAACAAAGATGAGAAAAGCCACACGTGGGATATCAAGACTGAGCATTGGTCTTGCCTGTGCCATTGCATTTCACGGGTACCCCCTACCTGTGGCTTCTCCTGTACGTGGGGCAGGCACGGTGCCCCGGGACACACGGACACCTACTGTCGTGTTCAGGCATCTCCACCTGGCACCCAGCAACGCATGTCTCCATCGTGGATCTCCCTGGGCAGCCAAGCCCCTTCCCTGCAGCCCATCCACCTGTCAGCGCTGCCACCTCTCCCTGTCGCTGGCACGGTCCGTGTGTGTGCTGCCAGGCAGACTGCTATTAAAACATCAGCAGGGTGGCCTCTGCAAAGGTCAGCCATCCGGGGAGCTCCTGGCAGCTGCTTGTTTGTTTATTGGAACATTATCTGGGCCGGGCTGTTTATTTACATCCATTGAAGGCTTGAACAATAAATATCGTCTCCCAGTAGCAGGCAGATGCTTGCTCTAGAGCATTCTGGCTGCCGTCTTGCTTGGAATAATCTCCCTAATGAGCAAACAGTGTCATTTAGCTTTAAAGATGCAGGACCTGCGCGCCTCGTTCTGCTTTTCCTGTTCTCCGTCCACATCCTCCCCCTGCCTGGTGAAGGCCCAGGTCAGGAAGATGGGGCTGGGGTCTCCTGCGGCGGGCGGGGAAATGGAGCTGGAACTGGGAGCTGAGGAAGTGAAGACGCGTATCCCTGGGCCACTCTGAGTTCTCCTAGACTCAGAAGCCTCCACCCACCTGGGGCTGAGGAAGGCAGGACGAGCTGGTCCCCTTCGCAGGCCAGGGTGCAGGGTGTGTTAGAGGCACCCCCACGGTGGGCTGGAGTCAGGCCGTTCCTCCCACAGGCATTTCCAGGGCTCTAGATCCCCGGGGGTACCTGTGTAAAGGTGCTAGCCAGTTTGCAAAATGGAGAGCCCGACTGGACGCCGAGCCCGGCAGGGGTGGGGGAGGGGTGGGGGGGTTGGACACTGCGCCTCCTCTCTGAGCACCTGACTTCAGCTCCCTCAGGGCCGGCTGTGCGGCCTCACCTGGCTCCCACTGAGGAGGCCGCTTTGAGGACTGGCAGGAAGTGAGCGACCAGGACTGCCTCTCAGGCACACTGCAGGGCTCCGCGTGTCTCGGGAGGGAGATTCAGCAATCTGTGGATCTTACTGATGTAGTTTATCCAATTGGTTCCAAAGGCGCTAAGTGATGTGAGCCTGGCCACTCTCTCAGCTCTCGTCACACAGGCTAAATGGAGGGGGAGGGAGGGCGAGTGGAGAGCCAGCCTCATCAGGCCTCTAATACAGCTCCTCTGCTGGGTGAATGAATGAATGGATGAATGAATGAATGACTTGAGAAGCTAACTCCAGGCCTGTGTTGCCATCGTCAATCCCCAGACACACACACACACACACACACACACACACACACACACACACACGTGCACTCACACGCTCTCTGTCTCTGAAGACAAGACCACATCTCAGCTCAGACACTGTCTCCAGAACTTTCCCTTTCTAATTCAAGGACAGAGTGATGGAGGGCAGGCGAGTCCACTCCTGCTGGGCTGAGGAGGAACTGGTCTGGGCGTGGTGGGCAGGGAGACAGGCACAGCATGAGGTCTGAGCATCTCCACACTTGCTGGGCTGAGTGGAATGTCTTTGGGGACAGGAGCCCCTTTGCCTCCTCCCTGTCTCTCTGGAGGAGCTGCTGAGCCTACAGGGCAGTGGCTGGGATGACTGCTGAGTTCCCACCTCATGCCGTGGCGCACGTGCCCCTAAGTGCCCACTGTGGTCAATATCCCACAACCCCAATGAAGGACAATTTCACTCACAATGTCCCTTGAATTCTGCCCCCCAAGCCCTCATGCTTTCATTTTACAAACTGTACCCCTCTGATGCTCCCCATCTCCTTTCCCTGCTCTCCTCCCCTCCCCCTGCCACTGCATCTGCCACCTTCCTACTGTAGAATCTAGTCATCTATTATGATTATGTTTTGTTTATCTTTCTGGCTAGAAGGTAAGCAACATGGGAGCAGAGGTCTTTATCTCTTGTGTTTACGCAAGCATCCCAAAACTTGAACCGTACCACACAGTAGGTACTCCCTATGGCTGAATAATGAGTGAATGGAAATGTTCAACTTACTCATCAGTATTTTCACTTGTCCTCCCAATGAAGCACTCCCTTGTTTTATGGCTGGGGAACCAAACAGTTGGGGATGTTCTAACTGGGAGATTTAGCCGCAGGAGAAGAGTTGAAGCTGTTCAACCCAGACCTGGGCACCCTGAGGTGCTCTGTTCCAGAAGCACCTGGTGCCTCTCATCTCCTTTCCCTGCAGACTGGACCCCAAGAGGCTGGAGTGGGCGCCTAGACCTGCTTTTGCGCTCACACTGCTTACGTCGCCCCGCCCCAGCATAGCACCATGAGGCCGCTTTGTTTTGATTTCCTGATTCCAGCCAGGAGAAAGAGGATGCAAAGGGAACTGCAAACGAGTAAACAGTAATTAATTAGACAGCTCTGCATATGCAGGATCCCGGGCCGCATCACCAAACGCTGCTGGGACAATGGGTCTCTTTGGGTCTTGTTACACCCATTCATGAAACTGGAGGGTGATTTCTAGGCTGTCATGAGGACTTCTTGCCCTGCATTATTGTCCAAATTAGAGACACTGGGGACAACGACCTCTGTCCCTCCCCTGTCTGCTGGGGTGTGTTCTCCTAGACACACCCCTAGGAGAAAAAGATGCAGAAGAAATAAAAAGGAAAGACAATATGGTGGATATAAAGGGAGTGCCCCCAAAGGGCATGTTTCCAATGCAAAATATTTCAAGTGCCTGTCTTATTTCACTTTCCAAAGAGTCTTCTTAGAGGGCACCACATACACAAATCACAGATTTGAAATCTTAGGGGGTGGGGTCAGCCACATAATGACCCCAGAGTCACCTCATTTGGGTGGTCTGTGCCCCAAACCTTGGTTGGCTGTTCTCATTGTGCCACAAGCCACAGAGTCTTCACGGACAATTCACTCCTAGAAAAGCAAGCTGCTTCGTGTTTCCCACACACTCGCCTAGTGCATGGTGGACGGAACACACTCATCCCCGAGACCAAGGCCAGAGTCCTCTGGCTCCCGAGTGGGGGTGCGGATGGAAGCGCAGGAGATGGTGGGACACTTGCTCCCCCTCAGGAAATGTGCGGCTTTTACAGTCTACCAAACTTCTCCGAGCTTCAATTTCTCCAGACAAAGACAGAGAAGAACACTGCGCTCTACTGTCAGAGCGGGAGCTGCCCACAGAAGCCATCCCCAGCAGGTAAGACAGTGTTAGTCTGGACAGCTATGGAGCAACTGAATGATGGATTCCCCCATCACCCCTAGTCCCCAGAAGAGCAGCAATGCTGTGTGCTCCCCAGGAAAGCAGGGGACATGACCCACAGGCTGGGCCCCAAGATCTGAGTGTGACAGAAGAGGCTGGGAAGAGAAAGGACCCATTGCTTAGCTCTGGGCTGCCTGAAGCAGGCCAGAAAAGTCAAGGCCTCAAAGAAGGCAGGGGACTGGGCCAGGGATGGCGAAGTGTTCAGATGGGCACCCCCCAACATGGACCGGAGACCTCCACACAATTGCCCTAAAGCTGGGGGCGTGTCCAGGATACCTGGATACCTGGGTCTGGCTCAACCTGGGAGAGATTGAGAAAGTCCTCACCCACTCCCTGTTGCCTCTCAAAACCCTCCCACACAGTCTCTGGATGGCGCGCTCTTCTGCTCGGTGGGGGCGGGGCAGGGGCTGCAGCAACAGAGGGTCATGAGCACAGGAGCAGAGGAGTACCTGGAGTGCACAGAGCGCCACCCATCAGCATTTATTTCTCTCCTGCTGGAAGCCTCGCCTGCTCCGGGATGGGATCGAGCATCTGCGCAATGCAGCTGTACGAGAATGAGTTGAAAACCCCTGTCAAGCTGGAGTCCTAAATAAAATGGAAGTAGAGCGAAGATGGAAGATTCATGGACGGACGCTTGCAGTTACAGGAGTTTGGGGAGGCTTAACGGGTCAGGTCCAGACTCAGAGGGTGGAAGCTTCTGCTACCTACAGAGCTTGGCCAGAGCCAAGCCCCACTCATTGTTGACTCAAAGTGCAAGGGGCCTTATCTAGGTTTGCTCCCAGCTTCAGAAGCCGCTACGCCTCCCCCTACACTCACGCCCCAGATTTCATCAGTCAGCCACGCTCCCGTTCCTCCAGCTCCAGGTCCAAACCCGCCTCTCGTCCACAGACCAGGATTGTTGTCTCCAGGCGTGTTCTCACCCTCACCCCCATCGCCTCCACCTCAAGACCATCCCTGCCACGTGAGCCTCGTCACCCTAGAGCAGAAGCTAACTGTCGGCCCCCCACCTCCTCCTGGTCCCTCTGCCACCTCAGGAACACTCTCCTCACCACCCCAGTAACCACTGGACCTTGGGCGCCCACAGCAGCTGAGCATGAAGCACCCCAATCCGCCCCCATGTGGCCTCACCTGTCACCCAGGCCAGGGCCCTCCCTGGCCCTCTCGACTCAGTTCCATTCCAAGTTCCCAGTCCTGTTGCCATCACGTCCCTCCCTCTTCCCTTCCCTTCACTCTCTGCTTCCTTTCAGCCCGCCCGCGCCCATCACTTCCTCTGAGGCTGGTCCAGGACACTCCTCCCAAGGCTTTCTCCATACCACCTGCCCCAGGCACCCCAGCTCCTGGCAGTGGGTGCGTACAAGGGCAGCCACTTAAAGTTGCCACGTGCTTGCACTGGTGTCCAAGATGATCCTCTCTGACATTCATGCTCCAAGGGTGCTCCTAGCAGTCTGGGGGTGTCGGCACCTTGAGGACAGCTCTTAAGCACGGGGGCGTGGAGCAGCCGAGCCAGCGTCCTGACTGCCCGACAGTATCACCTGCAACCTCAGGCGGAACTTGTAGGATGCGTGTAGCATCGTCAGCTGAAAGAGGACTCTGGGCTCAGCATTCTAAACTCAGGGGTGCTGGTGGGATTCCATCAGCTGCATTATGAAACATTTTTACCAACGGGCCTGATAGGAAGAGTGAGAAAGGCTCGGAGCTCTCAGTGGCACCTCGCTGCCAGGTAGCTGCGCTCAGCTGGTGTGAGGTGGAAGAAGAGGTGATGACGATGATGGTCACCACCTGGCAGAGCAGAGCCCCTCGAGTCAGACCCCCAATGGGTCTGTGAACCCCAGATGTATAGTAAATTACTTACGCAAAGTTTAGTAAGTTAACACTGAATATGGGGGTTTTGTTACCAAGGGGAAAAAGACCACCAGGATCCTGAATCGTCAGCCTCTCCCAAGCTCACTCCTCTTTGATGGCCTGTCCTTGAGGACCACGGCCTTCTGCTCACACCAAGGACAGCGGCGACAGCAGGCCGAGATGGTCCCCCATCAGACACCACTGTCTGCCATCGGCGGGGAACCCCACGGGACTGGTGTTGAGCCTCTCGGGACTGTTGGGCAATTTCCTTGACAAATAAATAACCCGGAGAGCTCAGACAAGTGCGTCTCACTCCACATCTGCTCTCTGATGAGCTCTGCTCTGGGTTTTTCCCCTGAAGCCTCTTCACGCTGCTGGGGCATCAGCCTTTCACGGGGAGCCCAGGCTGCCATCCAGGGACAGCTGTGTGTGTTTCTGTGGAGCTAAGAACAGCCTCTGTTTACTTAGTGCGAGGACCAAGGCGCAGGCTTCCCAGAAGGTGGAGAACACGGCTCCTCAGGCAAGGGTGGGGAGCCCCACCCACCGCTCATCCCACAGACCACACGGCACCCTACTCTCGAGAAGCGCCCAGGCTCGTGCTCCCCTGGCCCCGACTGCGGGCTGCGGGTCGCCTGGCACTATCGGGGGCTTGGAAAGTCCTGAAACCGGCAGAGACACGATGTGCTCGCTGTGATCCATGCAGGACTTCAAAGTGCCCGAGCTCCTGGGCTAGACTCCGGGTGTTGGGTCTAGTCAAAATGAGGGTCAGAAGTAAGTGGGGGCTGCCCTCCAGGTTTACTTAACAGCCAGTTCACGCAGCATCACTCTGGGAACACTCCACGCTGTCATCCAGGGGAAATTCGATGCTGCCCTTTTGTGCTCCCCAAGGGGTGCCCACGTGCCTTGGTTTGGCACTTGTGCCATATCACAGTTTGGGGTCACATTATGCCATATCATGATTCAGGGTCACACTGTGTCATGTCACAATGTGGGGATCCCGTGCCATGTCATAATTCAGGGTCCCTTTGTCATGCCACAATTTGGGGTCCTTTGCCACGTCACAATTTGGGGTCCCTGTACCATGTCACAATTTGGGGTCCCTGTGCCACGTCACAATTTGGGGTCCCTGTGCCACGTCATAATTCGGGGTCCCTGTGCCATGTCACAGTTCAGGGTGCCTGTGTCCGTCACAGCACAGGGTACTCCGGCTCGCTGGCCGCCCCCCAGGGCTGGGCTGGCTCACCCAGTGCATCCGGGGCGCTCGCGGGCGCAAGGAGCCCTGACTGCAGTGTCAGTTCTCCAGCTTCAGGCCTGGGCCAGCACCCACGGCCGGAGCCGGCACCGTCCCGGCGACAGGCTCACACAGGCGGGTGGGAAGGGCCGGGGTTTCTCACAGTGTGACGCCCTCGGCTCTGCCTCACAGCTCCTAGTGCTGCTTCTTTCCTCCCTTCGCGTCCCACACTCCTCAGCCACTGCCACATTTGGCTTTTCCTTTTTTCTTTTTACCAGCAGCTACTCTGAGAAAGAAACACTTGGAACCGTGTCAAATGAGAACCCAGGAATGCGTGAGGCCTGGGGTGAGGCCTGTGAATGAGGAGCAGTCAGAAAATCCGGCCCAACACAACGTGGGGAACGGCCTTCCCCAGGATTAGAATTCCGGCGCTGAGAGGGCGGCCTGTCCCGGGTGACATCACCAGACAACGCAGGAATGCACAGATGCAGAAGCGGGGCCCCGGGGCCAGGAGGGAGCTCGGCTGTGATATCACAAAGGGCCCTTTGAACACCCTCCCCCTGGAGAGCCACAGAGGCAGGCTTTAAGCTGCCCCCATCTTCAGCTGAGGGTCTAAAGACACTCTCCTCAAATCAGAGGGGTGACCTTTGACCCAAGTGAGGGAGTGCCTGGAAAAGGCAGGAGAGAGCAGAGCAGAAGGGCCTTGAAGAAAAAAAAAATCAGCGCCTATAAGGGAGACTTGCTCTGCCAGAATCCTGTGGCGTTAATTGTAGAGAAATGCATTTTAAAATAAGATATTGGAAAACCATCCTCTCCATCACCTCTGCCACATTATTATAATTATTAATACGACATCACCAAGGACGGTGTGTTTCACAGCAATTAAACTATTGATCTCTCAGCTCGGAGGCACTGAGCAGAACCCACAGCCACCACTCCGGCCCCTGTCGGGGGAGTCTGTCCCCAAGTCCAGATGTGGGAGACTGAGACCAGGAGGAAGTAACCGAGGGCCTGAGCATCAGTGGTTGGGATGTTAAGAATCTATGGGTTGGGCCTCCCTGGTGGCGCAAGGGGTTAAGTGTCAGCCTATAAAGCTATCAGCAGCCACTGCAGCACGGGTTCAATCCTCTGGCCAGAGAGATTCCCACACGGCGCAGCAGACCTCTCCTGCCTCGCCCACTGCTCCCCTCAGCAGTGTATTTCAGCCCATCTGTCTGTTCTGTTCCCCACTCTGTCTCTGGTGAATGCTCTTACCCCCTATACCTCTGGCCTGCACCCAGCTCTTGTATGCATAAATAAATAAATCTGAAAAAGAAAGAATCTATGGATGAATAGCATAGGCTAATTTTTTTGGCATCTTAAGAGTAAAGGGCTCGTTTCTCCACTTGGCCAACCCTTGCTCCGTCACAATGCTAGTTTCTGGACTTGCCCAAGAGACGAGACTACGCAGTGATCCAGTGTGTGGCTTCAGGAGCTCTTAAGGTGGATTCTAAACCCAGCCCTGCCATGGACTAGCCAAGGTGACTCAGTGTGCTCCTTCCAAATGCAAATGGTGTTTATTGATGCAAATAATGGCACCTGCACCAAGATGCGGACGTGCAGAGGGACCGAGTAGGTGAAAAGCATTTGGTCTACTGCCTGGCACATAATTAGCGCTAAACTCCGCTTCTCAGTTGCCATCACCAGGGTCCACTGGACAATGAGCCCGCGTCTCTCTGAGCTCGCATTTCACAGTGACATTATTGGTGGTAAGGGAGAGAGGGCAGCCTTGGTTTCCTGCTCACCTCACACTGAGATTTACAGTAAGATGAGTGACACTCCTTTCCTGATGACTTCAAGGCAGGAGGTGGACTGGACCTCCTTGCAGCTGGCCCCCGATGTGAATGGGGCCGGCCCGAGAACCCCAACTTGCCCCTCTGCTTCCACACTCCACCCCAGGAGCATGCCTCATGTCTCCTTCACTTTTTTTCAAGTTTAGAATCTCTATTAAGCTAATAATGGTCACACAAATGGTCTTATTTATGAAGTGCATTTGAAGCATTAATGTATTTTGAGGCTATATTAGGGGATAAAATGTACTGAATGGTGGGAGTCTGAGGCCATATGGAAATAATCCCCCTTCATGAGCCTCTTTGCTAAGTTTTATGTTCCTGGGACCTAATCTCGTGTATCAGGTGGTGCGTGTGTGGAGGGGGAGAAACTAGAAATAGAGGGAATGGAAAGGACATGATATTAATTTTGGTCTAACCTCAAGGCAGAGGGGATTGAGAAGAATGAAGGTAGAGGTGATGGAGCTTGCAGAATAAGGGACAGTTCTAGATTGTCACACTTGGATGACCAAGGAATGGAGGGACCGAGGGGCAAGTTGGGGGAGAAAACTGTGGGCGTGGAAGGTGAAGAGTGACACTGAGATGTGTTAACTGTGCCGTAATGGTGGTCAGTTGACTGTTTCTGTCAAGGCTGGGGCTTGAGTGGAAGGTCATTGCTAAGACTTGTCTTTGGTCACTGCCTTTTGGATTGTGAGGTCTTAACATGAAACATTTCCCAGAACCAGAATGTAGGTCACTGGGCCAGGCTGGCCTTCTCGCCTTCTCTCTGAGAGTCGTCTGGCACATCTCATCAATCACAGAACACAGACCCACCATCATGTTGGTGAAAAAGAGGAACACAAAGTCACATATTCCTGCCCCCCCTTCACATTGCTTCCAAACAACCACAAAGGGCTCACTTGGTTGAGGAACAAGAAGAGTGTCCTGTTTCCCAGCCCAGCAACCTAAATAGACTTCACATTTACAAAAAAAAAGGCAGTCACTTTTGGGGACATGGGAAAGACAGACCTGATCAGTACATTCTCTGCAGTCACCACCATCCTTGAATTCCAGTATTTGGGGAACTCTGCACTAAACATCTTTCGTGATATCAATATTTTGATACAGGAGGGATGATTAACTTTGGGGGAGGAGTAGAACAAGATAAAGTGAAACGTCTTGGCCTAGAAGGGTCCAGGAGTTGAAACTGATTCCACTGGCTGAGTCTCTCAGGTATCATCAGAGGCAGAATGATGGATATAGATGCTTTCAAATATCCAGATGAGAAAATTTTATAGCATATACCTGTAGATAGAGTTAGCACCAACTCTTCCGGGACAGGAGGGAATGGGGGTGTCCAGTGAAAGATTAACAGAAAGAACAATAGGAACCAGATGATTCAAGATGCAGAAGTAGGTACGGGTATTTTTGAGGAACCAAAGAGAAGGCGCCACAATTTTTACAATTTTGCTTGGGGCTGGTCCAGGAATGTCTCTCTAAAGTCTGTATCATTTTTCAAAATCTGAATGTATCTATCATTTATAAAAATCACCTCAAAGTTTATCTTCCTCACTGATCTAAGACTTAAATACACTAAGTCCTCACTTAACATCATTGATAGGGCTTGGGCAACTGAATCTTGAAACCAGTTTGACAGTAGGCTAAATGACGGAAACAAGAGTTAAGTTCCTACGGCACATTTCTGGTCACAAAAACATCATCAAACTTCTAAATAAAAGCCACAAGCACTGCTAATATTGAAAAGAAAAAAAGAGGAATCCATTAATTCATTTTCCAATCTGCTTATTCCAGTTCAGGGTCAAGGTGGCCAGAGTTCATTCCAGCAACTCTGAGCACAGGAGGAACGCAGCCCTGGAAGGACACCCTTCCATTCCATACACACACACACACACACACACACACACTCACTCTCTCTCTCTCTCTCTCTCTCTCTCTCTCTCTCTCTCTCTCTCTCTCTCTCTCTCTCTCAGTTCTGCTGGGACAATGAAACACACCAGTGAAACTCATGTGCACACCTCTGTGATGTAGGACGACACTGTAGTGCCACATACACACGGGAACTGCAAACCCCACACAGACGGTAGCTCCAGTGGAGAACTGACTTTTTCCTCATCTGTATCATAATGAAATGAGGTTATCAGAGGACCTACTTACAGGTCCTTACTTACACCGAGGGTTGAGCTGGTCTGGCCCTTTCCCCTTTGGTCAGCCTCATGCCAGTGCCCACCACCAGGGGTCGCTGGTTTCCCACCTCTGCCCCAGTTAGCAGGACTGGGAAAGGCAGCAAAAGGGGTGGGGAGGGGAGAAGTGGAGTAGCTTAGGGTCAAAAGACGGGGGAATCACACAGGTTGTCACTCTCCAGGCTCTGGAATAATCCCCACAGGCCACCATATCACAACACCCCAGGGTCTACAGAGAATGTCCCTACATCCGGGGTCTGTAGACTAGCGTCCATTAACTAGACTTCTGGCCACCTTCACTAGGCCGCGAGTTTTATTTCCAGTCCCTCAAGGGAGGCCAGAGAAAAGCAACACGAAAAACACTTCTTTGTTCCTCTTCAGCCCAGCAGGGCTCTGCTCATGTCAGCTTGTTGTGTTGCAGGAGTGAAAGAGACAAAAAGAAGCCAGCAACAAAATTGTCTCGCGTCACTTAATTTCCTCCTGGATTTCTAAGCAGGTAATTATTTCCTCAGCCTCCAATGGACTGCAAGCTCTTTGGAAAGATTTTTTAATTATTATTATTACAGACACTACATAAATAAAGGTGTCAGATAATTAGGAATTATCTAATCCTCCACCCTCCCAAGTATTTTGTTTATGCAGCGGAAAACTGTGCTCTTCCTCCACAGCTTCCCCTCCCTGACTTTTTCATATGCTAACTAACAGGAGCAGGTGGGAGGATCTGGGGCCAGGGAGATCTTTCTGAGACCCAGGCCTGGGAAACAGAGGCTTTCCCACTGGCCCGCTGTGTGTGACCTCAGGGAGCCTGCCTTTCTCCCGTCACCATGGCTGGGTACTCACTCTTTGAGCACCTACTGTGTGAAAGACTGCCACAAAGGACTCAAGCAGTCTCACAAAGGATTGACAGGGAGTTGGATTGGTTCCCCTCTCAAGGGCTTCTTGCCTAAAACAACCAAGACAAAACACAACTCAGCAAGCAGTTTCATGTTCATTTTCTAATTTGAGTCACACTGCACACAGTAGGTGCACAACAAACATTTATTGGTTTAATAAATGAAATATAATGTCCATGAGCTTAGAATAGTTTTTTTTTTTTTAGAATAGTTCTTTTTTATTCATGTTTTAAGTATAAATAGACTAAGACTCAAAAAGGTGAAAAGTCAGACCTTCTTAACAACTGGTAGATTTGGAATTTTCAGCCAGGCCTTGTGCCAGCGAAACCTGACTCACACACCAAGTCTCTGATGAATGAGATACATACAGATGTGGCATGAAGAGGGAGAAACGGTGAATGGTGAGGTGGGCATTTTACTGAAAAGTAGCAATTTGAACTGACTTTAATTTGATTCAAATAGCAGGAACTGATGAAGAACATGTCTTGGGAGAGGCAGGCATGAGTGGAGGTGAGGACAAATGAAGGGGGTGATCTGTGTGCAGTGGGGACTAACCAGCTAAGACCAGAGCCTGTGCTTTTAGAGAGAAGCCTGGGAGGGCAGGGTGGGTGCGGGGACCCTGAGATGGATTTTCCTCCATAGGTGAAGGGCTAGTGCCATATTTTGCTGAGTGGGAAGTGATAGGCCTGACTCTTGTCAAATGGAGTTACTCTTTCCCAACTTGGAGAAACTTCTAGAAGGTTCTAAACCTTCAAGATGAGTATTGTTGTTCTTTGAGAACCTATGTATTGTCTCAGACAACTGAAAGGCAAAATCCTACCAGGAGGTACCCACTTCGTCTTGGGAGGTGGATATTACTGACTCACTCATGCTCTCCCATTCTCCCGTGGCCAACTTGTGCTTGGGTTAAGGGAACAGCATATTTCTACATAGCAAGCTCTTTAACTGGGCTTTGTGGAATCTCTGATATTCCTAGCATAATTGGAGTCAACCACATTCAACTGATGGAAAACAGCAATTCAGTCATAGCTTTTCTATTCCCATGTCCCCGTGGTGGAGACCCCAACTCTCACTGGCCACCGGGTCAGGTTTTTAAAATACAGATTTAATGCTGCGCTCTAAAACAGTGATTCAACTAGCAACAACTAAGCATTTCCAACTCTGAAAAGGGTTTTCATGTCCATTCTTTTAGTGTGTCCTCACGGTGAAGTGGTGACCGAGGTTAGTAGTGTCCTTGGGCCCTCGTCACCAACACACGAGGAATAAAACCCCAACTGGTTGTTAAATGACTTCCAGATTCATGTAACCATTGTAATTCCATCAGGTCTTTTCACACCTGAGCCCTTTGCTCTCACCCTGCTGAGCTCACAGAGACTCCTGTTAACAATCCTGCAGGTGAGGGATGGTGACTAAGAGCAGAAAGTTCCACGTTCCATCAATGCAGAGCGAGGTGAGTCACTAGCGCAGAGCGAGGTGAGTCACTAGCGCGCCATAAAGCTACCTGTTGCTTGGGCTTAGCTATTTATTGTATTGGGTTGGGTAGGTTGGTTTGGATCGGATTGGACTGGATTCAACTTACTGGCCTGCTATTCAATCGGGCTGAATGGTAGTCCTCCTGATCCCAAGTTCACCCTGATTACATATGCTCCGTGGCATTCCATGTCCATTGACTTGCCCTTGTTGTGCCACACTAGTTTCACAATGTCCAAATTGTGCGTGGTAAGAGCAAATTGGGGCACCAAGAAAGCACAAC
The DNA here is from genome assembly GCA_004024925.1 of Scalopus aquaticus. Taxonomy (NCBI): domain Eukaryota; kingdom Metazoa; phylum Chordata; class Mammalia; order Eulipotyphla; family Talpidae; genus Scalopus; species Scalopus aquaticus. The sequence goes on from PVIJ01000203.1 coordinate 98,902, forward strand.
ATTCAGTGCTGGGGCACCAGCCTCAGGGACCCACCCGCCTGTTCCTTCCCCCACCCCCACCCCCCGCCGATTCAGGTTACAGCCAGCCATGCAGCTTCAGAGGGACTGAGAGGAAAGCCAAGGGCAGGTGTGGAGGCAAGAGAGGCAGAGCACCAGCGGCGCGGGGAGTTTGCAGGTAGAGAGCGTACTCCAGCAGTGCAGGAACCTGCGACTCCTGGGGAGGCTTTGATCTGTTCATCTGTCCTCCCCAAGGACCCGTGCTAACCGGGTCACTGAAACCCAATGCCAAGTGGCTTTGACATCAGGTCATGGCAAGGTCAGAAGCTCATCTCACAGGAAAGTGGGCCTGCAGGTGGGTGAGCGGGCGCGCAGGTGGCAGGCGGCCATCCTGAGCTGCTCTGGGGCTCCTGGAACCTTCCCTCGTCCACAGGGGAAACCTGTGCACGTCTCCACTCTTCTGAGTCCTAGAGAAATCAGACATGGCCAGACACCCTGCAGGGCTCTGCAGGCAGCAGCATACATTCATTCATGCCCCACTATGACTGCTCATTAAATGGGAAACTGAGGCAGAGAAGAGTAAAGCACTGGCCAGCAACCAGGGCCTTGGGTGAAGCTGGGCTATCAGTCTGCGCTCACGTGCTCTAGACACCAAGAGCTGGGCTGGGGCTGAAGGAGGGTCAGCTCCCACTGAGGTCTGCTGGGGGGCCTCCTTCAGTCCCCCTTCCCAGGGTTAGGAGTCAAGAAAATCTCTGCTGCCGCAGACCCATCACCACCTCGCACAGCACGGGTCTGCAAGGCTGGCTAACATCTTCCCCTCCCTAGAAACAGGAAGGAAGGAGGAGAGGAAGTCTTTTCAGAGTCTCTGGTTATCATCCTGTGCTTAGCTTCCTTTTTCCTTTCCCTTCTCTAATCTCATCCTCAAACTGAGACATCTAATGCATCTGTACTTGACACAACAGGTGAACCAACAGCTGCTGCTGCAGGCTACGCGGGGCCAGAAGGACCGTGTGTGTGTGTGTGTGTGTGTGTGTGTGTGTGTGTGTGTGTGTGTGTGTGTGTGTGTGTGTGTATGGCGTGAGTGTGTTTTCTGATGCTCCTCTTGAACTAGTGTGGAATCTACATTGAATTCTGCCATTTCCATCTATAGCCAGTAGGTGGCAGAGCTGTGACAGGCCGGTGTTTCCAATGACCCATGGCGCCAGCCCTGGGTAACACAGGTCAGGACTGGTTGAACCTTGGGAGGGAAGGTGTGTCCGTAGTCACTCCAGGGTGACCCACCCAGAGACCCTGGGTAAGACAGTGTGGGGCAGAGACTTCTAAAACTTCCTCTCCTCTCCCTCTCTCTCCCATTCTTCCGTAATCCCCAACTTTTATCTAGAGGGGGGGGAAGCCTGTTAACATTTACAAACCATCAGCAACAATAGTTTTCAGACTTCATGGGCATAAATCTACCTTCAGAGTTGGGGAAATGCAGCTTCCCAGGCTCTGTCCATGCAGATTCTGCCTCAGCATGGCACAGGTGGAGCCCAGGAACTTGCATTTCAAGTAAGTACTCTGGTGATTCCTGTGCGGTGGCCGGAGCCGCACGCAGATGGACTAATGGAAAACTGTGACTTCCCAGGTATTGCAATGAACTCATTCTGAGACATTCTCAGGCTCACGTAATTTCTCTTTCTCCCCACCTCTTCTTCAAACAGCAGGCCCTTTAAGCTCTGCGTTTGTAAGAGAACACTATTCTTTTTCCTTCTGCTGATTTCCTGGTACTCTAAGATCGCTGGGCTTCTGACCTTTCTTTCCTACCATCTGAACTCCTGAAGAGCCTCCCGCTGCTGGAGTTGTGCAGGCCAGGTCTCGTCATATGCCCCACACCCTGGTCTCCCCAGTCACCCAGGTCCACTGCCCTTCCCTGGAGGCCTCGAAGCAAGGTTCCCCAGCAAGCAACCTAGAGCTGAGCCTTGGATGTCCTTGGGGAACAAGGCATCTCCCCTAAAGTCAATAAACATAAGACCCACGGGAGTGTTCAGCCTGGGTGCCCCAAGGAGACAGCACAAAGGCTGAAAACCCCCTGGAGCAGTTTGCTGGGGCAGCCAGAAAAAATGGCCACAAACCAGTGTCTTCAAACAACAAATTTCTGCTCTCTCAGTTCTGGAGGCCAGAGGTCTGAGGTCAAGGTGGGGAGCCCGTGCTCTCTCTAAAGGGGGGGTCTTCCTCTGCTCCGTCTTGGCTCCTGACGGAGGTCGCGAATCCTTGGAGGTCTTGATTTTAGGCAGTAAAAGTCCAGTACCAGCCTCTGTCCTCACGCGGGCCCCCGTCCTGTGTCTCTCCGCCCTGGTGTCTAAAACACTCATTCCCTTCTCTTATAAAGATGCCAGTCATTGAATGGACCATCCAGCCTAACTGGGCTAATGGGTTGCATTAAAATGACTTAATTGAATCAGCAAAGACCCTGTTTCCCAATAAGGTCACATTCACAGGTACCCAAGGTTAGGGTTTCAACATTTCTTTGAAGGGCATCCAATTCAACCTACTATACCTCATAAACTGGAGGCACTCCTTTCATGTCTTGATTGAAAGAGGAGAGCAGATTTAGGGGTTCAGCACCTCCCCGAGCAGTGAACTACCTTTTATACAAACAAAGGTATTTCTTTTGGTGGACACAGTATGAAAGTCCAGTTATTAAAGAGACCCATCCTTGAGACTTCGCGGATTGCGAGAGTTTAAAGCAAGTCAGTTTTTCAGCTTTGGGCTTGTTAAGTCTGGAAACTTGTTAGAAATGCAAAGTCTCCAGCCTCTCTGCTGCAGACCTACTGGGTCAGGAACCCTGAGGGAGGGGCCAACAGTCTATCTGTAGCAAGGCCTCTAGCTGGTCTTGATGCTCACTGCAGGTGGAGAAAGGCTGCTCCAGTAGAAGAGGACAAGGCGAGCCAGCAGCTGGCTGTGCCAATCGCTACCCCCAGTCTCCTGTTCTGGCCTCCCATTCCTGGCAAGCCCCTGCCCGGCGCCGCCCTTAAGCAGCTGGAGGAAGCAGGGCACCGCTCACTCCCTCTCCTCCGGCCAGAGTCCATGCTCTCCCTGTGGGGCCCTCTCCCTGCCTTGCCTCCCCTGGCTCTCCCCACCACCCCCTACCCCACCCTCACACACAGTCCTGATGCCCTCACTCCTTGCAGCTCACTCCGTTTCTTGACAAAAAGAAGAGCTTGGCAGGGGTTGGTGACGTGCACTCTGATCACACACACAACAAACTGCTGTTTTTCTAGCTGCCAAGCTGCCAAAGGCAAGGATGTCAAATCCAGGGTCTGCATGAATGTAAGATCTCCAGTTTCCCTGGCACGTCTGTGTTCCAGGCAAGTGTTTTTCTTTTCTTTTCTAAAATCGGGGTCCAATTCCCAGAGAAATACCAGGGACAATCTGGGTGCCCTTTGCCCTGGCTGAGCCAGTCTCTGTCCATATCCCTTGATTCGGGAGTGAGCAGCCCCCACCAGCCCAATGGTGGGTCACCCCTGACATCTGCCCGCCGCATTTGGGGTGCCCTGGCAGGGCTCACACAAAGCCACGCCGAGCCGCAGCGTCGGTGCCCATGTGGTTGGCGAAGTGGGCAGGCACCAGCAGACAGACCTGCGGGAAGGCAGACCGCCAGCGGGAGGGGGCCGGGGCACATGTGCGGGAGGCTGGTGCGCATTCAAGGCGGGATCTGAAACACGGTTCTGCCACTCGGGGGTGGGGCGGAGCAGAGAACACTTGGGCACAAGTCCAGGGGCAGGTCCCAGGGAGCCAGGTCCCCAGCTCGGGACAGTTCCAGTCCCTGAGAGACTGCCCGGGCTGAGCACGGAAAAGGAGGCCAAGCCAACGTTGGCAGCGGGAGGCAGAGTCCTCCCCAGAGCTCCGCCCACAAGAAGGTGGCAGCAAGCAGGTTGGTACATTTGTCTGTCTATCCGATGTTGATGTCTGAGCAGACCACCACCCAGTTTCCACACATTCATTTTCCTCCCAGTCGCCACATTGGGCACAATTAGAATCACAGTAAGAAAAAAGCATGCAAGCAAAATAAATATGGTGAGGAAAAGGGTTTGCAAAAGGAACGTGCCAGAGTAATCTGGAAATCGTTGCATGAAGACACTCTGGTCTGAGGCACAATTTACAAAGAGTCTGGAGCAAGACAGACAAAGGTTGGGGTTCAAATTCCCTCAAAGAGCTGTGTTCGCCACCTCCATTCTCCCTGTTGGAGCTCAGCACTCAAGTTTGACCACACAAGTAGAAGGTAGCGTGGCCAAGTGTCCAGAACCCACCTCCCTTCCCAGCAAGTCAGTCTGATGTGATTTCAACCCGTAAGAGCCATTCTCTAGCCCCAGGCCCCTACAGGGCCAGGCCCGTGGGGCCGAGTCCCAGGGTGCATTTAGTCTTCAACACTCATCTCCTTAAACACATCATCTTCTGCACGTATTTTTAAATGATGACGGGTGACTTATTTTGCTTTGGGGATTGAGGGGGTCACCAGGTTGCTCTGAAACAAGCAGACACTCAAGGAGAAAGGGGTGTCACCAAACCCTGTTTGTCGCTCTCTGTCCTGGGCTTCCACTTCCTGTGACTCACAGATCTAGCCAGTTTTGAACAGAACAGTTGATCCATCACTTTTCAGGGTGTCCTAGACAACAGAGGCCAGAGGGGCCTTGAGATGGGGCGCACAAGGGTGGGGGAGGGGTGGCTTCTCCTCTAGGCCCTGGGTGACATAATGGAAATTCATGCAGGGAGGAGATCTAGGGAAGGAGAGACTCATAACTCAGGTGGCCACTGAGCTGTGGCCCCACCGGTTCACCTTGTCCAGCCGTCTCCTCTCCTGCCCCCCTGGTCCCCCGCCTGGCTGTAAATCACTGTAGGTGTACCTGCTGTAAATTAGCGGAGGATGATTCATGAAACCCAACAGACACATGCTCGGGCGGGAACATGAAGCTGGGGGTCGAGAGCTGTGATTCTCTCCACGGCGCTGGCGGGTCCCCAAACAGCCTGAGCCCCACAGCCCTCCATGCCGGCCTCTCAGACTCCTGCCCGCTGAGCTCAGGCAGATAGCCACGAAGGCCAGGACTCTGGCCCGAGAGAAGACAGCTCAGGAGTGTCTCCTCCACCTTCGGTCCCTTCCTTCCCCAGCCAGGCCCCATCTCTCTCCTCTCCTCTCTCCAGTCCTCTGGTTTCCTTGGGGAAGGGTTGACAGTGGCTACAAGGAATTGCTCAGGAGATTTTCAGACCATATGAAGGTGAGGGTGCCGACGTGCCAATAACCAGTCACCACAGCATGTGGTCTGCTTAGGTTTTCCTGTTTTCATTCTACACGTGTCACCTCGCCCAGCCCTCACAGGATCTGAGTCGCGACTTGGTGGCCCAGGCCCATGCAGGCAGGGGCAATAAAAGCACAGCCTTCAACTCTGCACCCCAGCCCAGAGGCCCGGCGTGGACCCACCTGAAGTCTCTCAAGACAGACCCAGTCAGACCTTCCCTCCAGGTCTGCTCGGTCCTCCCGGAGGCAGAGGCTCTGCTGTGTGGGTGGCAGTGCACTGGGGCCCCTCACCACGCATGGCTATGCCTCTGCTAGACCACCAGGGCACAGACCATCCCCGAGTGTGGCCACCTCACCCTGCTTTTAGGTTCTGCTAAAAGCTCTGAACCTGGGACGGAGACGCTAGTGACCTCATGTACACCTATGGCCTCTTGGACAGGCTTGCGAGTCTTCCATCTTTTTGCCAGGTCACTATCTGGGTGGCGGTGGAAGGCTGTCACCTTCTGTGCCTTGGCTCCTCATGTGGAATTGAGGACCTCAGATCTCTGCAGTCCCTCCAAGCAGAAGATCCTGCAATTCTACGTGAGGTGCAAATGAATTCAGCTGCAAACAATCACAGCCAACACTGAGAATGAGCTGGGCTGTGCAGAGCCACACAGGGACCATGGGACAGGCTGACAGTGGGTAGCAATGCCTAGGGAAGATGTATGTGGTACCAGAACCTAGTCTCTCGCCACAAACTCGGCTCACCAAGAACAAGGATTCAACCTGTAAAGCTTACAGGAAGTGTAAGAGCCTCCTGGGAGGAGCCTGAAGGGAATGAGTGGGAAGGAAAGAGAAGGGGAAAGCAGAAAGGAGGAAGGGAGAATGGGAGGGAGGAGAGAAGGATTTCAAAGATCTGCCAGATCTGACACTCACGTGCAAGTGTCCCGGCGCATTTGCATTTCCTGTTAGCGATCCTGCTTCTTTTATTTGTTCTGGCACGGTCTGCACGTCATGTAATCACTGTTTTAGTTCATTTCCCTCCAATGATAGATTGTGATAAGTCAAGTTGGATGTTAATAATGCTACAATTTACCTAACAAATTTTGAGCTTGTAGTACAGCTTCATTAATATGTTTAATTTATCGTTACAATTCCTTCAGGTTAATGGTTTGAGAGTATGTCGGAGTTTAATCTGAGCAGTTATTATAAAGTGCTGTTTCTCGTTAAAATGTGAAACTGAGATACCCAAGATTTACTTGGGATAAGCTGGTCGGAATAAATCTCTCCTCTTTGCACTGAGCGTTGGCTATTAAAAATCATCAGACCTGGAGAGCCCTTCTGACAACTTTATTCTCTTGGGATTTTAGGAGGACAGGGCCACGCCTCTGCGATATGTATGTGATCACCCCACGCCCACCACCACAGTACCCATCATCCTCCACCACAGTTCACACACTCCCTCCACCCTTGGCTCCTCTCAGCCCCTCCGGTAGCCTCACTGCTGCTGTCAGATTCAGGGGTTTGTTTTGGCTTGGTTCTGTCTGTTCCTTTGCTTTGCTTCTTCAGAGTCCACATGTGAGTAAAATAACCATTATCTGTCTTTCTTCTTCTGGTTTATTTTACTTAATGTTCACCCCACGAGGCCCATCTACATTGTCTCAAATGGCAAGATTTTATCTTTTTTAAATAGCTGAATAGTATTCCATTGTGTGCATATACCGCATCTTCTTTATCTCATCATCTCAGGTGGTTCCCTTCCGCTGTTGTAAATACTGCTGCAATGCACATAGCGGGGGCATATATCTTTTTGAATGAGTGTTTTGGTTTTCTTCAGAAAGAATTGCTGGATCCTATGGTAGATCTATTTTTAATATCTTGAGAAACCTCCAGAGTAACTCTAACCCTAGCCCTTCGGATAAATTTAATTTGCAGATTCAACCACCTTCCCTGGGAACTAATGGAAGAGATGCCTGAACCTAGAATTTATTCTGGCAAGATTCTCTCTGGATGCTGCTGGGTAGCAGGGGGGTCAGAAAATGATGAGAGCTGAATTTTGTCCAAACATGAGCATCATGGATTCCTGGAAATGTGTCTGCGTGATGGGTGACGGATGAAGATTCCAACTTAGGAGCATTTTTTTCATGGTAAGGAGAAAGACGAAAATTAAGAACACTCGCCCTCCACAGAGATGGAAACCGAAGGCATCCGCCTTCTCTTGTCCGGGTGGAATTTGGATGGAGTCCTCTGATTGCAAAATGCCAAAAACCCTCTTGCAGCCCCTCAGACCCCTGCCCCCAAATCCCTCCCGGTTTCCTGAAGCTTATCCATTCTCTGGGTAACTTAGCCATGTCCAGAAGAAGAAAGAAAAGTCCACCCTATAGCTCAGATTTAACCACCTGACTTCTCAGAGTAGCCTAGTAGTTCTGGGGTGCCCAGAACTTCTCCTGGATTGGTGTGTGGGTGGGCAAAGCTGCTCTAGTTTCAAAGGAAGCTTCCAAATGCCTGGCCATCCATAGTTGGCTGGTTTGCTGATGACCGAGAGATTGTGGAATTCTTGCCATTTTAATAATCAGGACCCTTCTGGACCAGACTCTGGTTCCTATGGAAACCTCAGGCATTAGGGGATAAATTTATATCCCCACCCTAAATATAGGCCAAAGTCCTCACCCTTTGAACCTGTGTCACTTTATCGGAAAGAGGGGCTGTGCAGATGTAATAAGATGAGGTTATTAGGGTGGTCTTAATTCCCCATAACTGGTGTCCTGATCAAAAGAGGAAGTGCCGGGTCCTAAGGATGTCACAGACGGACCACGCCAGGTGGAGAAGAGGGGAGGGAGGACCTACCCAGAGACTCAGTGGGAGCACAGGCACGTGGCACCTCGAGTTCAGACTTGCCACCTCCAGAACCACAAGACAATATACTTTTGTTATGCCCTGTCCCCCAATTTGTGGCATTTTGTTATAGCAACCCCAGGAAAGGAATACAAGGGAGTCCAGGCAGGGGGACAGTTTGGATGTAAAAGGGGTCCTGTAAAGGTTTGGATGTATTCAGAGTCCTTGGGGGGGGGGCAGGACTGGTAGGTAGCAGAAGCCACTGAAGCAGAACTGACACTCAGGGGAGGTGATGATTGCTAATAACCAAATTCTATTGACTTCCCACTGCCATCCTTACCCCAAAATCTTCCGAAGTGGTAAATGCTTCTTCCCACCCTACTTGTCTGAACACAAGTCATGGGTCACCCCCAGAACACCACAGTCAGCTCCCCCTTCCCAAATATGCACTGAAGTCTTGCTGTTTGGGGGTCCTGGGGACACAGACCTGTGTGAGGAAGGCACAACCCTGGCTGTGTGACTGGTGCAGCAAATCATACTAAAATCATTTAAAAAATCACTATCAGAGCACGTGCAGAGGGCTGCATATAAAGAAAGAACGTAAACTCTCCCTGAGGGTAGAGAAGTTTCCAGCGGCCCCCTGGCGCACCGCACTCTCAACTGCTGGGTGAGGAGGAGGTCCCAGCTCTTCCTTGGTGGCTCTGTGGACAAGGACGCAGGTGAGCTAGTGCCCACCTCGGCTGGGCAGAGACAACTTCTGGGCGCCTCGGAAGGACGGGGTGGGCAGAGGCGTCTGGCCCGCCAGTGGGGCCTGAGTTCCACTTCCCTGTCTCCACATTAAGTGGAGGGTCATCAGGGTCGGGGGGTGGGGGTGCCGCTGGCTTCTCTTCCTCCTGACAGAGCCATAATTAGAAGGAGACAGAGCATTCAAAGAGGAGGGTTTGACTCCAGGCACATCCTTCTCCGCCTGTCAAGCAGAAGTCTGTTCTCCGCGAGCTATTTTGAGCCACCTTCTCAGCTGCATTTCTGATCCTCTTGGCCCATGACACCCCCCTTCACCCCCTCTCCAGCAAGTCTCCATCATGACATCACTGAGCTCATAGGTGGGGGGAAGGGGAGGGTGGACGGCAGCGGCATTTTGTGAAGATGTCAGAGCACTGGCCGCGGCCTGCTGCTCACCTCCTCCCTCGGGCCGCCGGGACTGCGGCGAGGGCCAGAGGGCAGAGGCGCTGCTCTGGACGATACTCTCTCCAGGGTCCTGAGGGTCAGCAGGGCCTGGCCTCAGAGAAAGGACAAAAACGCCTTCCTGAGGAGTGGCGGGAGGCAGTCCAGGCTGAAGAACAGAGCGCATGTGTTCTCGCCTCGATCTGCCTGCAGAATTCCTGGGGCTGGGAGCACCAGGCAGCATCCAGAAAGACGGTGTGCCAGCCCCCATGCCAGCCGGAGAACACCCCAGAAAAGAACAGCGCCCTCAGGGGACCCTTGGGAGTCAGCTTGCGGGAGGTGGCCGTTATGTCCCGGGCATCTGCCCTGAATCCTCACCCGCCCTGCTTCCTGCCATGCTGCCCTCACCACACCCCCATCGAGGGAGCCTCCAGGCTCACCCCGCAAGTCCATAAGGAGGACACTTGCTTTGCACTCCTGGCCATCTTTGGGGAAGGGGGTGGGGGGTGGGGAAGGGCTTGGGCTGGAGGGACAGGGAGCCAGATCACAAGCAGAGAGCAGGCCTTGGGCGCGAGAGCAGGGTTCTGCGCTGTGGAAGGGCATTGGGAATCAGCCTCAGCGCCGCCAAACAGACCGACCGGACGCTGGAGAAGCCCATCCTGTGGGTGTCCTCTGACCTCTGATCCAACTCTGCGGGAGGGGCCTGCGCTCAGTATGACAGAGCCCTTCACCTCTGCACCCGCTGGGAGGGCGCTCCTGACCGTGTGGGGTGTGGGACACAGCCCCAGTGGCCTCACAGAGACACTAGGACTCTCTCTGGGGCCACTGCTGGCCTGTTTTGATGAGATGGTTTGCTCGAATGAGGGGAGTGGAGCCCGGAGCTGGACCCAGATCCCCACAAATACCAAACTGACCAGGCGGAGCCCCCAGTGCAAGTGAACCCACCTCCTCGCAACAAGCGACACGTGCATCATTTCATGCCCTGCTCAGGGCTCCTGTGAGATGTGGTGACGGCTGCAGGTGAGGAGGGGTCAAGTCTGGACTCAGACCCAGCCCAGGAGGAGGCCTCACCTGGCTGGAGACGCGCCAGGTTTGGCTTCTGGGAAGCTCGATTTGGTTCTTTTAGAGCAGTGGTCCCCAAAGGGTGGTTATGGGGGCCAGCAGCATCAGTGTCACTGGGCTTGTTCAAAATGCAATTTCTCAGACCCCACTGGAGACGAGAATCAGAAACTCCGCGGCTGGCATTTTCAGCCCCCTGGTGATTCGGATGCACGTTCAAGTTCTGAGCCAGCAGCCAGAGTTGACAGGCCCTGCCTTGCTGCAGATGGCGCGTCTGTCCCTTGGATTCAGCCTGTGCTCACCCAAACCCACTCTGAGGCCCCCCGACCTGCTGCACTACCCCTCGCTGGTCCCTCCCCTAAGCCGCACTCTCGGGGCATTTTTGTGTTTGTGTGTGTTTCCCTTCTTCCCCAGAGGATGAGCTCCTCCTGTCTGTGTCCCCACAAGAGGCTGCCCAAGGGTGCTCAGCCTGAGTCTTCCGTCCCCTGCTGCTAGCCCTGCACCCCAGGGAGGCAGTGACTGTCACACCACCTTGACAGGAACCAGAGAGAATTGATTGAGCACAGCCCTTAATCGTGGCAGCATCGTCCAGAGCCGGGAGCCCATTCCAGCTGCTTTCCTTGTTTGCATCACCGGCCTCCAGCTCGTGGCTTGCTTTTAATTACCAGAATAATAACAATTCAAAGTCCTTTGCACCAGCCATTCTCAAGGGATCCCAGGACACGGAGCTAAAAATGAGTGGACTCCTGGCCTCTGGAGGCACTAGAAATGCGGTGACGTGGAAGAGTGAGGGGGGCCTCAGCCAGGAACCAGGGGTCCTGCACTCTCAGCCTGCCATCCCTGAATCCTTCTTCAGTAACCTTGACCCAGTAACTGAGTCCTGAGATAAAGATTTTCCCTTTACAAAATAGGGATGACTCCATCACTCAATCAACAGGCATTTTTGGAGCTTGCACAAATCCAGGTGCTGTGCTAGGCACTGGGAACCCAGTTAGCACTATAGAGGGGTGTCTGTACTCTGTTGAGGGCCAGAGCTGTGGGCACTCAGGGAGGCGGGGGTGTGGGGTGGGCCGCAAAGCAGACCCCTGAACTGACTCTGAAGGAAGGAGGGGGCATTGAGCAGATGGAAAAGAGAGGGGACAGCCTCGTATACGGACAGGTATAAACCAACCCCAGAGGCAGGGAGGACCGGGGTGTTGGGGTGACCCTGGGCCTTCAGTGTGGTTGAGCTGAGGATGCTGGAGGGGGTGGGGGAAGAAAGTGCAGCTGGGAAGAAGGGGCCTTAGGAGTTCTGGTCCCCTCTCGTCAGCGCCCCGGGACAAGGGCAGAGACCTCATCGATTGTCTCACGGGGGCCGAGTAACCACAGAACGGAGCTCTCCTTTTCCCAGGGACCACCACTCTGAGAGAAATACAGCCCACTTCCCGTGGAGGATTCGGAGAAAGGGCGGGACAGAGAAAGCCAGGAAAAGGTCTCCAGCCCTCAGAAAGCAACTGCCCTCAGGCAGCCCGGTCCTTCCCGCACTTGCAGCTGGGCACAGGGGTGGAGTTGCTCTGCCACGGGCCCGCCGGGGGACCTTTGCAGACAGGGCTGGGCTGTGGGGGGCAGGCTACCCCATGGACACCCTCTGGGGAATGACACTCAGGCGGGCCCCCGCACTGAGTGTAGACCTGACCTGGGTCACCAGTGACTGGGTCACACGATGAATATGTCCCAGGGCACACACACCACGAAGCCTGAGCCACCTTGAGGGTGTGACCTGGCACACCGTGCGACCCAGCTCACAACAAAGGCGGCTGAGACACCTGTCATGCGGGATCGCGGGGAGCGCTTAAGAGCATAATCCAAGTTCTCCAATAAAGGGGAAGGGCAGCCAAGGGCAGTGACAGAACAAAGCGGCTCCTCCGCTTCCAGCCCGGCTCACCTCTGACTTCGGATTGCTGCCCAGGTCTCAGGCTCCGTCAGTCATTTTTAAGGGTTCGAAGCGCCACTCACGTGGAGATGGAGTGGAGATGGGGGTGGGCTGGGCTGGGGGAGGGCCCAGACCTGCAGAAGCAGCAGCTCCTTGGCCACGCTAATGAGAAGCTCCGCTCTGCATCACCTGACTGTAATAACAGCAGGAATTAATACAACCACAATTAATAGCACAGAAGAGCAATGGGAAGACAGAGACACATTCCTAATGGACGCAGCTGAGAGTGGAAAGATGGATATGGGAGCTTCTCCAGCCCTGGCCCCTGAACCCCCCAACTGGGGGTGGCACGGGGGCCCTGGCACCACAGCCCCCAAGCCTCGCCTCGCCTCTGCCTGGAGCGTGGGGCCTGCAAGCTCCCTGCTTCTGCTCAGAGACAGGCTAGGCAGGAGCTGGCGGCTCAGCTCAGCTGCCAGGGACCTGAGCCATCCTGAGTCCTGCACTTCACTCCCCAGTGAATCTGGGGGCATTTTCATAACGGCCTTTCCCCAGGTTTGTGGCTACAAAGAGTTGTCAGGAGTAGTTTTCTATTAGGGCCAAGCAAACAGCTCACCCAGCCATCAAATCTAACAGGAACAATGATATAAAGAATAACCTCAAGTTAACAGTATTGCTCTCCTATTAATAATGCATGGCTGGTGCCCATGGGCTTTCTGGGGCCTGGGTACCACCTGCCCAGGCAGCACTGTGGGTGAGGGAAGAACCAGGTGTGCCACTTGTACCCCCTCATGGGGAGAGACCATTTATCCTGTTCTCCTTTCCTCCAGGGGAAGAAGGAGTCCAAGAGTCAGATTTCAAAGCATTGGTGGGAAAGTGGAAGTTCTTGGGTGTGAAGAGCTGGGGTCCAGAGGCCATAGAACTCTGGTGACCACGGGCAAGGCCCGGAAGTTGGGCGGGAAGCACGGGAGTCTTCACTGTAAACACGCAGTGAGTCCTCAATATCGTCACCCGGTTCTTGGAAACTTCAACTTTGAGCAAAAAGTGATGTAGAATGAAATCAGGCCCTTGGCTAGCACTGCCTTATTTGGGATTGGCTGGAATTCTTTTCTTTTTTCCTGCATCAACATTATAGCGAAACGCAGTGAGTGAAATGATGTTATTCAAGGACCTGCTGTAGATAGATGATGCCGAAATCCCTTTCAGGCACTGGCATTTTGTTAACAATACTGTTATTTAAGTGAACACTCCAGAAGCTTCTGGAATATTCATCTGCCTTCATTTACCTGAAGAGGGAGTGGAAGGAAACTATTGTGTCCAACTGTAGAAAAGACTTCACAAATCATTGCACATAACTGAGACCTTCAGGCTGGAGTGCACATTCTGACCCCTTAAACTGATAGGACACAGACTTTTCCTGTTCTGTTCCTGGGGTCTGGTCGACTCTGAAATCAGGAGGCTTCTCTCCTTCCCCTTGTTGTCTGTGATGTCAGGGAGGGAAGGCAGTGGAAAGGAGTGACTTGGTCAGTGCAATGCATGCCTGGTTCTTGAATGAGGAGCTGGGATCTGTAAATTCTTTTAAAGAATTATTTATGCATATAAGCTGGTGTACAGGCCAGAGGTGTGGGGTGGTGAGAGGGTTCACCAGACACAGAGTGGGAGCAGAACAGGCAGATCGACTGAAATATACTGCTGAGGGGAGCAGCGGTTGAGGCAGGAGAGGTCTGCTGCGCCATGTGGGAATCTCCCGGGCCAGGTATCGAACTGGCGCTGCAGATGCTGACAGCTCCACAGCGCAGCGCTTAACCCGTTGAGCCACCAGAGAGGCCCAAGGGATCTGTAAATTTTCACTGGGAGAATTTTATCATTATTATTACATGAAGGGAGTTCAGATTTCCACAGCCAACTTAGAGTAATGGTGTTGACTGGTATTCACTCCAGGACAGCAGGGAAGAAGTAGCCTAAAGTGAGAATTGATGAAACCAGGGCAGGTGTGCCAAGGGCTCGCCACCCTTGTATAAGGGTGATTCCACTGGTTTAGCAAGCTTGGAGAGATGTCAGAGCAGGGGGTGGTAGGAATGGGCCACACTGATTTTCTCCAACTTTCTGTATGAGACTTTACAGTAAATTTCAGACTCAGACACATGTGTTTATAGACAACCAAAGGAAATGTTTCCTTTCTATGCAGCACGTTTTTCAATATTTCCCCTTTTTAAGAACTGAAATGCTGGTTACAGCCCACTAAATTATTCTCATGACACTCTAAATGGGTCTTGTGCCACAATTTAAAAGGCACTGGATTTAACGATCTCAAAAGGACTTTACCAGTCTCTAGTTGTGGTTCCACACGAGGAAAGGCAGAAGCCCTCCTTGTCTACTTGTTCCCCACAGCAGCCTTCCCTGGCTTGGCTGCGGGTGGGGCTGGGAGTGGGGTGCTCCGGCCTATGCTAATTGGACAACAATGTGTGCAGGGTGATAATGGTTTCCTGGGCTCCTCCCCATCCCACACCTGCTCCCAGCTCTGAGCTGGTGCTCCCTTGGATCCTCAAGGAGGAAGAAGAGGGAGACGGACCTGGGAGGCGGGGAGGTAGCAACAAGCACCAAGCAACAGCAGGGTAACCTAGGCAAGGGCCGCACCAGGGGAGGCTGCGGACGCAGGCCTAGGGGCTCCCTCCCCCACCCCTTGCTGGCTCCCGCTGCTAACAGCCCCGCAGGGAGAGCAGGTGGCTGGGGCAGCGCTGGGCTGCCTAATTGTGCTGGGGACTCAGCTGTGCAGGGACATGCCACTGTGGGGGTCTTCAAGGAAGTGTCTGGGCTTGGAGGGGTACCCCCCCTCCCCAAGGGTGGGACTGCCAGGAGGTAAGAGTCCAGGTTTGGAGTCCTGGGGAGAAGCAGCACGTGACCCACTTCCAGGGGTTCTGCAGGACCAGCTCCGGACTCCGTGCCAGGCTTGGCCCCCACGCCCCGCGTCAGCAACACTGACAGCAGCCCTTTTTGGGAAATCAGTTGTTGGCACAGGGCTCACCCCCATGTCAACCCCTCCAGTTCTACCTCCCTCTCTGCACTAAGGAAACTTAACTCCCTCTCCAGGGTCCTGTAAGACCTAATTCTTCTCTGTTTATAAGGTGTTTTGAGTCTAGTGGTGTTTTGTACACATATTTAGCTACTGTTGTTACACTAATTAAATGTACTTAATAATTGTGATGATTTTATAACATCTGTAACTTTTTTTTAACACTCTGTAGCATCTCTTTAATGGGATTCTTGTGGCTTGATGTAAAGTATTTAACTGGTGGGGAGTAGAAAGCAGGTTTTTTTTTTTTTTTTCCCTGCAGAGAACAGTATCGGTGCTTCTATGTAAAGAGAGGTAGATCTCTTGCTAAGAATTATTCACTGGTGCTTTACAAGATTTTTTATTTAATTTGTAATGTGATCTGTCAGATTCTATGGGCAACTGCAAAAAACAAGGAAGGCACAATTCAGGGGCCACTGGTTGCATTAGGGCCAGAATGGAGACTGGACATGGTGCAGTACACAAGGAGGCTTGGGGTCCCCGGAGACCCTTCTCCCATTTGTGTCCCATTTGTGTGTCCCATTAGAGAGAAGTTCTCTTCCTAATAGTTCTTCAAACCCACACTCCAAGACCCAGAGCCTGGGATACCAGTGTTGAAGGGGAGTATAATAGGGACACTGTCACTTGGGTGTAATTCTCAGATCGTCATACAAACCAGATTACAAAAGACCTTAATAAAAAGTGCAGTTGCCTATGCTGATTTTGTTGTTCTATTTACCAGCTCTTTCTATTAACCAAAAAGCTGAACCATTGCACTGACAGCTGAGTGTTGAGCGCATTGCTCTAAGTACCGTAAAATTTTTGACTGCTTCCAAATAACTTTCAAACACTCACTATGTTCAGCACAGTTTTATGGTAAAGACAAACTTGTTGGCTTTTAAACCTTGTACAATACCCATGCCCCAAGTCTGTTGTCAGCAACTCTTAATACCTATTCCCCAAAGCATCAACCTCAGAAATGAACAGTTTCCCCTGCATCAGCCATAGTGGCCACAGGCTTTGTCAGAAGACAGAGCTGGGGCTGATGAACAACATGAATATTTTGAGTCTAGAGAGGGGACGTGAAATAAACAGGGTTCCCTTTCCAAACAGGGTTTGGTTTACTGATGGTGAAAATCGCCAAAATCTAATTATTCTAGAATGCTATGACTCAGAAGCTGCTTTCTCCTTCAGGGTTAGTTCATTTCCAAATCCCACCCTTTTTCCCCCACTGCCCCCAAGCACATGAGTTAATTCTCCTTGAATGAGTCAGCTTTGTTAGGTGGTTTTCAAATAGTTTCATTCTGGGGCTTCCTGGGCCAAAATAGAAACTTCTTTTTTTAAGCATTTAAGCTCAAGGCTACCCTATATCAAATCGGGGGGTTCTGACATTATCCGTGAAATGATGAGTTTCAATTCAGGAAACAAAGATATCATTGTCTGTTCTTCCCTCACCCATGCCACCAGAAAATATAAATTTATGGCCTCTCAATGCTTCCAGAGCTCTCCTTATGATGGGACAAGGAAACTTCTAGAAAACAAGCTCCCAAAAATAGGCAGTGGAGGAATAAAAGGCGACCCCAGCACCTTCATGTGTTAATCTGCTTAGTCACCTCTTAAAACTTTCCCCCCATTGTTGGAGGGAGTGGGGACCCCCTTGTAGCATGTCCCAGTCTGCATGTGCCATTTGCTCAGACCTATGGGAGAGGCCGGGCTGCTATCTGCTGAGAATGAAGGAGCCACAAGGAGAGAGATAAATAGCCTCCCAGCCTGGGGGAGAAGTTGCCAGACCTTGAGGAATGATAGTGGGGATGACATATTCTTTGTCATCTGTTTGCCCTACCATTGGTGGCAGCATCCAAGGACCCAGCTGAGAAGAATAACAAGGAAAGCCATGTTCTTGTGGAAATAGCGTCTGCTCTGTAAGTATTCTAGTCCACACCGACTCTGTTTCAGATTTCAGATTTAATTAGCTTCATTAGTAGCATAAATATGAATGTTCATCGCTTTGCTTCATTCAGAGTGACGGATGGCATACCTCCCGATGAGCTAACGGTTTCAGTCACATTGACACTCAAGGTGCTCAGCCTCAGAACTGGCAGCACCAACTTTTCTTGTAGCTTTTCCAGAATAGTCCTTTCAAAGTGCTCAGATTGGATGTCCTGATTTGGGGGTCAGAGATGAGGGGCACTGTCACTTGTGTCTCCTCCTCACCCCCTTCTCAGATGGTTCTCATACTGATCTCAAAAAGCCCCAACTGCTCTGGCTTTCCCTCACCTCCAGAGATATTTGGGAATAGAAGGTTTCTCCCAGGCAAGAAGGAGAAAGGAGGGAATACTTAGAGATTACCTACTGGGAGGTTCTCCCCTCCCAGAAACCACAGTGTATGTCCATTACTTTACAGATAAAGTAGAGGGGGTCAGAGACAAGGAGCACACAGCCAGCAGGGCTGGGAAGCACACTGAGCAGACTGTGACGCTTTCGTCCCAGAAACGTGATGCTTTTCAGCAAAACAAGTGAGCACAGGTTGTTTTCAACTTGTTTTGCAAAATGTTCCTCCTGATTCCCTGACCAAAATACACACTGTGTGAGGGCAGCCGCCAGCGTCTGCTGACTAATTAACTTATTCTTACCTTAAAAAAGTTCAAAGCCAATTAGAGCAGCAACTCTGCTCTTGTGTGGACTTTGCTTCCGACCATGTCTGGTTTCCTGCTCTTACTCATTCCCATCACACCCAGGAAATTTGGGACGCGGAGCCAACCAAAGCTGCCTCTCTCAATGCACTCTGCTGTTGTAATAACAAACCATAAAATTAACTAAATTTCACCACGGTGTAATGTGCAGCATAAAAGCGGTGGCAATGTGTCTGCAGGGCAAAGGAACATTCCATTGAAATCAGTTTCTCTTTATTTCATTGCCAACATTTAACAATTTCTCCCCCATAAAGGCAGGGAGAATAGAAGGAGCACGAAATAGGATGGACAGTTGCAAAAGCGCTGCAGATACCTGTACATGTGTGCCACTGTGGGGACGTGGGCTGTGTGCATGTCCTCTCTCCTCGCCTGTGGAAGCACACATGACGGACTAGGACCCACCACACGCAGACGCACACGCAGAAATGCAACGATAAGACAATGCCCCTTTACCCGTGTGCTACCCACTCACACTGACCCAACACATGCTTGTAAACGGATGGCCACATGGAGAGGAATACATCCTAGTCTCTCTTTACAGCAAGGTCAGCAGCCACCAGTCATGCCCTCATCCAATTCTGCAATCATCGCACCAGAATAGTAGCAAGTTCAGCTGATTTCCAAGTAACCATGTTGAAACTCGGCACACTGTCTTCCTGACCTATGGAAGGCAAGACAGTCAAGGTGGCTTCAAGGGTTTCAGCAGGCTTGGCTTTACCCAGATGATGCCACCCATCACTGTTCACAGAAGAGCAGAGAACAGTGGGCTTGAGGGCATGCTAGACTCTGTGGATCACAAGTTTCCAGGCTGGGGGCGCACGCCCTGCTCACTCACAGGGCTTCTCTTGCATTTCAGGAGAAAACAGGCGTGGGAAAAAAGCCATCACAGCAGCAAATGAGTCGTGGCTGATAGGATCTGCCTTGGCAGAGCTCACAGTACCAGGAAGTTCTCCTGACTGTCTCCCCTAAGTCTTCCCTGGGGCAATTGAAGTGCATTTCCTCTGTGGCAAGGGAAACAGCTGTTCATCACGCTCTTGAATAGACCACAGAAATCACTACTTATCCTCCTCTCAGTGAGGAGGTGCTCTTTGAAATTCACTAACACATTCCTCCTCTACCCATCTCAGATTCCCAGCTGCATGCAGTGGGGCAGCCGAGTTCCTAAGAGCTTCTAAAACCCCATTTCTTCCAGGACACCACGATCAATGCTACTGTGGGCCTTGTAAAGAGCTCTCGACTAGGAATTCGGAGAGCTGGCTTCAGCCAAGGAACATTGCCAGGTTCAAAATGAGGCAGTGACCCTTGAATGAGTCAAGGAGACCCCTCCAAACTGTATCACCCTCAAATGTCTTGGAAACCACTGGCAAGAGGCAAATGCCATCTTGCTTTTATGAAAAACAGCACACATGGAGAAGAATACCCCTGATGTTGTCAAAGCCAGCAAGCTGTTACGTTTGGGTGAAGTGCAACCAGTAAGAACAAGCAACTCCATGCTTTCAGGACAAATCATCTTAAAAATGCTACCAGTGCGGTAATTACTCAGATATTTACACAGTAATTAACATCCTCACCCTCCAAATCACAGGAGGGTGTTCTATATAGTCAAATGGCCTTCTAGTCTAGCCATGGAATGTCTTATAACGCCAACATGCCACAAAGAATTACTAGGACCGCACTGTAAATATTGGGGGCTGGGGAGTGGTCCTGTTCTGGGGACACAACACTGAAAAAGACACAGACCTGCCTTCAAACAGTAACTGTGGAAACGATGACCCCAACCGCCTACTTCCTTCCTCTGGTGCTTAACTCTCATCCTTTAGACAAATAATCCTTTTCTTCCTCAAGAAGACACATCTCTGGGTCCCCAGAGCATCCCAATGTGACACTTGCATGTTGGCCGTCCACATACCCAGTGAGGTGGGAAGGGTGGCCCATCCCTGCTGGCGGGTGACATTGGCCACCCACTGCTGTTTTCCATGCCAGGTCCCTTTCAGGGCCTCCGATGGCCAATGAGAAGGAATGGAAGCACACAGATCCTTCCATGAAGAGACACAGCTTCTTCCAGAACGCTAAGAAGCCCATGAAGGGAAAGGCCCTACAAGGGGTTGTGGCTCAGTGACTATTCAAACAGTAAGTACAGAGCAAGTGGCTTCCTTGTCATTTTCTAGACCCAAGAAACAGGCAGTTAACACCTGGAATCACAGACTGTTAGAGTGGGACTAACATCAGAGATCCTTCACCCACCCCACACTTTGTAAGTGAAAACTCTGAGGCCAAATGTATGATTGGCTTTCTATTGCTAATCCCCAATTTGATGTACCTTACACACCATGCCAGTGAAAAAGCATGTGAAAATTTATCTAATGAAATAATCTCTCAACTGAAGTTTAATATCAGTGCTCAGTCCTACACTCCGGAGATCAATTTTCCATGTTTTATCCCGTGAAAAGATTTCTTGCAATAGGACTATTGAACTAGAGATGACTTTCATTCTTCCTTTCACAAATATTTATTATGTACACACCATAGGCAAGGCATTGATAAAGGAAAAAGTGTTCTACTTTGTAACAAGTAGCAATTATGAACGTATTTGCTTACATATAAATAGGTTTATTCTCCCTGGATACAATCATCAGAACTATTTAGACCTGAGTTTTCCATCTTTTTAGGTTAGAACAGAATACTCAAGGTCCCCCATTTCCCCCTACATTTGGTTGAGATGCTGAATTACTACCTACGATGCCTGCATTCAGGACTTGTTGTGATGAGACTGTAGAACCTGCATTTACCATGGAAGCTTCTTTGAGATAAATGAAAAGAGCCTCCAATGATTCTTATCTGCAAGGACTTAGCACAGAAACTGAGCCTGAAAATAATGAAGACTTTTATTTGCACCAAAGACCCTGTGACATACACACGTCCATAGACTATAAGCAGATATCTGGACTGGCGGTTCTCAGCCTCCTCGCTGGCTAGTGCCTGGTGAAGAGAGTAATTCTGGACCCTCTGGCATCCAGGTGGATTTGCTCACTCTCCAGTTTGTACCCACAACCTTTCGACCACACAGCAAGTCTGTGGCACAGCTAACTAAGATTGAGAACTCAATGGATTCTTTTCAGAGCACTTAGTGCCCCGGTTGGACTAACGGGGCTGAATGTCCAAGGAAAATTACACGGCGCACTTCTCCCATCGCTCTTCGCTTTATTACTTACTCACACTAGAACTGGATAAAAATGAACTTCATGGATTGGTCTAAAGGGTAGGGAGGACAAAGAGAGGCAATGCAAAGGAGCACGAGTGTGGAAAGAGGAGAGGGCACTGTTGCTAGGCAACTGACCTGGTCCACCAAGAGGGGTGGGGCTTCTACGTCTGATGGCGATGTGTTCCGCTAGCTCTGAACATCAACGGGCGACCTCCAGGCTGGTCTGTACCTTCTGCCTCCTGTGCCTGTCCCCACCACAGATGAACTGAGCCCCAAAGACATCTTGGCTCAAGGGAGAGATATTGAACAGAGGAAGCAAAAGAGATAGGAATGCAACCAAAAGAGTGGATGAATTGAAAACAATCAAAGATGGCTTCCAAGCCCTCACCCCTTAAATCCATTTTCCTACCTCAGTTCTTAATTCCTCCCCAAAGCCCATGGCAGTTATGCACAGATGGTGAGAGACAGTGTTGGAGGGAGCCAGAGGGCCTTTCAAGGGGCATGGAGATAACCAGTCTGCATGAAGGACGACAGGCGGGTTTCTGAGAGCGGTATGGGTTTCTCCGGCCCCTGTCCCACCTCACCTCAGCAGTGGTGCTTCTCTTCTGCCCCTCTAGGTTTCCAGGTGTGGCTCTTTGAAGCCAGACATTTCCCATGGAGTGGTGGGCTCAACCTTAGCTTCACCCCTCCACTGAGCCCATGACTACCAAGAGCTGAAGAACTCAGGTCTTTTCTCAGCACTGAATTATTTCTGAGCACAAGTGGGCACAGATTTACCAGCACTGAGCAAGTTGCTGGAATGGAAAGGAAACAATAGCCCCATGAAACTTTCTCCAATTAGGCCTTGGGTCCTGCAGCCTTTAACACACCATATTTCAGCTAATCTGAGGCACCAATTGTATGGTACACTATAATTTTGTGTACTACCAAGAATGAAAAAAAATGCTGGCAATTAACTATGACAACACAGTGATTGTCAGATGCATTCAATTTGGAGATGTTAACATGTGAGGGGAAATGTGCATCTTAGAACTATTAAAATACAGTAAAATCTCAATTCCTTCAGATGGTATTCAGGCCCTTCCCTGGATGGCCTCATTGACACTGCCAGGCTCCCATCTAACACTCCCCCTCCCCCAGACCAGAGCTTCAGTCAGAACACATTCCCCTTCACAGGCCTGCCCCGCCCTCTCCGTGCTGGGTCTGGATAGATGGGGGTTGTTGCTCCTTTTGTCTGGAAAGGAGCCCCCCAGGCACCAGCCTCCCCTCTCTATCTGCACCCTGCACCCATCCACATACCCCTGCCTCATCTCTTCACCACCTAGTTCTGGATTTGGTTCTTTTTCTAGGTTCTGAGCTCCCTGAGGAAGATAAGACAACAATAGTTAACATTTACTGAGTATTCACCACGGGCCAGATAATACAAGCATATGTCAGAGGCAAGTGGTATTATTGTTAGCTAATAAAAACAGTAAGATAGAGAGCGTAACCTCATCAAATCCACACAAGCTGTTGACTAATCTATTACTAAGCCAAAATGGGAATCGAACCAAGAGTGGGGGACACCATTGCCCCCTCATCAACCATTTTAGATCTAGCATGGCGCCAGGCACCGAGTGCACTCAGGAAATGTGTGTGAGCGACCAGAGTCGGCCTCCTCTGGATTTCTCCTCTGGCGTCTATAAGGCTTTGAGGAGGCCACACAGCCTTACTATCCCTCTTCCCCACCACATCAGAAAAACCTTTCTTGCTGTGAGGGAATTTATGATGATAAATAAAACAAAGCCTTTAAGATATTACTGAAAACGAAAGAAAAAGTCAACAAGATAAAAATAATAACATCGGATCAAGGTATGAATAATAATGCTGATAATAACAATAGAATTCACGAGCCATAGCAATATCCTTAGGCAAATAAAGGTTCTGGGAATATAATGAGGTACAAACAGATTCATTTCGGCTATAAAATAAGAAGCTTCTGTGATGGTTGCTGTTGCTATTATAAATTAAGCTGGGCTTTAAAATATCATCCTATCGAAGAGAGTGTTTTAATAAACTTGAAAGTGCGACCTGAAGGCAGAAGTCTGCTCCTGTATCCCTGGCTGGGGTGTTTCTGAGACACCTCATAGGGCAGACTTGTGTGGCCTCTGACTTTCACAAGTTGTCTTTAAGAAGGAAGACACCTGGGACGGCTGTTCGGCCCTAGGTGTTCTCCCTGGGAAGGTGTGTCGAAGAAGGTTAAGAGGTGCTGTTGTCCAGCAGGAGTCCCTGGGGAAAAGGGTTAGTTCTAGTGTTGAGAATCCATTGAAAAGAGTAACGTTATTCGTTATTTTTTTAAGGTGAGAAGAACATACTATAAAAAGAAGAAAAGCAGCAGCGTTGAAATGATAAAGAGTAGACAGACTCTTTGGAGGGAAAGCCCCCCCCCCTTTTTTTTAAAGATTATTTAAGCATTCAAGAACTGGGGTATAGGCCAGAGATGTGGGAAGTGAGAGGATTCACCAGAGACAGAGCGGGGAGCAGAACAGGCAGGTCAGAAATACACTGCTGAGGGGAGCAGCGGGCGAGGCAGGAGAGGTCTGCTGCGCCATGTGGGAATTTCCCTGGCCCGGAATCGAACTCATGCTGCAGTAGCTCCGGATAGCTTCATAGTGCTGAGACTTAACCCACTGTGCTACCAGGAAGGCCCGGGAAAGCCCTTTTTTTAAAAAAAAATGGAATTGTAGGGAAATGCACATCACATAAAACGTGTCCTTGGAACCAGCTTTTAAGTTCTGCAGTACTAAGTAGATGCGGTAATGTTGCCTCGGTGGCCACCTTCCATCCACCACTCTCTTTATCTTGCAAAACTGAAATTCCATACCAGGAAGCAACAAGCTCCAAGCACAGCAGGGGTCACCTCTGTGATAGACTCAAATTAGATACATACTTGCCCACTCCCCTCACCCCCACTCATAACTCCCACAGCACTGCTGCCAGCTGGCCTGCCGACCTTGTCATGGCTATGTAAGGGTGGTCGTGGCTTGAAGCAGGAGACTAGATTACATGGCCTGTTGCGTTTGAGACCAGTCGCCTGGAAGGATGGCACGCCAACAGCACCCACAGGGCGTGCTGCAGAAGGGCTGTGCATGGAAGGACACTTGAGTTTCAGCCAGGGCTTTGCCTACTTCCTATAGCACAAATAGCACCAGTCCCTGCCAGTCAAGGCTGGGGCCCAGGCCCCTGGCCACTCCTCTCAATGTTAATGTTCAGTGTTCTCCTTGCTCTTTTCTCCATCTCCTTGTTCTGCTGTCTGCACGATTGGATAAAGGCAGGTTCCGAACAGATGCTCATCAAAATATCTTGTACTTCTCTCTCCACTGTCAAAGTCATGTCACGCCACTTGCGCTGCTCCAATTTAATTATGTGTCAAGGAAGGATCCACTTTTTAGTGGAAGCAGGGATAACATTGCCAAGGCATGCAGGGAGCCACGGTAATGCCCAGTATGGCAGCAAGAGCCCTTCTCGGGGAAGAGAAATGAGGGTCACCCTGGATTCCATGTGCCCTCAGGAGCATCTTACCTAACTCTTTCGGGAGTAGGTGTAAGTGTGAAAATGGGAGAAGCCGCACCGATGAGCAGAGCGCCTAACCATCGCCAAAACAAGCAATATGCTTCAGACTCTTAACACATTAAGACTAGTGACTCTCCCTGATTCACAAATTCCCTGAGTACAACCTAACTTTTCTGCCAGATTCACACTTCCAAAGATTATTGTTAGCTGTCAGGAAACAGAAAATCCAAAAAGTTATTTGGATAATGCTGAGTTATAATAATGTGTTCACCCATGGGTGCTTGTTATCCATGCATGAACCGTGAACTCCTCTATTCCTTATTTCTTAAGGGCAAGAAAGGCCAATTCACCAGGTTTATCGCGCTCTCCTATAGGAAGATGCGCTGGAACTCACCTATTTGGACAATAACACCATAGCCTGTTATGAGTCTCTGTTGAACGAATGAAGAATGATTGAATGAATGAATGCATAAATGAATGAGTGAATGAGTTAAGAAGAGCATCGGCCAGATCTCATGGAAAAGCTAATGACACGTATCATCCATGGCTTAACTAATGAGTTCAGGTTAATATGTGGCTCTGGGACTGCCATAGGATTCCGCCCCTAAAACTTCTGGACTCTGCCAGTCAACCCCAGTTAGGAACTTCCCTCCATAAACTGTGACCACATTATGTTCATGGCCAGGGGCCAGGGGCTCCAACGTCTCACCCCAAGAGTAACTCTGGCAGTGCCAGAACAGCCCCAGTCTCGAAAAAGAGCCCAGCTGGACCATAAATCGCACAGATAAAGATAAAGACCCACATTTTCTGTTGGCTCAAAGGACGTGGGCATGGCCCATCCCCCTCCCGCTTCCAGGCCCACGCAGGCGTTCACATAGCTTCCCCCTTCCTCTCTGCTTTCTCCTCTCCCACTATGCCTTTCTCCTCCTTCTCCATCTGCTGCAGGAGCCATAAGGCTCCAATGCCCGATCACCGGAGCTGCATATCATTCCAGAGCGGGTACAGCAGGCTGTTTGTGGGGATGACCTTGAAATGACCCTCTCTCTGGGTCTGAGGCTCAGCACTGGGTTAACCTTGTTCCCACAGACAGCTGTGGGCGGATGAAAGGCACTCAAGTTGAAGTCAGCAGCGCCCAGTCCAGACACGGCTGCTCGCTACCTGGAAAACCGTGGGCAGGTCATTTGATCTCTGCCAGCCTCCCCAACTCATGCTAACCTCGCAGGGCGGCCCAAGCCCCAAATGAGGCATAGCCCAGCTTTAATTAAACTTAGCTTTCTAGCATGCCAGGAAGGTTACAAAGTAGCTTCACATCTTTGGATTCCATCCAGGAAGGCAGGTAAGTATTTTAACTCTGCTTTTTAGGGACAAACAAATTTTAAAAAACAAAGTTCAAAAACTTCTAGCAATTTAACCAAGTCAGGAATGGAGGAGGCAGGCTGTAAACCTGGGTTACCGGGTTCCCCTACAGGGCTAGTTCCACCCCTCTCTCCATAACCCAAGTCCTGTGACTAGAATTTTTGTGGTAGGCCTGATTTCCAAACATGCGGGAAAGGTCACAGACAAACCAGGAATTCTAGATTGGTTTCCTCTGTGGCTCTAGATTTCAACCTCTTTAATTTCTTGGACTCTGGGCGGATACCCTTCTTATATTCTGTACCTCAGTTTCTCTCCTTTGCAGCAGGAAACAGTGGCCTTTTCCTATGGAAAATGGTTAATGTAGGCATCAATCAAATTCCCTTCAGATGTTTATTTTTTAAAGATTTATTTATTTATGCATACAAGAGCTGGGGTGTAGGTCAGAGGTGGGGGTTGGGGGGGTAAGAGGATTCACCAGAGACAGAGTGGGGAGCAGAAAAGGCAGACTGACTGAAATACCCTGCTGAGGGGAGCAGCGGGGGCAGAAGAGGTCTGCTGTGCCTGGCTGGGGATTGAACTCCTGCTGCAGTGGCTGCCAATAGCTTCATGGGCTGAGACTTAACCCCTCGCGCCACCTCCTTCCAGATGTCTGTAGATCAGTTCTGGTAAATCACACACACCCCTAGAAATTTGGACCAGTCTCAGCTCCTGGAGGAAGCTCCCTTGCAGAGACATTACGGGCAGGTGCCTACTCAGAGCTTTGAATGACAGGTAAGGTTTCTGTTATGGTGATATCAATCGGTGGCGAGATTTGCCCAGTGGTAAGAGGGTGACATTAAATGAAGCATCAGAGAAATAAATAAAATTGTACCCCTCTGCCGACCTTGGCAAAGATGATAAAGTAGAAATAATATGGACGTCACTCTGATTTTCCATTTTTTCTTTTTTTCTGATTGCCGCTGGGGATCAATTAGTTAATACAACAAGCTAAATAGAAAACCTCCCAGGTTTGGGGGCAGCCCCTTGCCTCCTTCTCAGTAGAACAACTTGGATTAGGTGGTCTCAAAGCACTCTCTATAGAGCCCCCTCCCCACGAACAAGGAGAAACAGAGGGCAAAGCCAGATCTTTCTTTTCTAGCCCCGAAAGGTTGCTGGGAAGAGCTCAAGGGCCAATGCAGGGCGGGAAGCTGGGATGTGTCTCCATGACAACCACCCAGGCCCAAGGCCAGTTTCATCACCTGGAAACTAAGGGAGACAACGCTGATGCTGACTGAGGGAGTGTCTGAGGGGAAGTTTGGATTCTGGTAAGTGGGAGCCTGTTTGTATGCAGGAGGGTGTGTGGCCAAGCTGGGATAAGGGAGGGGAACAAAAAAGGGAAAGAGGGGCCTCCCTGGTGGCGCAGCGGTTGAGTGCTGCGCTGTGGAGCTGTTGGCAGCGCGCGATGCGTGTTCGATGCCTGGCCGGGGAGATTCCCACATAGCGCGGCAGACCTCTCCTGCCTCGCCCGCTGCTCCCCTCAGCAGTGTATTTCTGATCTGCCTGTTCTGTTCCCCACTCTGTCTCTGGTGAACCCTCTCGCTGCCCCAAGCCTCTGGTCTGTACCCCAGCTTGTATGTATAAATAAATAAATCTTAAAAAAAAAAAAAAGGGAAAGAGACTAAGACACTGGCAGAACCCATGCCAGCTCACAGAAGTGTTTCTGGAGTTTTTGCTGCCCCCTCCCCCCCAAAGAGCTGGGCAATATGGCCAAGCAGGAAACGGTTGGTTGGTCACAGGAGGAGAGAATCTGAAGGTCTAGTGTTGAGCGGGGCAGGGGGATGTGAGCTTCTAGAAGAGTCTGCGAGCCACATCTGAGGCCCAGGAGCACCGGGAGTGGCACAGATCATGCACAGCGCGGCAGAGCCAGACCCCCCCCAAGCTGCTGCCTCTCGGGCATGCCAGGGGGCCTTGTGTTTCCTCCCTTGCCCTCACTGCCCCGTTGACAGCCTTCCAGGCATCTGGTGCTCTTCAGGGGATTTCAGTGCCATCAGTGAGTTCACTTCAACACTATTTCCTCTGCAAAGAAGCCCAGACAGGCGAGCAGGACACTCTGATGGGGGCATCCCCCCAGGTGGGCTTCTTCTGGGACAGACGTGGGAGAAAGGACGAAAAGGAAGGAGAAAGAGGCCTCATTTGTCTCGTACTTTTTCTTTAGGTTGCTGCTGCAGAAGCGATGTATGGCGTAGGCAGCGTCCAACATAACCCGGTCCGCCTCCCACACCTGTCAGCTCTGCAGCTGCAGAGACCAGGGGAGAGAGCCAGACCGGCTGGGTTAACTGCCCGGTCCTCCCACCTATCAGCTGTATAACCTGCCCTGATAAACCTTTTGCCTCAGTTTCCTAACCGAGAGAAACACAAAGACATATAGCAATACCTACATGGGTCTAAGACGTTGCTTGCTGTACTTCAGTCTTTTTAAAACTTTTTATTGAAATGACATTGCATTATAATACATAAGTTTCAAGTGGGCATCGCTACCAATCAATGTCTGGGTAGACTACATTAAGCTCACCACTAAAGCCAGGGCTGTTCTCCGCCATTCAATCTACCTTCCCCTTTACCTGACTGGCCCACCTTCCCTTTCCCTTTCCCTTCCGTAACCACTAATTGGTTTGGTAGGGTTTTTTTTTTGTTTATTTAGTTCATTCACTTTCTTGGCTTCTAATTTTTTATTTTTCCCACCACCCTTATGCCCCCTGGGCTCTTTCTCCCTCCCCCTCAACTTCAGAAACCTGAGGTTTATTACTGTCCACTAGTCTTTAAAAGTATTTTATTGGTTGAAACATCTGCTATGCGATTGTCCAGTACTTTGTCATTCTGACTAGCTTTAGTACATATCATTCCCTGGAGCTGCCCCCACTGTCCTGCAAATGGCAATGTTTGGTCTTTCTTTATGACTGAATAATACTCCACAGTGTAGATTTGTTTTGTTTCTTTATGAGCCACATGTGCCTGTAGTCTCGAGGGAAGCCCAGTCGGAGGACACAGCTGAGGGGCAGGCGAGGACACAGTAATGGAAACCCAGCCACCCTTCTCATCCCAAACCTCTTCTCTTCTGGCTCAGGGCTTCCCAGTCTTTTCCATGGAACACTCATACTGTCAGCAGAGTGGGCTGAGTCACCTGCAGAGTCTCATGGCCCCGGGCCCCTCCTGTAGAAAGCCATGTCTGAGTCCAAGGCAATCAAGACATGGCCAAGCCAGCACGGCCCTCCATATGGGGTGGAGGTGGGGGCACCCAACCCCCAGGGCCAGGGAAATGCTGGTTTAGGTTTTCCACTTATTGGTTTAGAATTACCTGGACTGTTTTTGTATTGGATTATTTGGGTTTTTTTTTTTTGTTGTTGTTGTTGTTGAGTCATCTGAGCTCTTTATATATTTGGGTATTAGCCCCTTGTAGGATGTATGATGTGCAAACATTTTCTCCCACTCAGTAGGGTGTCTGTTCATTTAAATGATTCACTCCTAGGTGTAATGTAAAGAAACAAAACAGAGGAACAGACAAAACTAACCCAAACAATCCTTAAGAATTGAGTTTACCAGAGTGGGAGAGCAGGGACTGGACAGCGAAGGGTGGAGGGAATCAGTGGCTAGGGCGGAGGATGACGGACACGTGGGCGTTGGTTGTGGTGTGGTGACATACATCCAGAGAGGGGTGAACCTAATCCCCTAAATCACACACAATATTGTCAATCAATGTTACCTCAAAAAAAAAATTATCTGTATCCTGGAAGACAAAGCAGAATGGGTTCCCCTGGTTAAGCCAGGACGATTGGAGCTCACCTGTACTCCTGGAGGTGGAGGCCTTCTCCTTATATTTATTTCCTGGTCACTATGCTATGGGAGGAAGACAGTGGGGGAGACACCACAAGGCCCACTACAGAATGAAATAAAAAGGATTCCCAATGTGGCAACCCCCTAAGCAAGATAGAAGGTCCTGTGTGATCCTAGTGATAGACCTTCCCCAATATGACCTTTAATTCACTCATTTGTCACACAGGAACAATTATCCAAGTTCCCAGCCCGAAAGATCTGCCAAGGACAATCACAGCAGCAGTGAGCCATTGTCTATTAAAGGACCAAACATCTGAGCTTTTCTTGAAAGATTTCTTTAAAAATAAAAGAGTTGTTTAGCTCCTTTCCTCCCTTTTTCCCTCTTAACAGCACCTTTCAACCCAGGAGCTGCCAAAGAAGTTTTGAGCCGGGTCTATGTATAGAAATCACATCACTCACTATGAAAATAGAGATTAGCAACTCCCCCACACCATTTAGGGTGAGAAGAAAGAGCAAATGGACCCAGTCCAGATAGGGGACATGGTGGGGTGCTGGTGGGGTATGGAGTATGGGGTAGAGGTCACAGCCACACTACCTGGTGTGTAGAGGGGTGGGCGCCACCAGGAATCAGCGCTTTGGTCCCGGAAGACCTGCCTCGGGCATCTCATTCAGGCGCCCCTGCAGTTTATCATACCTGGGAAGCCCTTCGGGGACAGGAAGTTTGATAAATTCCCATCCCAATGTTTCACGACCCTGACAGCAAAGGAGTTCTTCCTAATAACTAAGCTACAGGCTGCTTCCCACAGTTAAGCTACAGTTTAAATGCATTTTTCCTTCTGATGTCCTTAGCAGAATGGGGAACAGCTGGCCACCATCCTCCCATAATAAGCCCTCTGATATTGAAGATGGTTATTATGTCACTCCTCACCCTTTGCTTCTCCTTGTTTAAAAAAAAAAAAAAAAACACAAAAAACCTCCCATTTCTTTATCTTGGTATCAAACACCCTTTTTCTTTGTCCCAACTCAATCCATCATCACCCTCCTTTTCTTTTAAAAATTATACTCTTTCTCCCCAACCTTGTAAAATTGCGGGAGCACAGTAAGTAAATACCATTCCTGTAGGGCTAGCATGAAAGTGACAGTGTAGGTATCAGGGTTGCGGGGTTGGGGGGAAGGAGGGGCTGGAGAGAAGGGACAGGAGCTGTGTGTCGACTGCTTGCAAGCTGGCTGCTTCCCCACCTGCTCTCGGTTCATGTTCAGATCTAGAAGCTGAGACTCAGGGAAATTAAGTGACCTGTTCAAGATTGTCTGGTTAGCAATCACCATCGCAAAGGTTTGAATTGATCACTCACTAGGTATTACTCAAAGACCAGTTTTGACCAAGAGTACACGTCATTCAGTCTGAGAAACTCAAATCCAAGCCACAGTGAGATACCATCTCACACCTGCAGGAATGCCTAGAGTAAAAGACAGATGATAATAGCAAGGATTGGCAAGAATGTGAAGAAACTGGAATCTTCACACACTGATGGTGGGAATAGAAATGATGCAGCCACTTTGGAAAACAGTCTGGCAGTCTCAAATGGCTTAGCATTGATTTACTACATGATCCCAAAATTCCACTCCTAGGTATATATCCAAGAGAAATAAAACATATGTCCATGCAAAAACCCATATATAGCAGTATTACTCATAATCACCCAAAAGTGGAAACAACCCACAGTTCACCAAATGAATGGATAAATAAAATTAGTATGCCCATATAAGGGAATATTATTCAGCAATAAAAAAGGATCAAGTACTGACACAAGCTACAACACAGATGAAACTTGAAAATACTGCTGAGTGAAAGGAGTTGTTCACAAAGGACCACATATGGTATGATTGATTCCATTTATAGGCAATGTCTGGAACAGGCAATCTGTACAGATGGGAAGTAGATTAGTGGTTTCCTAGGGCTGGGGTTGGGGAAGGTGATGTCTAGGGGGTGGAGTTTCTTTTCAGAGTTATGAAAGTGTTCCAAAATTGATTGTGGTGATAGTCACACAACTCTGCAATTATACTAAAAGCCGTTGCATTGTACTCTTTAAGTGGGTGAATTGTATGGAATGTGAATTGTATCTCAGTAAAGCAATTCTTTTTTCAAATAAAAGAGTATGCTAAAGCCCCCAACCCTGCTTTTTAAATGTTTGGGAATTCTTTGCTACCCCAAGAATTGGGCCAAGTTTCCAGAAAACAGGCCTTTGGCTCAGTGTCTGGACTCACAGTCTTAAGACGCAAGTGGTTAGCCATCCCTTCATGCCCAGTGGTGAGCGTGTGAGAAGGGCCCTTAACGCCACTGACCTGGAAGGCAAGACCCCTGGCCCAGCCAGAAAGGAGTGATGAAGCCCCTTTCATCCAAAGGTGTATATCCAAGACACATGTCTAAGGCCCCACAGCCATTTCCCTCACTTTGTTGCTGACAGAAGGCAGCAAAGCAAAAAGCAAGCACCTGACCAGGTCTCGTGTGAGTCGCGTGTGGGACTGAGCGCCTGGAGTCACTCACGTGCCACATTCCCTCATTTCCTCAGGTAGCAGGAGCCAGGAAGCTCTCAGCCGGAAGTTCTGAGGGGAAAGCCGGCTCACCTCCCCCTCGAGACCACCTCGCTCTGTCACTTGAAGATGATGCTCCAAAGAAAGAGAAAGAGGAGGTAAAGAAAGAAGGGAAGAAAAGAGCACGCAGAGACCAGTTGGAAAATAAAAGGGGGCCAATTCCCTCTTATTAAGCCTGTTATTAGGCTGCGAATCAAATTAAACCACAGGGCTTTCCACTTACAGAGTGCTATTTTAAGGCTTATTAGACTATATTAGGATTGGCATACATTTCCACTGACATAATATCGGCCTTTAATTGGATTTAAGGGCGAGGAGGCTGCTTTCAGCTAGAATAGGCCCCTGCAAGGAGAAACTTGGTATTCTCCTCACAGCTTTCCCACTTCCCCTGCTGGCGGCTGGCCGAGGGGCCGAGCGGTCCTGTAACCCATTCAGATCCAAAACACAGCTGTTCTCTCCTCCTCCTCCTCCTCCCCCTTTGAGAGAGTGCCCAGAGGAGCCCCTAGCAGGCCCCTACATGGACACGTGTCCATCGCTGATGGAGCTGGCTTCTCAGAGCTCGGTGCCCCCAAGCTGGGTGGCGGGGTTCTGAGGCTGAGAGAGTACAGCAGCAGGCAGAGAGGAGGCCTCGCTTTCCCGCTGCAGACAGCTGTGGATATGAAGGCTGAGCGACGGCGGCAGGCTGATAGAGAGAGGGGCTGGAAGCGGTGCTGGCTTTGGCCTTCCACCCCCTTCCCATCCCCTGCCCCATTTGCCAGACTCTTGGCAAATAACTCCCTTTGGCCAACCCCTGACCAGCGCTCGGGGCAGGTGGTGGAGTCTGAACGGGAAAGAAGTGTGGGAAAGAGTCCACACGCTGGATGGGTGACTCACAATTACGGACATTCACTGGGCAAGGGCAGGTCCCAGGTGCTGTCAGGGGCCCTCTGCAGAGTCACCTCATTTTATCCTCAGCAAGCTCCAGGGAAGAGTGGGAGCTCGAGCAAGGGCGATGGGGTCCAGGACTCCCAGAGCCCGACAGACGCCTCACTACCACCTGGCCAGGTCATCTGCCTCTGTCCACAATCTCCTCCTTTTTAAATGGGGGTGTCCTTTCTTCCATTCAAGAGTGAAAGAATCAAGATCACGCAGGTAAATGGTGAGTGCCGAACCTCAGCCACATGACTGACTGCCTTCTCCCCTTTGCTTGGCTTTAGAAATTTCAAATATTTTTACTAAAGCGCATCGTAACAGTAACAGACCTCACCCGTCAAGTATATTACAAAATAACGCTGGGAAGAGAGAGATCTTGGTGCTGAGACAAGTATGTATGAAATACCACTTCCCAAAATATTGCTCAAACATGAAAAAAAAAATCCCAAATTCCTTAAGATTTCCCACTAATATATGTGCACATCGCCCGCTGCCACTTGCCAAGATGCTTCTTGGCTTTTCTTTGATGTCTTCAATTTCCACACTTGTTTTTAGCTCTTCTGCCAGAGCCATGTGCTTGTTTATTTTTACTACATTTTTATGACGTTTCTGCTCTAGCAATAAGTTTTGCATTATTAGTTTTATCAAATAACAGAATGTCTGGTTGGCTGGCAGAGATGTATTGGCCTGGTTTTGATGGCTCCATCTCAGAACACGTTTCGTGATGACTTTCTAAGTCATGAATCTTCCATCCATTCTCAAATATGTGTTTATGCCGTTCCTAACCCACGTTTAAGGGCTAATTGGGATGGGAGCCCAGTCACCACATTACAGCTGATAGTGGGCAGCGCGTGTGTGGAGAGCAAGTTGCCTATGAATCTAATAGTGACAAACGAGTCTTTCTATTCACTAGGAAGCTCTCCACTCCTCCCATCCCCCCAGTATACATTATCACACCTTCAAATATCTGTTTGGCAAGTTCAGTGTATTTGGGATATTGAATTTCCTGTAACTGGAGGGAAAGCTTATTATAAAACAAAGAAGAACAGACAAGCATGATCTCATCTCTGTAATTTGTGGCTTCCTCTACTGTTCTTGTTTGACCCAATACAACTCTGAGTGACTTAGCTCTAACTTTGAAAGGCAGAGAAACCCTGTATTCCCCCACTAGTCAAGAGAAGAAACTGAGGCAGGAGAGCCCGGAGTAGCTTGCCTGTCCCCACCACGGGGCATATCCCAGCTGTCTGTCCCCTCTTCTGCAGGCACATTAACCATGACCGTCGTGCTTCTCCAGGCTTCTGAGTCTCCTTAACATCCGTGCTCTTTTCATGTCAGATCTGTTTCCCTCATGGAGCCTGAGCCTAGGATTTTTTTCTCCCCCCCCCCAACACATGTCCTTGCTGCTCACTGAGCCCCATGGAGTTCCACATCAGTAAGAGTAGGGACCTCCTGGAATGTGCCCCCAAGGGAACATCAAAGGAGCAACTGTCCTGGTGGGATTGGATCAATGACATCTGAATCATTACAGCCAGAACTGTCATGCCTGCATGCAGGGGCACCCGCAGGACGTGTGGGTACGTGTGCATGTGTATGTGCACATTCATGCACGTTCCCCAAGCATGTGCAGGGTAAGGGGTTTAAATCACGCCTGAGCTCAAATCCACAAACATATTGCACCATTGTGGATTCACAGGCCTCACAATTATGCAGGAAGAGTTTATTTAAAACCCACTGGGGTCTAAAATCTTTTTGGGCTTAGTTATCTGGAGTAGAAGTGCTTTATATTCACAGTTCTACTGCTCTGCCACGACAATTTTTCTTTCCCCATCAGGGAATAGAATATTCAGACGGTGGAGAGTGATAGGCTAGAGTCTCTAATAAAAATAACTTTTTATCAGAATGCATCGTCAATATCCTCGGCATTGTTTAGCACTAGCGTGGAGGTTCCTGACGTAAGGGCAGGCGGCTTAGTGCGTGGCTGTGGGTGTGTTTGTTTGTACACATATGCGTGTGTCCCTAATGCACCCTGCTCTACAGATGGCTCTAATTAATCTGG
The DNA here is from genome assembly GCA_004024925.1 of Scalopus aquaticus. NCBI lineage: Eukaryota > Metazoa > Chordata > Mammalia > Eulipotyphla > Talpidae > Scalopus > Scalopus aquaticus. Next base: position 134,345 of record PVIJ01000203.1, read on the forward strand.
GCAAGGAAAGCTCTTGGAGAGGGATTCTTTTCCTTCAAAAGAGAAGAAGTTCTAACTCCTCCCTCTGCTTAGCAACCAGCCGTACAGATGCAGCAAAGACAGAGAGTTAGAGATGTGGTCTGAAGTTCCATTAATGCCTCCTGGGAGGAAACTTGCTCACAGCCCCAGGCAAAGGTGGAGAAGTTGCCTGAGTTTCCTTTCAGCACCAGTGTGGTTCCAGGTTGAACAAGTCTTTGAGCGGCTTTGAAATAATGATTGGTAAAAGATCAGGTAAATGTATGCCTGCCTCTACTGGACTTATGCTGGCAGGGTGGGGGAGGGAGAAGATAGTCCTAGCACCCCTCCTTTAGAGAAACCCTCCATGAAGGGAGCTCTAGCTGCAAGCTGGATCCAGGGCCCTTACTTTGGAAGCAGAAAGACAAGGCACTCCCTCTCCCTGCCTCCAGCAGTTAGGGCCCTGGGCTGGTCAATGAAACCCTGCCCTCAAAATTTTGGGTCTCGGGGCCTCCCTGGTGGCGCAGCGCTTAAGCGCTGCGCTGTGGAGCTGTCAGCAGCAGCAACGCGAGTTCGATGCCCAGCCAGGGAGATTCCACATGGCGCGGCAGACCTCTCCTGCCTCGCCCGCTGCTCCCCTCAGCAGTGTATTTCCGTCCATCTGCCTGTTCTGCTCCCCACTCTGTCTCTGGTGAACCCTCTCACCGCCCCAAGTCTCTGGCCTGTACCCCAGTTTGTATGCATAAATAAATAAATCTTTAAAAAAAAAAAAACTTTGGGTCTCTAGCAGGTGACACACGTAGAAGATGGTTAGAAATTGCTTAGGATGGCAGTGATGAGTCACAGCCGGGACAGCACATGCCGACTGTTCCTGCTAAAAGATGGCTGTCATATTTCCAGCTGCCAGAGGCGCCAGTTTCTGTGCTTTACCCAAGCCTCCTCCTCCTGCGACCCATCAATTCTGGGAGGCCCTGCTCTCCTGCCCCATAAATCCTCTTTTTGATGAAGATAGCCTGAGTCAATCTCTGTTAGTTGTAACAGAAACATCCTAACTGATAAATCCTCAAGACAGCTGACGTCAGATTTCATTAGCCGAAGGGGTGAGTCCCACTAGCTACAAGCAAGAAATGTACCCAACAGCAATCTCCACTCCCATAAAACATCCCGGCAAATGAGATCTTCAGACGTTTTCATTTCTTCAATTAATCTGTATCTAGCACAAACCATGTGCCAGGCACTGTTGTAGGTACAAGGGACCCAGAAATGAATAAGAGAAAATCTCAGTTCTCATGTAGCCTATAGCTTGGTGCCAGTGGGGACAAACCACTACAAATAGACATAGAAACACCTCCTATGCTGTGCGTTTATAAGTGAAAAAAATTGAAGCCCGGGAAAGGGGGATAGAGAGCACAGGAGATGGGGTGTGGTTGCTTTATATAGCAGGATTAAGCTGGAGCTTGAAGGAAAGGGGTTCGTTATATGGATGTGTGGGAGAAGAGAATTTCTGGAACAAGGCACCACGAAAGCAGTAACTATATGGCAGGAGTCTTTGAGGCATGTTGAAGAAAGAGTAAAGAGACCAAATATGGCTGAAGAGTCCTAAGCAAGGGGAAGAGCTGTGGCAGGTGAGTTTAGAGGGAGCAGGAAGCCAACTGGTGAAGGACCTAGAGAACCACTGGAAGAACCCCTGGATTTGATACTGAGCAAGATGGAATTCACTGGAAGATTGTGAGCACAGGAGATAGATGATCCCAATGATATCTTTCAGGTCTCCTTTGGTTGCTGTATTGAGAATAGACTTTGGGATTGAGGAAGGGAAGAAGCAAGGAAACCAGTGAGGAGGCGCTTGTAACAGTCCAGGCAAGGGACGGTTGTGATTTGGGCTAAAATGACAGCATTGAGATGGTACAAAGTGGTCAGAGTCTTCATGTATTTTGATGAAAGATCCAGCAGGTTTTGGTAACAAATGGAATGTAGAGTGTGAGAGAAAGAAAGGCATTGAGGATAACCCCAAATTGTGGCCTTAGCAGCAAATTGTGACCTTAATTGATATTAACTTACTGGAGAAGACTGGTTGGGGGCAAGAATTTACAGAAATTTCAAGTTTATTGTTGGACCTGTTAAGTCTGAAATCATTATTAGATTTCTAAGCAGACTGTTGAGGCGGCATGTTATTATATGAGTATGGGATCCAAGTAAAAGATAAGCGATTAGAGATGTGACTTTGGAACTCTACAATGTCTAGATGGTGTTTGAAAATAAGGAACTAAATGAGATCCCTTAGAGAATGAAAAGGGGCATGGAATTCTAGCAAAAGGGTCTGAGAAGGAGCAACCAGTGATAAAGAGAAAGGGGGTAGGGAAGAGAAGAGGGAGAGAGAGAGAGGAAGAGAGAAAAACAAAGAGTGGGTAGTGGGGGGTAGGGAGGAAAAAGAAAGAAAGATTCTGAAGGATCAAGAAAAAAGGGGTAATGGGCCTCCCTGGTGGCGCAGCGGTTGAGCCCTGAGCTGTGGAGCTGTCGGCAGCGCGCGATGTGGGTTCGACACCCAGCCCGGGAGAATCCCACATGGCGTGGCAGACCTCTCCTGCCTCGCCCGCTGCTCCCCTCAGCAGTGTATTTCTGATCTGCCTGTTCTGCTCCCCACTCTGTCTCTGGTGAACCCTCTCGCCGCCCCATACCTCTGGCCTGTACCCCAGCTTGTATAAATAAATCTTTAAAAAAAAGAAAAGAAAAAAGGGGTAAGATCAAATAAACAACTAAGTTTATATCTCAAGAAACTAGGAAAAGTATAACAAGCTAAACCTAAAGTTAGCAGAAGGAAGAAAATAATGAAGATTAGAGCAGAAATTAGCAAAACTGAGAATATAAAATTCATGGAACTAAGAACTGTTTTTTTTAAAGACCAGAAAAATTGGCAAACCCTTGGCTAGACTAAGAAAAAAAAGACTAAAATGAATTCATAAATGAAAGGGGAGACATTATAACTGGTACAACAGAAATAAAAAGGGTTATAAGAGATTACTATAAACAATTACACACCAACAAATTGGACAACCTAGAAGAAATGGATAAATTCCTAGAAACATACAACCTTCCCTGACTGAAACATGAAGAAATAGAAAATCTGAATAGACCTATAACAGTGAGAAGATTGAATCTGTAATCAAAAACCTTCCAATAAAGAAAAGCCCAGGACCAGATGGCTTCACTGAAGAATTCTACCAAACATTTAAAGAAGAATTAATGCCAATCCTTCTCACACTCTTCCAAAAAACTGAAGAGGAGGGAATACTTCCAAACTCATTTTATGAGGCAAGCATTACTCTGATAGCAAAGTCAGAAAAAGGCATTATGAGAAAAGAAAATAATATACCGATAACCGAGTATGAATAGAGATGCAAACATCCACAACAAAATACTAGCAAAGCAAATTCAACAGCATTTAAAAAGATTATACACCATGACCAAGTGGGATTTATCCCTTGGATACAAGGGCAGTTCAACATACAGAATCAAAGTGGTAATCACAGTAACAGAATGAAGGGTAAAAATCACAAGATCATCATAATGGATACAAAACAACCATCTCACAAAATTCAACATCCTATCATGATAAAAACCACTCAACAAACTAATTCTAGAAGGAAATGCCTCGACATAATAAAGGCCAATATATAACAAGCCTACTGTTAGCGTTATGCTCAATGTTGAAAAGCTAAAAGATTTTCTGCTAAGACTGGAAACAAGGGAAGGATATCCACTCTTGCCCCCTTTATTTCACATAGTACTTGAAGTCCTAGCTAGAGTAATGAAGTAAATAAATAAATTCAAGGCATCCAAACTGGAAAGGAAGATGTTAAACTCTTTTTGCAAGTGGCATGATCTTATATGTGGAAAATGGTGAAGACTCCACAAAAAGTTAGAACTAATGAGTAAGTTTAGCAAATTGAAGGTTATAAATCAACACACAAGAAATGCAGTTGCGTTTCTATACAATGAACTGTCTGAAAAGGCATTTAAGAAAACAATCCCATTTTTTTTCCCATATGGGAAAACAATCCCAGAGCATCAAAAATAATGAAATACTTGGGGAAAAACTAAACCAACAAGGCAAAGGATTCATATACTGAAAGCTACAAAATAATGTTGAAAGAAATTTAAAAAACACACCATTAAATGGGAAGATATTTGTGTTCATGGGTTGGAAGACTTAATATTGTTCACAAGACCGTACTACCCAAAATGATTTACACATTCAATACAATCCCTCTCAAAATCCCAATGGCTTTTTTTTGCAGGAAAAAAAATCATAACATTTATAGGGACCCACAATGAACCCTGGATTAGCTGAAACAACCTTGAGAAAGAAGAATAAAGCTGGAGGAGGCACACCTCCTGATTTCAAAGTGTGTTACGCAGCTCCTGTAATTAAACAGTATGGAGCTGACATAAACACAGACAGATCAGTGGAACAGAATACAGAGCTCAGGTTTCAACCCTTATCTATAGGTGTATGGTCAAATGACCTTCAAAGAGGGTGCCAAGACCATTCAATGGGGAAAGGACAGTCTTCCCAGCAAATGATGTTGGAAACACTGGATGGCCACATGTAGGAGAATGAAATCAGACACTTTTCTCACATCACATACTAAAACAGCTCAAGATGGATTAAAAACATAAAGGTAATACCTGAAACTGTAAAGCTCATAGAAGAAAATGTAAGGAGAAACTTTACAACATTCTTCCTAGTAATGATTTCCTGGATAGGATACCAAATCATAGGCAACAAAAGCAAAAATAAGCAAGTAAGACTACATCAAACAAAAAGCTTCCATGCAGCAAAGCAATCAACAGAGTGAAAAGACAAGCTGAGGAATGGTTTAAAAAAAAAAATTGCACACCCTCTATCTGCCAGTTAGTATCCAAAATACAAAAGGAACACCTATAACTTGACAACAGCAAAATAATAAGATGGGCAAAGGACTTAGATTGACAAGTCTCCAAAGAAGACATACAAATGACCGAGAGTTATGTGAAAAGATGGTCAGTACCACTTATCACCAGAGAAATGCAAGTCAAATTAAAATGAAATTGGAGAGGCCTCCCTGGTCGCGCAGCGGTTAAGTGCTGCGCTGTGGAGCTGTCGGCAGCAGCGATGCAAGTTCGACACACAGCCAGGGAGAATCCCACATGGCGTGGCAGACCTCTCCTGCCTCACCCGCTGCTCCCCTCAGCAGTATATTTCTGTTGATCTGCCTGTTCTGCTCCCCGCTCTTTCTGGTGAACCATCTCGCCACTCCATGCCTTTGGCCTGTACCCCCAGCTTGTATGCATAAATAAATCTTTAAAAAAAAAAGAAGAAATTGGAGAAATGGTAACCCTCACACAATGTTGGTGGGAATGTAAAATAGAGGTCACTCTGAAAAACAAGTTTCCTCAAAAATTAAAAACAGAATTTCTATATTATTCATCAATCCCTCTTTGGGTTGTTCAACCAAAAGAAATAAAAAGCAGTATCTTAAAGAAATACTTGCATCCCAGGTTCATCGCAGCATTATTCACAATAACCAAGAGGTAAGAACAATCTAAGTGTCCATCAACAGATAAATGGATATAGAAAATGTGGTATATAACCACAATGGAATATTATGCCGCTGTAAAAAAGAAGGGATTCCTGTCTTATATGACAACATGGATGAACTTGAGGACATTATGCTGAATGAAATAAACCTTAAAATCACAGAACAAATACAATATGATTCTACTTAAGCGGTCAGACTCATGGACACTAAGTAGAAGGGTGGCTGCCAGCAGCTGGGGGCAAATGGGGAGTTGCTGTTCAACAGGTATAGAAATTCAGTCATGCAAGAGGAAACAATTCCAGTGATCTATGTATGATGCCATGCATGTAGTTACCATACACTTACAAATGTTAATAGCCTATATTGTATCATATTATCATAAGGAGGACATACCCATTTTCTTAAGTGGCAGAGCAGGAGATGTAAAGGCTAGGGTAAGGATTGAGAGATGACCCCAGCACAGCAGCAGACAACTAAAGGGGGTTTTGAAGGAAGAAGAAGGAGGGGTTCTGAGGTAGGAGATCACAAGGGGAGATATTTGACTTTCCTTCTTACTATGGAATTAGGATATCCAAGTCTCAAAGAAATGCTTTAGAAAGGGAAAGCATGGAAGGATGAGTGGATGAAGATATATTGAACCAGATCTTCTTAGACCCTTGACCTGACAGGTAGGTGAGAAACTGAGGTTCCACTTTATTCCCAACTGTGCCTCCCAAAGGGCAGATTTTTCACCCTCGTTTTCAAGTGTGAAGGTTGGAAGCCCAGACGATGTGGCTGTTTGTGTAAATGGCAAAGTTGGGTTTATAGCAATTTAATCAGCAGCATTAATAATGTCACCTAAGCATAATGATACCAATTATAACCACAGTAAACATTGCTGAGCAGCTCATAAACAGTGATATTAAAGATGAACTCCCTGCCTTCGGTCAATGCTGTTTTTAAAAAACAAAAGTAGAAAGTTCATGCTTTAAATATTTCCTTTTCTCAGCCCTCCTCTGAGTCAAGAGCACCACATAAGGACAAACCCTGGCAAGAGAGTGGCCCTAGTCTTCTTTATTACCTGGGCTGTTTAGTCACTTCCCAAGGTCAGGTCTCAGTGCACTGCTACCATGACAGAGGGGAGTCCTGGTTTGGGGTCCAGTCCGCAATGTGAGGATATCAAGAGGCCAAAACACATTTCTGTCCTTGTGCTGTCTCTTCGCCCAGAGCGCCGTGACAAGGGGCTCAGCTGGAGCCACCAACACTTCATCTCAGGCTCCTGCAGGGCTCAGAAGATTTCCCAAGAAGAATTAAGGGCTTTCCATCTTCCTCTTTATTCAACTGGTAGGAAGCAGGTTTCCTCTTCACCTGCTACACCAACCTCCTTTTTGGTCTGAGTGCCGATGACAGCAGACTCTTCAGGGAGAGTTCACTGCAGTGTTTGGAAATTGCATTGTATGTTTTTATAGATTTGTGCGTGGGCCTGGTGGTCTTAGAACTCAGCAGGCAACTCTAATAAATAAATAACAGTGCTGAGCTGAGCCCATGTTAAAGTATTTCATTAGGGCAAAGTCAGAGAAAGGAATTACAGGCAAATCCAGGCCACAAAGCAGGAGGTTGCTGGACACAGAAAACCCCATTTAGAGGGAAGGACAACACATTTATATTTATATTTATATTTATATTTATATTTATATTTATATTTATATTTATATTTATATTTATATTTATATACATGTGATGTTAGTCTATGTATTTATATTTTTGTTTGTCTAGATTTTATATTTACAAATAACTATATACTAAACGACAATACATGTTTTTTTCCCCAGCTAGCACGTCTCAATGGAGACGAGGATTTGTGAACAAGACTCAGGCCCTACTGCTACCACCAAGTTGTTCTCTCGACTCCAAAACAAAGTCTTGCTGTGCCTGCATCGATGTGGCATCAACCATCTGGCAGGGAATTGAGAAGTTGATTTAATTATCCAGATATTCTGAAATCTCTTCCAATTTACCCCAGATGTTTGTCATCTGTAGAGAGTGTCGGCAACTCAAGTTTCTCGGCTGAAAATGTGGGGGGTGGGGTCAGGCTCAACTGTTTCAAAGGGCTTCCCTTTCCATGAACAAGTGATTCTGAAACTCTGAACCCACACACTTGGGGAGGAACAAAGTTTTAGAAAATGGATTGTCGGTGTAACTAGATAGCAGCGGGATCTCTAAATATAGTCGCAACTGGTGAAATAATCTGGATGGAGAAGAAGGGGAGCGAGGCATGTTTGTGTTTTATTGCCCTCTCAGAAAGCCAAGCAGGATTTCAGTGACGGGGCTGCAGCAGGTCGGCGTCCTCCCTGTTATTTCTTCATGCATGGTTCATTCACAAATACGCCTTTGACTCCCACCATATGACAGGAACTCTGGAAGGGACTAGAGCAAAGGTGGGTCTGAAAACAGGATTTTTTTCTTTGTTTTTACTTTTGCAAATGAGTCGCGATTGTGGCAGGTCCTGTGATGAAAAGGTCAGAGGCGGGCCCAAGTATCAGTGGGTGTGTTCTCAGCAGCCCGGTGAGATGGGGTTCATCCAGGACACTGAGGGGTGAAGACAGGACCCTGGATGCTGACGTGGGAATGGGGTGCAGCGAGCAGGAGCACCCGGGACCCCGCAGGTGACATAAGCGACATTTGATTTTACCATGAAGGCAACAAGTGGCTCCACCGCATTCAGAATCACAAAGAATCCAAAGCACCAGAATGTGAAGACTTGAGGAGACTCCAGCCAATGTCTTAGCCAGCCAGGTGGCCCAGAGGAAACCCTAGCTTCCCAGGTCTACCTTCTTGCCCAGTAAAGGGGATACGGCAGAGTCACACACAGAACTGGGGCCACCTAAGTGTTTGATTTTTATGTCCAGCCCCCTTTTCATTGAGAAGAAAACGCCTCTAATATCCATTCTAGCTGTTTCATTTGTGACAGTGATCAAAAGAAAGAATGCATGAAAATACATTTTGTGAAATAAAGGATAATAAACACCTGAAGTGGTGTTATTATTATTATCATCATTACTATTATCATTATTTGATCCCTTTTATATGATCTCTTCCACCCTGACCACGTGGGCTCACACAGCTCAGTGTCCTGAGTGCTAAGACCAGGGAGACAGACGCCGCGCTGTCTACATACGTGTACGTGTATTTATGTCTGCGCCTGCGTATCTGTATCTTTATCTCGTTGTCTGTATCTGGAGAAGGGAGGAAAGGGGGAGAAGGGAGGAAAGGGAGAGTTGGGAGGCTGCCTTCAGTTCTGTGGCATTATTTACAGGGAGGGGGCAACCCAGGAAAACTACCGTATCCCCTTGGGAGCAGTGACCTAATCAAGATGTATAATTATCTGTCTTATCTAAATGAAAGGATCATTTGAGAAACAGTAATGGGCCTCGGCGCGGTTGCAATTGCTATATAGTTCTCAGTTGCTATTGAGTTCTCATTTGCCATGGAGTTCAGCCGCTGAAGGGTAATTATAATGTTTAACAAATATATTCCCTTTAGGGACCTGATGTTAAAGACACAACATCCCTTTTCCCGTTCCTCCAAATGACATAGTTCTCAGGACCATTGCTATGTACCCCAGAAACTGGGTGCCTAGTCCATCTCAGCTTCCTGCAGGGCCAGTTGCTCAGCGCCACATGGTCTTAGAGGGCAGGAGAGGGAGAAATCAAGGCCAGGACCTGCAGGGGGCCTGCCCCTCATCTACAAATGGCAGCCACAGCTCCCCCTGTCCCTCAGGCCTTCCTGATGATCCCCAAGAAGGCTTGTCAATTATCCGCTCCCGCCAGGCCCCCAACATCATCCCTTCCCCACACCACCAAGGAAGAAGACTGAAGAGCAGAACAGACGTGGGACTACATCCTAGACACCCCCCACTCCAAAAAAAAAAAAATCAGAATCTTGCTCTTTCCTTTCTTTAGAGGGCACCTTGGCTAAGGATGCCTTTCTCAGCCAAAGAAAAACAGATGAAAATGGGCAGAGTTGGAAGAGGAAGTTCAAGTCCACTCTAAAATTGTTGCCCCAGAGCACAGAAGATGGCACCGGTCTGCTTGAGAGGTGGTGGGCGCTGTCCCCATGGTGGCTGGGTTTAGCATGCACAGCCTGGGCACCCACACTTGTCCATCCCCAGGCCCCCGGAGTCAGGCTACTGGATGCATTTGGCTTGAGGACAAGGCCACCCTTGCCACAGTCCATCCTGCTGACTGGCCCTGTGCTTAGCCCTACATGCTCATTACATGTTTGCAGAGTGAACGTCAAATGGAGCAAAGCGAACCAAATGTATCCTACTTCTGCAAGCTGCCCGGCAGCCTGTTCTGAGAAGCGACTGCAGTGTGGACAGTCCTCTGGGCCCCTTCCTTGAGCCGTCAGCCATATGGAGCCCCAGGAAGAAGTTGCTGCTTCATCTAGAGGCCAACTCATAGAGTGCCTTGCAGGGCAAAAAGGAGAAGAGAGCAATACCCCACGTGAGCAGAGGGAGAGATGACAGCCGGGGCTGGGGGGCACCCACTGTGCCATCAGGGACAGAGCCAGCATCTCCGAAGGCCCCAGAGGCCCAGGATGCCTGGGGTGAGCCCTCACTGCCACGAGAACAGAAACCCACACGTGTGGCCACAGTAGGTGCCTTGCGAGCTCAGGGGTGGATTGATCGATTTGTGTATTGGGCCTTTTATTTATTTTGCCCAGAGTGATGGATGAATTCAGTAAAGGGAGAAGGAGGGGGGAGACAATTGAGTTTGGACAGCGTGTGTCAGCTGCAGAGTGGCTGAGCTGGCATCCAGTTATTAGCTCACAAAATAAAATTTCTCTCCAGTTTTCACTTACTGCTTTGTTGGGAGAATATTTTTTTCCAAGCCACATTAATAAAAAACAATAACAAAAAAATGTGAAAGTGGGGCAGAAGAAGGGTTAGAGCAGGAAGAGTGAATGAGGCAAGGAATGCGTCAAACGGAATCATTTCTGTGCCTCCTTGAACACTTTGATTAAAGCCATGAGACTGAAATCAAAGCCACTGGAAGGAAAAATAAAAAGATGTCTGAGAACAATTTCGTTTACTGGCATTTTTCCTCCTGTGTTCTATTATGGTGGGGGAGGGGTGTAAAAAGGAGTTCTACTTGGCCCTCCTTTGATCTTTCAAAGTCAAGAAGAACATTAGAAAAAGAAAAAGAAGAAAAGAAATCGACACCAATCTTGTTTCCTTTCTTTCCTTCATTTGCATCTATAACTCAACTGGATGGGAAGTGAGGTATGAACAGCTATTGAGCCCAGGCCGCCCACAAATAAAAACCAGGGGCGTGTAACCAGAGAACATTCAAAAGGCCACTTGTCACCAAGGATCCTCTGTCAATCAGAGATTCCCCTCCCCTCCCTGCTCCCCATGTAGGCATGAGGTAATTCAGAGGCCTTGGAAGCCAGGGCAAGTCAGACCAAGGTGAGATGGCACAGGATGGAGGAGTCTTTAACTCACATTTTCACCTGAATGCACTTTCTGCAGAGTGCCCTGCAGGAAAGGGAACCCTATACAAGGCAGGGCTGTCTCGCTAACCTCAGGGAGGCGCCAGAGGGAGCAATAGCTAATTAAGACAAGGATGCTGCACTCACCCCACTTTTGAGTTGGGAATCTGTGGATAGCCCCATTGGTCTCCAAAGAAGGCCAAGCCCTTTCTTCACCGGCTTCCTGTATCTTTAAAACTTCTGGGGGGAAACAGCAATACACCGGTGGCACCCAGGCGAAGAGACGAATGCAAATATGGTCAGAGCAGAGATGGGAAGAATATTGCAATTTGCATGTTAACTCTGACTGATTGAATAGTGAGTTCCTAGAATTCGGAGTTAAGAATGATTCTGAGTACTTCTCAGCTACTTAAAAAAAAGATGAAATCCTGCCATTTGCACCAGCATGGACCATCCTAGAGGATATTATGCTAAGTGAGCTAGGTCCCACGAAGAAAGACAAACACCGTATGATTTCACTCATATGTGGTAAAGAAACAAGTAAATGAACAAGACAAAGGCAGAGTAGTGGTTATCAGAAGGGAAGGGGGTAGGGGGTGGGTAAATCAAGTAAAAGGGTCAGTTGTAAGGTGATGGATGGGGAACTGGGCTTTTGGCTATGGACATAATGGAGTAGACACAGATGTTGATTTTTAAGACTGTACAGCTGAAACCTATCTGATGTTCTAAAACAATGTTACTTCAATTTTTTAAAAAGGAAGAAAGAAACGGGGTCTGAAATTCATTAGAAAAGTATTGGGATCAATGACCCGCTGTTCGCCATGGGGCAGGCAGAAGCACAGCTGCCCCGAGGCACGACTGCGTTTCTGGCACCCTGAAGTCAAAACTCTGATCCACGACCTTGAAAGACACAGAGACCATTCTGATCGCAGGTGCCCTGTCATTAGAAATGATATTAATGACAAGAAAATCGATATATGGGTATGGACTTGGAAGTCTGTGTTCACATCTGCTATTTCTTTTGGGTAGGGAGTAAAATATATTTAACATAATATTATCTTAACCATTTTTTACATGTGTGGCCCTGGACTAAAGTACATTCATATTGCTGGGCAATCACCATTAGAACCATCTCCCGAACTTTTCCATCTTCCCAAATGGAAACTCTGTGTTCATCAAATACACTCCTTTCTACCCCCAATTCCTGACAACCACCATTTGTTTTCTGTCTTAGGAGTTTGACAACTCTAGGAACTACTTATAAGCAGAATCTCACAGTATTTGTTCTTTTGTGTGTGGCTTATTCAGTGAGCCTATTCCCACAGTTCATCCGTATCAGGTGTTTCATTCTTTTATACAGACAAATAATATTCCTTTGTATGGACAGACCACATTTTGTTTATCCATTCATCTTGGGTCGCTGTGAATAGTGCTGCTGTGGCCATAAATACACAAGTATCTACTGAAGTGTGTGTTTTCAATTCTTTGGGGTCTAGACCCGAAAGAGAAATGGTGGATGGTGTGGTTAATTCTGTTTCATTTTATTGAGGAGCCACAATACTGGCATCATCTCTTCTTAAATCCCCAGGAATAAGGCCCATTGGAACACTTCATGGAGAAGTCGAAGGATCACAAAGAAATAAAAATTGATGAAACTCCAGTTGAAGTCAGCCAGCTGTGGCCTGGGACTGGCCAAGAGCGTGTGGTGCGACTCTCCTTGCTGCTGCCCAGGCGGCGGCTGGCAGGCCGTCTCCTCCAACAGAGGGGCAGCTTCTGGAGGGGTAACAGCTTGAGCCCATCCTCGGCTACCCGTTGGTGTGTGGGAGCATGTGGTTGCTGGCCAGGACCAATGCTCTGATGGGAAAGAACACTCCACTCCTCGGCAGCAATGTTTCCCTTGGCAGGAGGATAGCTCAGATGCTGCCTCCTGGAACGCAGATCCAGCCGTGGGAAGGGCCAGGGGGAGGGCAAGATGGGGCGGGATGGGCCGCCATGGTGGGAGGAAGCCATTAGCATTTTGGTTGTGACATATTTATGCTCAGATCTTGTCAAGTGGAGCAAATGGGATATTCAGATAGAGACTCAGCTTTCAAATAATGGGCTAAAGAGAATGAAATGTACTGCCTTTCTTTGTTCCACAAAGGCCTGGCAGCTGGCAAGACCAGAGCTAGCCTGCCAGAGCAGAGCTTTAGAGTTCTTGTCCTCCCTGCCAGGACAGGGCCCATGGTGCAATGCCAGCTTATCACCATGAAGGGGCTGAGCTGCCAGATGCATCCCATCCCAGGGTGTCATTGGCATCTGGGAGTGGCAACTAGCTGGATGGGTCATTTCTTTCTCCATAAGGTTGTCTATAAATCACTGGACTTACCAGAGCCTGCTGAGGGTCATTTAGTCCACACCCCTGCCTGAAGCAGACACTGGCAAAACCATTCCAAACCAACAGGAATTTTTCTGTTTACCCTAAATTCCCATGCTGTGGACAGGTTTCCTTCTGTGCCATCTTCAGGGTTGAATGCTGTGGGTAAACTGGTAGGCTCGGGGATCCAATCAACTCAGTTTGACTCCAAGCGCTGACATTTACTGGGTTGTGAATTTAGGGCCATTACTGAAATTCCTACATTGCTTAATCCTCTCATTCTTCATCTGCAAACTGGAGATAAACAAGAATGCCTGTCTTATCTCATTTAGTGATATGAAGTGCCTGGCATATAACAGCACAGTGTTAGCTGATATGCCCTCATCCTTCCCCCTTGGGGAAGATGGCACCCAAGGCCCCTTTGACGGATGTCCCCCTGCATGGATGTCCTTCTTTCCGGTGTTCCCAAGGGCTGGGCTTGAGAATTTGTGGGATGACAGTGGCTTCCTGCCAAATTTGAAGGTCTAGGGATCCAACCAGAAGCTTCATCTCATTGAAGACTGCATCTGGCTCACTTAACTGCTCCATCAATATGCTGAGAGCTCAGCAGTGAGTTAATAAAAGCATTAGCTAATAATGGCCCCTTTGGGTGCCTGTAGGAGGGCTCCCTTTGAGTGTTTTCAGGCTCTGCTCCCCTAATCTCTGCAGTTGCCCCTGGGGGACTGACAGGGAGTGTTGGAATGGAAGTCAGATAACTGGGTTCTATGCACACCTCTGCCCTAAGGAAGCCCCAATAGCTTTGGGGCTCAGTTTCCTCATCTCTAAAATAAAGGGTTATACAAATTCATTTCTAGAATTAAGAGAATCAGGTAAGAAGTATTCTTCCTCTAGCCAACCTCAAAGGTAGGGCTCTCCAGGAAACTAAAAGCCACCATCTAAGAAGAGGGATGGCTGGTATTCCAGAAAAAGGCCATCGATCATTCACCTTGGAAAAAAGAATCAAGACCTGTTCATGGGCTATGGTGGTGAGAGCTTGAAATACACAAGGCCAGAGCGCTCAATTGCCTAAAAGAGACACTGGTGCACAGGACCCTCTGCAGGTAGCTATGGAGCAAGGGGCTGATTCAATCAACAGGGAGGCTGCTGTGTTAGGAGAGACATGGGCAGGCTCTGGGGAACCACACATGCTCCCTTAACTGGAACCAGCGACCCTGAGGAGGGTGGGCTAGAGCTCTCCCAGCAACCAAAGTGATTCCTGAAGGTTGGCCACACACTGCCCGCTTCAGGGGTGACTACTCCTTGGGGCAGGGGGCAAGACAGCAGGGAAGGAAGGAAGTGCAGAAGGAAGAGAGCGAGGTGAGGGGGCTCTGGAAGAAAGAACCAAGGATGGACTGGTGAGAAGTAAGACCAGCAGCAGGTAGCTGGGGAGGGGCGAGGGAAAAAGAGGTGGAGGAACAGGGCCGAACCGTGAGCGTGGGAGGGGACGTCAGGTAGTTGGCGCCGTGTGCTGGGAACATCAGAGATGCCTCAGTCAGGGGAAGGACCCTCTGGCCGGAGCAGATGATCCCATAGGGGCTAGCAGGTCCCTGGAGAGCAAAACTTTTGGGGACCAGATAGGAAAGGAAGGTTGCACAAAGGGAGCCCCCAATCCTGAATGCTCTAAGAGCTGGGTCCCGGAACTGAAGAGACTTGGGTCTTCACAGCACACCTGCCTTGCAGGGATGTTCTAGATAAAGAAACTGAGAACAGGGCCTCCCTGGAGGCGCAACGGGTTAAGCGCAGCACTATGAAGCTGTCCGCAGCCACGGCAGCACGAGTGTGATCCCCGGCCAGGGGAAGCTCCCTGGCGCTTCCCACATGGCGCAGCAGACCTCCTGCCTCTCCCGCTGCCCCCCTCAGCAGTGTACTTCACTAGATCTGCCTGTACTGCTCCCCACTCTGTCTCTGGTGAACCCTCTCACTTCCCCACACCTCTGGCCTGCACCCCAGCTTGTATGTATAAGTAAATAAATCTTTAAAAAAAAAAAAAAAGAAAGAAAGAAAGAAACTGAGAACCTGGGGCTGAAGACCTGAGCCAGGAGCCCAGGGGCTGGTCCCCATCCAGGTCTGTGGGCCAAAGCGCTCTCTCCACTGAGATACCTTTTGTTCCCCTCTTTTTTGAGGTAACATTGGTTTACAACACTGCGTATGACTCAAGGAAACAGGCTTCTACCTCCTAAGATGTATATCACCACCCCACCATGCAAGCACCCACAGGCCTTCACCCCAGACCCCGGGCCTCTCCCCACTTGGTTCCCACCCGTCCCCACCATATCCTCAATTCTGCCATCACATCTTTAAGGTTTAGTTTACTTTTAATGCTCCAGGCTTACTGAATGGAAGACAGAGAGTGTGTAGCAAAGAGCTTCTGTGGTCACAGAGAAAACACACATACCCGGAAGAGAAGGGCCGAGAGAGGAGGTGCCCATCTAGGAGGTGGGCAATAGGGCAGGGTGCTGAGAGAGCCCCAGTAAGTGCTGGCAGCATGATCAATGGGGGTGTTTTGGGGGGTGATGACAAGGAGAGAGGACAGGAAATGAGGGACGGATTAGAATGGAGGATTTTGACTAGTCTATGCCAGTTAGGGTTTTTGTTTCTTAGTTTAACATGGAAACACTATTTGATGTACTAATAAGGTCTGCAAGAAAAGAAAAGCAGAAGAGGCTAAAACAAAGGAGAACAGAGCAGAGGGGAGGAGAGGAGGGCGCAAACAGTGGCCTCTCTGCTGGCCTGCTCCCCTGTCTCTCTCCTTCCTGCCAGCAGCTTGGCGGGCCGGCCAGGTGTCCAGAGGAGCAGCTGAGAAAGTCCAAGTTCACTGACCGGGGACGAGTGGAGGTGCTAGGGCCCTGCCCTCATGTCACCCGACCCCTGCTCCAACTGATCTGAGGAGAGGCCCAGGGCTGGGTCCCCAGCAGCCAGAGGGACAGCGAACATGGTGCCCACCCGCAGGGAGCTTGGAACACCTGTGCACAGGTGTGACCCATCCTGCCTGGCTCAAGGATGCCTCCCTCTGCTCTGGGAACTGTGCCATCGCAGCCACTGGTCACAGACAAGGCCAGAGCTGGCATGCATGCTTCTGCTGCGGCCCCAGCCAGCGGTGGCCAGAGTGACATCTGGAGTCGCCAGCCATGAGCCACGCAGTGCCATGGGTCTCAAGCACTGAGCTGGGGACCCACATCCCCATGGCAGCAGGTGTCTGCACTCCCCTTACCACTGATCGCAGCTCTCAGCACCACCCAGGGGGCCTCCTCACCCTTTTCACCCCCTACCCTCATTCAAATTATTTGGCATCTCCCTCCCTCATTGGGGTTACCTGCTTGGATCTGCCTGGCTGGATGAGTCTCGCTGCTGGGGGCCCAGGGCCTCTCCCACATCCTTCAACCTGACATGATAGGCTCCCTGGTGCCCCCACCATTTGACCAAGACAGGTCCTTTCAACTTCTGTCTTCCCCTCGGGCAAAATCAGCCATGAAGACTGTGCTAAGCTGACCGGCCTAAGCCTCTCCTTTGATTCTCAGGCCCGAGAGCCGTGCCACTGGCAGCAACCTGCAAACACACAGCTGCAGGCCCCTGGCTGGGTCACCCATAGTCCTCCCCTTCTCAGCACAACCTACAGGACGTGGCTCATGGAGTGGAGGTGAGCAGAGAACTCCCCGAGCCTGGAGGGAGGAGAGCGGAGGGACGAGGGTGTGGCTCCTGGTGCGCAGCCACCCCCACGAGCCTTCCACAGGGGACAGAGTAACGATCACGGGGTGGGAGAGGCCAGAGGGCTGCGTGGAGAGCAGGCAGGTGCAACAGATGCCATAAGGAGAACACACCTATTCTGGTATTCCCAGAGAAAGAGCATTCCAGCAGCCTCGGTGGAAAGGCTGGCACTTCATGTCTGCCCGAAAAAGTCGCTTTGAGCCATGAGCTCATCAAAGAAAGGGAATTCTTAGAGCCTCTCTGCAGGGGATGATTTTGATACCTACTCTGGCCAGCACATCCCCTGGGAGGGGTACAGCGAGGTGATGCATAATCTGGCTCTGGGCAGCACGTTAGAGGCCCAGTTCCCCGGTGGGAGACCCTGAGTGTCTCATGGCGAGTGACCAGAGTCAGCTGCGGTGTCCTCTCTTCCTGGGCTCAGCCCAGTTTGGGAAGCAGAGTGTGAAGCCGAGCCTCATTCTGCCCAAAATGTTGGGGCGCCTGTGCTGGGCCCTGCCGCCACAGCCCCGGCCCTGGCGGGAGGCTCCGGGGAAGCGGAAGGCAGCGGACTGGGAGCTGATCCCCCGAGAAGCCGCAGGCACCAGGCCAGGCTCACCACAGTTCCTTGGCTGGGACTTGACCTCGTAAAGGCTGGAACGTGTCCAGTTTGCGGCTTTCAGTGATGCCCCCTGCCTAATTTAGAATTCTTAACCTTTAACCTTTGCAAATAACTTGTATAAAGCCAACCATTTTTTTTCCCAAAAAAATCTATATTTAGCTGGCTTTGCACTATGTATATTTAGCAGCACCCACTCTGCTGGACTGTGTGTGTGTGTGTGTGTGTGTGTGTGTGTGTGTGTGTGCGCGCGCGCGCACGTATTCCTACTCCTCTCCTATCACTAATAGAAGAAAACATAAATGCACGTAACACATGTACTCAGTGAGGTTGTAAGCAGATGTTTTTCTTGAGTTTTGTGGACTTGTTCCTGGAATCCTTCCTCCCAGCCCTGCTCTGGCCTGTCTGTACTCTGAACAAGACCATCCCTGCCTTTAGGCACAACTATCTTTCCAGAAGGACTTAATGCCTCGGTGATGGCCCTGGACCCTCAAAGAAAAGTGACCTCCCCCAATCTTAGCTGCTAGTTCATTTACCTCTAGGGTCTAGAATCCCATTTCTTGTGAAAGTTCCCTCAAAGACCCCAGTCCTCTCAGATGCAAGAGTCTATTCCTGGACACAGCTCCTAGGAGGAAGTGTTGGGATGGGAATTAGTGCTCCTTGAGGGGTCCTATGAGCAAGTCACCAAGACTGCAAGCAAATGCTGAAGTGGCCGGGAGGTGAGGCATGGCGGGGTGGGGAAAGCAGACCCTCAGGAGGGACTATCAAGTGGGGGTGAGTGTCACAGCTGCCCTTAAAAGGTAGAGCCAAAGACAGCAGGGACAAAGGCTCCTTCTCACAGCCCACAGCTGGTCCTCCCAGACCGGTCCCTCCTAGCCCCACTGCTCACATAAAGTCAGAACACACTCGGCCACTGCAGAGGGCTTGCGTCCACATAAATAGCCTGACAAATGACCCTGAGAGACTAAATGGGGAAGGTAAGTCATTTAATCTGGTGCAAAACCCCGCTACAGTGCCTTCCTAAGCCAAACGACACCATCCTGTGGATGTCTGCGGCCCAGCACTGCTTAGTGCTGGTTGATGATTGCTTCTAGATTGACACTAACTTATTTCTGCTCCAGTCTGGCTCATGCCATTAACTGCTGGTGACCCAACGGGACTCAGCACATAGTATCTCAGGGAGAGCTCTCACCTCTGTCACCTGCAGCAGGGCAGACACGAGGGCCACAGGGCCAGGGATTATTGAATGAAGGCTACTTTCCTGCCAGTAAAGAGCATCATTTTCCACAAGAACAGAAAGGAATGGTTAATCCAAGTCAGTGAGGAGAACCTTGAGTGGTTCTGCCATTCTGATTTGTAGATTTCCACAGGCAAACCCTGCAGCTCCGGTGTGACCACACCGGTCACGGGGTGTCTATTTCCTCAGTTTTCTCCTCACTGCTGGCCTCTTACATCTGCTTGGCTCCTCTGTTAGCAAGGGGGATGCTGGCCCTGGGGTTGGGTCAGGTGACACAGGTCCACGTCAGGTCCCCCACTTAATGGCATCATCTCAGTTTCCCTACTCCTTAGAGGCAGAAGCTCTAAGCCAAGCCATGGTCTTTGAAAGGATGAACAGGTCAGAAGGAGAAAGATAAAGGCCAGCTAGTGTTGCCAATACGTGGAATATAGAGAAACCAAACTTGGGTTAGAAAAAGACAAGTTTAGGGGCCTCCCTGGTGGCGCAGCAGTTAAGCACTGTGCTGTGGCGCTGTCGGCAGCAGCGACGTGAGTTTGACGCCGGGCCGGGGCGATTCCCACATGGAGAGGCAGACCTCTCCTGCCTCGCCTGCTGCTCCCCTCAGCAGTGTGTTTCCTGCGATCTGCCTATTCTGCTCCCCACTCTGTCTCTGGTGAACCCTCTCGCTGCCCCACGCCTCCGGCCTGTACCCCAACTTGTATGCATAAATAAATAAATCTTTAAAAAAAAAAAGAAAGAAAAAGACAAGTTTAAGAACTAACCCGGGACAGTTGACTATGGAACTGAAGCATCCAGAGTGGGGAGGGCTAAGGAGTGGGAGGAATAAAGAGGGAAGGAGGCACAAAAGACTTGGCTTGTGATTTGGGGGTGGGTGCACTATGGTAGCAATACTTACGGGAGGAACTGACATTACCTCAATTAAGAGAATATATAGAAATAAATTAAATGAAAAAAAAATCACCCCAGGTCAGGAGATCTTACTCCTCACCTCCTTGATCTCACAGACTAGAAGCCAGCGTGATGAGTTGGAAATACCAAGGCTTCCAGAACAAAATTCATCAAGCTTCAAAACCCAGCACCTAGACCAGCATCCGACCAGGCACTCAATACGCATCTCACGAGTGAATTTCTGCTGCTCACCAAGAGTACGACCGTGAGCTGGATTTCCAAGCCTCCACCTACTCATCTGTAAACAGGGTGACTTGGAAGCCTTAAAGATGGCTGTGGGCTCAGGAGTGAGCCTGGTACAGAGAACAGGGAAGTGCCCAACAAACTGGCATTTCTTAAGTGTCCACAAGCAACATCACAAAATACTTTAATGCAATGTCACAGCAAAATACCACACATGTATCCAGTGCTATTGCCAGGTACTTTCCCATGGGTTTAGCATCCATTATCCCTTTGAGCTTCAAAATACGACGTAGCTGTTATCCTCATGCCTTCTTTGCTCGGACAACAATTTCAAGTTTTGGAAAGGGGCCAGGGCAGGACGTGGCCAGACAACAGAAGCAAAAGGAAAACTTTAGAGCAGGTGGACAAGCCCTGGCTACTTGAAAGTCCTGGCAGAACTTCACTGTTGAGGTCATGGCCAGACCAAGCTGGTCTTATAAAATACCCCCCTCCCCGCCAGCCTCTGTGGTGGCACAATGGGTTAAGTCTCAGCACTATCGAGCTATCACCAGCCACTGCAGCACGAGTTCAATCCCGAGCCAGGGAGCTTCCCACATGGCGCAGCAGACCTCTCCTGTCTCACCCACGGCTCCCCTCAGCAGTGTATTTCAGCAGATCCACATGTTCTGCTCCCTACTCTGTCTCTGGTGAATCCTCTCACCCCTTGCACCTCTAGCCTGCACCCCAGCTCTTGTATGCATAAATAAATAAATAAATCTTTGAAAATAAAATAAAATAAATAAAATGCCCCCCCATCCCAGGTCTGCAGAAGTCAAGAGGAAGGGAAGGAAAATGCCTTCCTTGCTCACAAGCTCAGGTTCCTGCTGGGAACCAGGCTGCACGCAGGGCCAGTTGCTCAGCTGGAGGTGACAGATTTGGTGTGTTTGGTTCATGGACACCTCCTAATGCAAGAGACCCAGATGCAAGCACACCCTTCTGGCTTGTCTTGTGTTTCCCCGGAAATCCCAATCGCAGTATTGCTCTGAAACTCGGGATCCCTTTGAAGTCACTGTGTTCAGACTATAAAATACGAACGCACAAAACCGCCGGCCGTCATTAGGGCAAGGAAAAGCTGTGCAATGGTTTGGCTGCTCACTGCTTTTTGGCTTTTTAGTAGAGGCTTTAAATAATGAGGCACCTATGGAAATGAGGGGGTGGGGGAGGGGCCATACGGCAGCAACAAAAGGCGGGGGAATCTGGGAAAATGGGAAACTTTCATCTGCGATAAGAAACCCTTACGGCTCTTATTAGGCTTTCAGCTCAGTCAGGGGGGTCCCCTGGCTTTAATAAAATCTCATTTTCCTCTTAAACTCTCCCATGTGGTAGGGGCCAGGGTTTAACAGGGATATAAGAGATGATTCCAACCTGAGGCTCAGGTGGCCTGGGGGGCCCACCCCACCCTCCAGCCCCGCAGCTGGTATTGATTGCAGAGAACCCTGGTCTAAAGGCGAGCCGCTGCACAGCCGAGAATAATTATGAGCCCTCCGAAGCTGACCTGACCAACGGAGGGTGGTGGCCTGGCTCCCAGCATTCCTGCGTGGAAGCAGGAGATGCTACTCCTGGTCTTTATTAAAAGTGGACCCAAGGAGTAAGTCAACCAATCTCAACATGTGATTTATTAGGGGGCATCTGCATTTGAAAGGCTCCGTGGCTTTCATCTCTGCCAAATTCCTTAAGGTTCCCATCAGCACCGGGTGATTGTTCATTAGGAGCTGCGGGTTGTGATGAATTCATCTCTCCTGTCACATGCAATTCTATCCGGGGCCCTCCCGCTTGGGTCGGAGGGGCTGATCCACCGCGCCTAATACCAGGAGGCAGACTCCTTCACGAGACGAGCGGATGTCAAAGGCAGAGCAGTCAGGAGATGCCAGGCTGGGCCAGTGGAGGCTGGAGGGCAGGAGACGAGCTGCCTGTGACTGGCAGTCATGGGCGGGCCCCCAGGCGCACACCCCGGACCTCGAGGTGGATGCACCCTGGGCCGTGATGGCGACGG
Source organism: Scalopus aquaticus (assembly GCA_004024925.1). Lineage (NCBI taxonomy): Eukaryota > Metazoa > Chordata > Mammalia > Eulipotyphla > Talpidae > Scalopus > Scalopus aquaticus. Next base: position 156,488 of record PVIJ01000203.1, read on the forward strand.
TGGCCGGTGCTGGCTCTGGGCTTTTTCCCCACTACTGCAGAAAGAGCACCACGCATGAAGCCTTTGAACCTTGACCCCAAGGCAAGAACGTCCTGTGACTGACAGCATGTCATCTCGTCTCACCAGATCTACACGAGGCATCCCCAACCACACGGAGCATGTCATTTTCATTGAATAACTTTGTGATCAATTCCACCTGGCATGCTTACTCTTGAACACACACACACACACACACACACACACACACACACACACACACACACACACACACACACGATGTTCCAGCTTTCTCCAGGGAGACACACATGAGATAGGAAGGCACCAAGAATCAGATAAGGCCATTAACTGATGACTTAGGTTCTGCCTGGCACAGCGCTCTCTGTCCTCTCCCAGGTGTCAGAGAGATGCTCTGGCAAACAAAGTGCCCACGTGTGTGAGGGAAACAGCCCCCCAGGCAGAGCTGCCAGTCTGCCCCCACTTCCATCCCGGCAAGGCCTCTGATGTTGAATCTCCAGCCTTCACCCGTCTTACTCCAGGCAGAGTCAAGCTGGGTCTCCAAGTCCTGGAGAACTGGATCGGGCCAGGTGGAAAAGGGACTGAATGCTGCCTCATCTTCCAGGTCGTCTTAGTCCTTGCCTGGGAGGGCGCTCCAGGGACTCATACTCTCCAGCTCCATCCCAACCCAGCCCTCAGAGGATTTGGGACCTCATTAAATACAGACAGCCTTCTTCCTGAAAGTTCAGACATCTGGTTGCCCCCGAAGAGGGAAAAAGTCTCTGGAGGTTCAAGGACAATGCCCTAAAAAGAGGCTGCCAGGTCCCCAACTCCATTCATCCAACACAAATACTATGTGGGTCTGGTACTAGGGACCCAAAAGATGTCATATCCCTGCTCTACAGGGTCACACACAGGACCCAGTGAGAAAAAATGAAACAGTTGGTCAAGTGATGATTAGGCAGCATGATCTAGGCAAAATGGAAATATCTAGAGACCCAGCGGTAGTCTAGCAATGGAGTGGTTTGTTCTGCTTGGGGGACAAAAGGGAGCAGAGGGACAGATCAGAGGTGGTTTCCCAGAGGAGGTGACATCTGACCTGAGCGAGCTCCTAGAATGGTCAAAAATGGTGGGAAGGATGTTAGAGACAGAAAAAGCCAGATGTGTTCAGTCTGGGTTGGGGTATGGGGGTTCAGCAGGGCCCACTGAGGGCACATAACCAGTTTGGAAGTGATGGAGTGCAAGTATGGAGTGAAGGGCCTGGCATAGAATCTAGAAAGGGAAAAGGTGAACAGGAGCTAATGAGGTGGGGAGCAATAGCTCCGCCCAGGTCAAGGGGTAGAAAAGGGTGAAAAGCAGGCTTAGAAGCCCAGTTCCACAGGCTTGGTCTCAGGCAAATGCCTGAACCTTCCAGAATTCCACCTTGCTCATCTGTAAGATAGGAATGGATGTCTCTCTGTGAAGTTATGAGAACTGAATTCAGATAAGGTCTTTGGAGACCACAGAGAGTTAAGGAAATTCGAAGAAGCTTAATCACTCATCACCAGGTATGCCAGTGTTGGCTAGAGATGATACAAAGTTCTCCAAAAAGTCCTTGGAGTTGACACACCAGGGGGGAAATTATCCATTGCTCAAGCACCGCCAAGCGCAGATCCTGGGGAGGGAGGGAGGAGCTCCTGCTCCAAGGGCCCCGATGTGGAGCCCTGTGCCGCCCAGCTGCATTCCAATGAAGGGATGTTTCTCCTCATTTGCACCCTCCTCAGCTCTTCCCGGTACCTTCCTTTATGGGTTTTTTTGAAGGCCCTTCAAACTCTGTGACTAGACCAGTGATGCTAGGCAGGGCCTTCCAGCAAGAAGCAACCACAAGGAAACGATATTGCTGTTGTTAAATCTCTGCTCGCAGGAAGCGATTTGCTCAGGGGTAACCATTTCTCAGCGGCCCCGCTCCATTTTCCCCGTTCCGACAGGAGAAAAGACCTCACAGCCTCCTCTGCTGCAGTGGGGGCAGCTCTGATGACCTCAAATTCCATCCAGTGGGACCCCGCGTGGGACACTGGTCTGAGTTGGAACCAGAAGAATTGCCCCTGTGGCTTTCCTGGAAAAGACACAGGTGGCTGGGGTCCCACCCGCACCCACAGTCCCCCGGGGCAGCCTCCCTGGGGGTCAGCCTCCACTCTCTGTGTACAGCAGGCTAATCACCTCCCTGCTTTCAGTGGGAAGCACCGAATGGCCCTGGGCAGTGTTTGCTTATGGAGAAACTTATCTGCTTGCATTGCTCTGTCTACATCAAACATGAATGCCAGCAAAAACACCTCTCGCAGCGTCATGAATTTTGTAAAAAACAAAGCACAGAAAAAAAGTGTACACAGAATTCCCCAGATGTTCCCTATGAGGCAATAGGAGGATCTCTCCTCTCTCTCTCTCTCTCTCTCTCTCTCTCTCTCTCTCTCTCTCTGGAATGGCAATTGAGGAAAAGCCAGCAAAGACGAGAAGCTTCTGATCTAAACAGCCCAGTCTCCTTGTTCACTGGGACCCAGTGGCAGTCCTCTCCTCTTCCTGTCAAAATGGTTTCAAACAATTTCAATCCTAATAATCACTTTCCCAAGCCGAATGCCCTCTGCCACCTTCATGGAGACTCAAAGGATGGCACTCACAGAATGCAGTTCCCTGATAAGCAGTTTTTCAGTCATAGGTTTCCTCAAGCTCAAAATTTAAAAGGGGGAGCGAGAATGAGCTTTTGTGTTGTGGGATGGTGGGGAAAGGAGAGGTAAGATGTGACTTCCTCTCCACCCATAGTACCTAAACAGCTGACCAGTGTGGGTGTGTGCACGCGCACACGTACACACACACACCCACACACACCCACACACACCCACACACACACACACACACACACACACACCCACCCACACACACACACACACACACACACACACACACACCCCGTGGGGGCACAGAGCCTAGCATCTAGGGCCCAGCATAACTTCCTCAAGGTGTCTGCGTGGTCAGTCTTTTCCCTAAGGCCCAACCTCCCCTCTCAGGGCCCTGTGGCTTGGAGACCACAGGCTTCCCCGTGTCAATTCCCCCGAGTACCAGGAGGTGAGGCCAGGACAGCCCCTGACTCCACCCCTCCCCCACCATCCCACGCACCTAGCTCGACCATCTGTGCAGCCGCTAAAGTTCTCCAATTAGCTTGTTTCTGTCAGAAGCACCTAAGTTATTCTCAGGAGTCATGACAGAGCCTGTGAGTGGGTACTAATTGTTACAGCTCAGTGTCTTACTCTGTAAAAGTGATTTTTCTCTCATGTGCCACAAGTCTAGTATTCTCAAGTCATGAAAATAGTCATTTTTGCCTTTTAGTCCTGGAGACATGCTTTAGAGCAAAGAGGAGATTAAATTTGGAGTTCCAGGTTCTCACTACCTCTGGCACATGGTGTGTTCTGGACTATGACTTCTTGAATTTTTGGTTAATGCCACACCTCCATAATGGGACATGGCTACTAGAGAACTGGGGGGTCTGAGGAGGAGGCATGATGCACGTTGTGCGGTGGACTCTCCCCACTCCCCCCCAATGGCATATTTCTGCAGACCCCACCCTTCCCTGACTACAGGAGGCCAAAGCAGTCTCCTTGCAAGCTCCTGACTCCCTGGAAGTCACCACACATTCCAAGAAGTTTCATGGGTAGCAGTCAAGGCCACTTACTACCTTGAACTAGTCATTTTATACTTCTGGGTCTTAGACAGCCCATATGTAAAATGGGGTTTAAGGAGAGAAGAAGAATGATTTAAAATATTAAAAGTCCCTCCCACCTCTGACTTCCTTTGAACCTCTGAATTCCACTCAAGGACATCAGGATACATCTCTAACTGGGATAAGTCCACTTTCAACCAAAATGGCAGCCCATATGATACAGAAAGGGGCCTCTGTCCTCTCACATCTGTTCAAAAGAGATGTCCATAAATTAGATGCAAGAGTTCCCCTTGGCTGGAGATGTTCAGGTATAGGCTGAACAGAAGTGGGTTAAACATTCAGGGAGGGGTTAAACTAGAAAACTTTTCTTTCACTCTGGGAGCCTATGATTCAAAAGAAAGGACTGAGATAGTATTGATGTGATCTATCTTTTATGAAACCACTGGAAGTGGGTAAAAAGTAGAGGCAGCACCTCAAGGCGTTCTCTAAGAACTCTTCCCTTCTCGAAGCATCGATGGGTCTGTGCTCTGCTTCCCGGGGGACTTTGGGAGTATCTCCATGGAAGCCTGGCTCTCCTTGCACTGGGGGCTACTGGAGAATAGGAGTTGTGCTTTATTCCTTGATGTATTCCCAGGCAGCCAGCCAAGTGCCAAGAGCATCATCAGCGTTAATCCAATGTTGAAGTAAAGGATAACAGAGTGAACTGAGAAACTACGATGTCCATAGTCACAAATCATCAGTGCTAAAGTCAATATTAGAACCCGGCTTCTTGAAACTCAGGTGCAGCTCTCATGCTAATTCTGCAGTTTTGCAAGTAATGAAAGCATCTGATAGATAGATTACCCTTCTTAGTTTCTATGTTCCCTTTCTATTTCGAGACTTTGGGGTAGGGACTACCCCAAATTCTTGCCTGACTTTTGCTATTTGTACACACGACTTTGGAGTCAGCCACCACCATCTTTGCTATATCCTCCTTCCCCCCCCCCCCCACACACGGAGGGAGGCTCACCTCATAATATAAAGGTGTTGACTCACTTATGGCTTGAGAATTGGCTGAGAGTTGCTGAAACTGGTCCCATATGGGGTTCCAGGAGTAGAAGCAGCCCCTCCCCTTGGGGCTTCTGGGAACTACACACAACTTTTTTAATGAACCAAAATACCAAAGAAATAATCCTCCCGACAGTTATTATCTATTGCCCAACTCTCTGCAGAGAGCAGCCTGTGGAATTTGCAGCATTGCGGTCACATGTGAAGGGCAGCCCTGACCCCAAGGTAATAACCAGGAGGCATACTTATCCGACACTTCTCCCCCGAGAGCTTGTTTTTCCTCCCTGCAATACTGCAGCCCTCTTGGCTCAACCCGCTGGGTCCCTGGCACGAACGCAGCCCTGGAAGCAGATAGATGGAGCTGAGAATCTGCCCAGAGATGCTGAGTGCAGCATGGAGGGAGCAGACGGGGTGACCTGCCCTGAGTCCTGTAGGCTAAGCAGAGAGTTGCCAGCCTTGAAGAGTTTCCTAACCTGATTTCAAGAAATCTGTCGATATTCCAAGAACCCTGGAAATAGACAGCAGTCCTTTGTGGGGAAGAGGCAAAGAGAGGACAGATTACCAGTATGAGCCATTTGGGCGTGAGCTCTGATGGGTCTTGGCCAAGTCACAGAACCACACTTTAGGGCAAAGGGTTTCCACACTTAGGGGGCATCCGCATCACCTGGAGGACTTGTTATAACCCCAATGTCTGGCCCCCAGCCCCAGAGGCCCTGACTCTGTGAGTCTGGATTCGGAATGTACATCTAGCGGTTCCCAGGTGGTTGAGGAGCCACAGGCTTGGGGGCAATGGTGCTGTTTCCATTCACCGTGAACCAGGTGAGCTACCAGGAAGAGCTTCCTCAGGCCCAGGTTAAGAACCTGGCAGGGGACCAGGTGACTGAGGATAGTGCAAATGTGTCCGGCACTGGGTGCTCACATTTCTGCCATGGATCTGAACCCGTTCTGCTTAGCTCCAAGGTAATTCTGTCCACAATGCATCAGATTCACATTCAACTTCAAGATGACGGAAAGTCTCCCACATCCCAAGCACTATGACAGGCACTGTTATGCACCACAGTGGATGCAACTTGGGAGTTGGGTGGTTGGTTTTTATCCATAGTTACAGATGAGGAAAGTGATCGGCCCGTGACTCTTGCAAAGTCTCTCAGCTGCTACGAGGCAGAAACAAGCTACAACCTGACATCTCCAGTTCCACCACGTTTTCAATTAGGTAGGATGTGGGTCGGGGGTGGCGGCGGGAGGCAGAACTGCCTATATCATTATTTTCTAAATTGTATACTATGCACAATGGCCTACAATATGTTTTAAGAAAATGATGTGAAATGCAATCCCTGGGTCAACTTAGTTTGTATAAAACAAATGCAACAAAGAATTTACTCTTGGACTGCTCTGGTATTTTAATATACTTAAGTGTGCAGTGTATCTCCCTATACTCTAGAGAGGAGGCTAGACAGCATTTCCCAAATTTGGCCAGAGATTCTCTTATTTGAAAATAATCATTTAAATTTCAAGTGGCATTACAGTTGTGTAGAATACAGTATGTTAACATCTGGCATTGATATTAACAAGGCAAAGAATAGCCCATATTCTACAATTCACATGTTTAAGCTAAACAAGTAGACCATGGCTGGTGTGATCCAAATCAGATTAGAGCAAAAAAGAACTTTCCAGAATCCTGCACTATTCACCTAGGGCACAGGCTCCTCCCTCTTGAAGAGCCCAGACATGACCAGGTGGTCACACTCATCTGGGGGCCCCCTGCAGCCTGCTACCCCGCTACACAGGACACAAGGTGTCTGCTTGTCATTTAGCTGACCTCCCCTCTTCACCTCCCTGAGTGACAGATTTCAGCCGGAGCTGTTAGTCATTGCAGTGTTTCTCAATCAATTATTCACACTCTTATCTGCTTGTTTGGTGTGGGGGTGGGGGTGGAAAGAACAAAGTCATGGAAATGAGAAAATACACAGGAGGTGGGCGAGAGAAGTCAGGGGTCTCTTCAGCAGACCCCTTGATGCTTGGACGAAGCAAACATCTCAGGGTGGAAGCTGAGAGACTTTCCTTAATTCTCGCAAGCCTCAAGAGGAGAAGCAGGAAAAGCATAGTTCCAGGCTGGAGTATGATCCTCCTGCGGCTGTTTGCTTTGTCTGCCTGGGTAATATTTGACCAGCTGAGGAGCTCAGTGGAGATGGGAGAATCTGCTGTTGCCAGCTCTGTCTGTCACTGCTCTGAGGTTGGTCTCTTCCTCCAGAAAACCAGGAGGGCTGTTCAAACTCACCTGGGATGAGCCAGGTGAGAAGCCAACATGAGATCCCTGTGGTAGGGTCTCCTGAGTCTCCACGAGTGTTTCACCTTCAGCATGTCTAGTCAATTTTGGCAAAACAATCAATATTTTTAAATTGCTATGTGACATTTTGCAAATGGAGATGGGCATGGCATCAGCTCATTAATAACAGAGAATATTGGCGTGGTCTGCAATCATTGTTATTGCTGTCGAAATTATCTGCAGTGATATGCTGTCATTTGTATTCAAAGACAATGCTCTTAACGCAGTATAATAAGTGCTTATTTTCCATTGCACAATTATCATATATTGTCCAAGCTCTCAATGTATTTGAGAGAGTGTTTGTGGTATGAATGTGTGTGAATGTGCATATATATGTGTGTATCTATTTATCTATACATACAGATAGATGTATTATAGATCCGCATACACCCACAGACAAATGTAGTTTGCACACACAGGCACACACAAATGTAGTTATCTATTATGTGCATGAAATGTTTTAGGTATAGAGGTCTTACTAATATTTATCCTTTGATAGTCATGTAAGTTTTTATGGAGAACAATTTTCCTTTGCATTTTTCTGGATCATCATTAGTTCAAATCAGGGCACATCCTACATAGAAAGTCCTTAATAAGTACTATTTGGTCCTTGGATTTATCCCAGCAGGCAGGAAGGCTCATGCTAATCCCTCTACCCACACACCAGCTCTGCTAGGGCCACTCAAAGCATGTGTCATGAGGTGGCACATTCACCAAGCAAAACCAGTGACCCATTCAGAAGAGGACCTCCTCACCACTGAGTTAATTGGCTGGCTGCTGTAGACCCCTGGGTTGAACATTGATATTTAAAAACCTTTCTATTCTCAGACTTAGATGTTATCTAAAAAACTCTCTGGGATTCTTTCTATTTTTATTTTTCACATTTTTTCCCTTTTAAAAGCAATAAATGCTCATGTAAGAAAATTTAGAAAAATTAAAGATACAGAAAAAAGTAAATAACATCTTGTCCCATTTTCCAAGCCTCTTGGTGGATTTTGTTCCTGTTTTTCACTTTATACATTACAAAACAATTTCACTGAATCAATGTTTCACATTCTGCAAGAGTTGGTTACAATATTGGCCTTTATAAACTAAATTTGTAATGGCTGCATAATGTGCCAAATTTACCAAGTGACCCCCTGTAATTGGGTCTTTAAATCAATTCAACTAAATAATGCTGAAGTGTCTATAATGGTGATTAACACCATTTTAAAAGATTAGAATTGATTCCTATAGAAATTATTGCTAGATTAATGGACATGAATATTTTGAAGATTCTTGCTAAATATTTACAAATTGTTTTCTAACAGTGTTGTACTAGTTAGAATTCCCAGCAGCCATGCTTCAAATGCAAACAGTCAGTTTCATATCACACTCCTGGGACTCACTTCAGAAGAACTGTTTATAATGATATCTGACTGTTTCAAAGTCCCTGACTTATCTGCCCCATACATAAGCTCAGGTGGCCTTTTATGAACCATCACCCAAACATGGGTTGTCTGGAACAGAGAGCTGCCCTTTGTAATGTAATCTCTAGTTTCGGAACTCTTTTCCAGCCCCAACTCTGGAGTACCCACCCAGACCAGGGTTCACACACCCACCCTCCTGATTCATTACCTGCCATGATCTTAGAACCCCTGGGCCCCCAGAACAAGACCCACAGCACTGTGCAGCCCATGGGAATTGCCTGCAGTTTGTATGGTGTTTCTTAGCTACAGAACGAAGCCACAGCATTTTCACTTGTATTCAAGTTATTTCATGACTCCACCAATCAGTAGCTTGACATTTGGTCTCATGCATTCTTTACCACCTTTTACTTCCCAGGGAACTAGTAGAAATCATTGGTAAACAGAATTCCAAGTTACTCCTCCTCCCTGCTCCCCCGATTGAGAATAATGGAATTGTGCTCATACAGCCATGCCCAGCTGGGGCCCAAAGTGTGGAGGAAAAGGGGCTGGATGGCACTAAATTTTCTCTTGGTGCTCTCCTACACCATGCCAAGGGGGCGTTAGCACACAGGACCAGCCTTAGCGCATGCTCTGGCTTCCTATTTCTTTAAGGCAGAGGTTGGTATGGTTCTGAGCATAGAGTTAATTACTTACTACTATGATAAGGTGGGTTCCAGCCTCTTGGCCCTGTACACACACACACACACACACACACACACACACACACAGACACAGACACAGACACAGACACACACACACACACACACACACACACACAGTGTCCAGCTGACTTGCAAAAGGGGAAGAATGAATGAGAGATTATCTTATGGTGTAGGGAATGATATAAACCAGGTCAAAGAAAACTGTATTGATAGGCAGGCAGGCAGTTTGCTTTGCAGAGGCTCACAGGGGATAACGCGACAAGAGGAGACCATCTCTACACTACAAGAGAGAACATAGGCTGCCTGGGGCATGGAAAAAAGACCAACAACCAATTCAGCTAAGCTGGGAGACATTTGCAGAAGTCTTTTTTCTCTAGGAACTTGGGGTGGCAGTATATGATGTCTGACTGGGGTCCCACTGAGTAGAGGCTAACTACTCTGTTTCTATCTCCCACCAACCAAGGTAGAACGTGCACTGAACAAGCCCACACGACTGATGTCCAGCTCAGATTGGTTAACAGCTATAGAACAAGACTTCCAGAGCATTCATCGTGCCGTGGCATCTGTGAGTCCATTTATATCTGGGTTGAGAAGAGGCTAGGGCCAGGCACCTAAGCCAGGCAAATCCTCCCAGTGTCCTCATGGATTTGGACCATGGCTCACAGATGTGGACACAAAGGCCCTCCTCCCCTTCCCATTTGCAGTCAGTATGTACACTCGAGTTCAGTTTCACATAAGAGATTGAATGTCAAAGACTAGGGCTAATAAGGCCACTGTTGTGGGCCCAAAGCCTGGATCAATCAAAGAGCTTTGCTTTGGTTCCTTGGCCATGGAAAGCACCCCAGGCCCAGGCAGCTGTCTCAGGAAACAGGCAAGGGCACCCGTCTTGGACAGGGGAGCAGTCAGCGGAGGTTAGCACTTGTCCATGCCCAGAAGAGCAAAGGTGAAGCGTGCACGCAATACACGTTCTCAAGGACAAGTCTTCCTGCGGCCCACCTAGAACCTCATTAGCAAATTATACAAATTGAAAGATAAAGCAGCTCAGGTCATCCAATAAATCACAAGTGCAAACCAAAATCTAACCACTCAATTAAATCTGTGCTTAGCTGAAATCATTTCCTTTTTGAACACTGGAGAGGCTGGTTTCCAAAGGCTGGAAGGAGACCATTCAGCACATAGTTATTCAATATCAACCCCTTTCTCTGTGATTACCGATCCTAATTAGCATTTAGTAAAGACAGTGAGATGTTCCACGGAGCTTCTATCATTGCAGGATGGCGAGTAGAAGAGAGCATCAGATCAATCCTAGAAAAGGTCTTGAGGAAGGGGGACCCAGGAACTGCCCCACATAGGGCCCTGCACCCAGGGTGGGGGTGGAAGAAGGAAAGTGAGTTGGGCGGTGAGTCCCGGCCACCCAGGTCACCTCGCAGGCCTCTCCGGGGTCTCCGGTACTGCTCTACGGGAGCTGTTTTCTGACCGCTCCCCCAGCCGCCTGGCCCCGCCAAGTGGCTGTGGGTCAAACCTGGGCGGGCTCCAGCTGGCCCAGTTCCTGCGGTGGCTGCACCGGGGTTCATTAACACCCAGCCCTCCCCCGTGGGCACACGAGGCAGGAACCTTTCTCACCGCCCTGCTTCTCAGCCTAGCTTTGTCTGTCTCAGAAGTGGGGCAGGTGGTTGCCCCAGGAGAGTTAAATCCAGCTTAGGGACGGAGGGAGCGGGCTGCCCAGGCCTGGATGGACGCCCTCGAGCACACGGGTTCAGAGGCTCCCCGGTCACCTCACTCTCTTGTTCGCTGGCACTTCCTGGCATCAGCAGAGGCTGAACTCTTCTGATCCCTTAAACCTTTGTCTGAAATACCCAGAATTCTGCCTGGGAAAGAAAACACTGCACTGAGCTTGGAAAACAGGAGAGGTGAGGAAACGCCAAAGGCCCAGCTGGGGATGGTCTGCAGGGGTTGAGCGCCACCGGGAGAGCCAGGGCACCTCTGTACCCGAGCTGCAGAGAATCAGAGCCCCTCAGAGCCTCCGGGGGTGTCTGAAGCCATCTAGTCCGTTCCTTCTCACACTCTCTTTGGCCAAGAGCCATTCTGAACCGTTTCCAATCCATTGTAGATGGATGCTTTTGACAAAAGGCCATAAAAACAAATTGCTCAAAAAGTGCAATTTAAAAATCAAAATGCAAATTCACCCACCTTGCCCTGGGACCTTGCAGCTATGTCAGTTGCTACACAAATCCCTCAGGGCTCACTCAGTGTCTGCATCTCTCTCATGGCAGACCAGTAGCAAGCAGCTCACAGGCTGCCTTTTGCAGTGCACTGGTCTAGACCTTCAGTACTCAAAGAGTAGTGAAGAGAAAAACACTGGATCAGTATCACCTGGGAGCATGTTAGCAATGCAGAATCCCAGGCCCCACCCCAGACCTATTGAACGAGAATCTGCATTCGCATAAAACCCTCAGGTCCTTAGGTGATTTGCGTGCATATTAAAGTTTGAGAAGCCTTGGCACACACCAGGTTCACGTTACTAGATGACAAAGGGGGCCTTCACATGCCACCACGTAAGGGCTTCGTACCAGGGGCACGTAACAGTGAAGTAGACTGAACTGGAGAGTGGGAGGTGGGGGTAGAGCTCTGCAGAGCTGAGGGCTTCACTGGTCACGGGACCTGCAGAGCCGGGCATGGAAGGAGAAGAAAGCTGGGCCCCTCTCCGGTTGGATAGCTCTCTGGCCTGGGTGCCAGCAGAGGGTGACTGTACCCACTTGTCAGGTCTAAAGAGAGCCCAGGAGAGGGAGCGCGAAGGCTGAGAGGTGCTTGTGAATCTGATACTGGGAAATCTGGCACCGCACCAAGGTCCAGGAGGGAGTCCAAGGTCAGGATGTTGGAGACACAACCTGATTTGTAACAGAGGCGAGTTGGTCCGGCCGGAGACAGGAACGTGTTTATTTAGATCTTGTCGAGCAGCCTGACTAGCTGCAAGGAGTCGGATCATCATTCTCTGGTGTTCTGGGGCTCCAGGCCCTCTGCTGGAACCATGTTCCTAGTCTGCTTGGACACGAAGGGCTCTGCGCACCTGCTCTGTCTCTAGCAGAGTGCCAGAGAGGCCATCGGTCCCCAGGAACCTGCTTTCTGCTCCCTTCCTGGCCTGACTATACCTCTAGACCCACCTCACAACTCCCACTGAGAAACAGCTCCGTGTCGTAATTAAAGACTGACCCTGGAGCCTCCCTTGTGGTGCAGTGGGTTAGGTGCAGTGCTGTGGGGATGTCAACAGGCTGTGGCCCAAGTTCAATGCCCGGCCGGGGAGATTCCCACATGGCGCCGCAGACCTCTCCTGTCTCATCCCCGCTCCCCTCAGCAGTGTATTTTGGTCCATCTGCCTGTTCTGCTCCCCACTCTGCCTCTGGTGAACGCTCTCACAGCCCCACACCTCTGGCCTGCACCCCAGCTTGTATACAAAAATAAATAAATCTTTAAAAAAACACAAAAACTGACCCTGCACGGTGCCTAGCCCCATTCATTCAACCCCACGAAATCACCAGGGAGATGCACCCACCTGTTCACGAAAGGCCCCCACCCCCACCCCGGGCCCAGACTGGCTCCCCTTTCCCAAGTGCCACCCTACCCGCCGGGTCCCACCTGCGCTGCTACTCTTGCTTCAGTCTGACCCTCACAAAGTCCTCTCCTCTGCCACCTAAAATCATCAGTTCACAGAGCTGGCAAGACCCTAGGAAGTGAGGTCTGAGTGGCTGCTGTCTCACCCCAACCCACTAGCTAGCGGCGTCACTGCCTAAAGGGACATCAGGAAGGGATGACCTGGGAGTCACTCACTCACGAGTCCAGTCCCCAGAAAGTCCACCCCCGACACCTTTGGTTCTCTACATCATGTCACAATAGTCCACCCCAGCTCCCGATTTTGGTTCAGAACAATCTCCTCGTCAATATATCCCCTCTGGTCCTGATGTGACTTTTACCCACCCAGCTAAAGGTCCAGCTACTCAACCCTTGGAAAAATAAGTCATGAGAACTGTCACCCCGCAATGTCTCTAAGGGGCCCCCAGAGGAATCAGGATGCAAGCTGGGGCCACATCGTCTCCAAGAGTGGCCACGGCAGGAGCGGTCGTGACCTCCAGGTTTTGGGGTTCAGAATGGGACTGGCTCAAGCCTAGGGTGCATGAGATCAACCTGCTTCCCTCCTCCCCCAGTTCTAGGAGCTTCTAGGGAGCATGAGGCTTTACTAGTGCAGGATTCAAAGTGGGGCGTCTCTCTGTCGAGTTCTGTAATGTAGAGGACCCTGAATCACGCGAGTAGTGACAAGCAGCTCAGAGGTGCTGGCTCCCCAGAGCTTGGGCTAGACGCGACAAGGTTCCCCAAAGAAAAGGCCAGTGCAATACCGCTCTCTCCAGCTTCTGACTTGGACACAGCGAGCTCTAGAACATGCCGTGGCATGACCTCGATATTTTTGCGCTGTGGATTCTCAGCCCCCCTGACCAGCAACACCCCGCCCTCGGCGTTTCCTGCGCAAGGCCGTCCCGCCCAGCCTGTCAGCACGCCTCGGGAGTCCCGGAGTCCAGCTCAGCTCCGACTTCCTCACATTGGGTGGGCATGAAACAGGCGAAGCCTTTTCCTTTCTCCATTTGTGTATTTAATCTTGGAAAACGACACCTATAATAAGCAGGGACATTCTTTGTTGGTGACTCAAAAGTCAGTGAAAACGGGACGGGACAAGGAGGGGAGCTTGAGTCATCTTCCCCAAGAACCGCCAGTCTTGTGGGGTTTCCCTTTTGCCCTGAACTTTTCTCTCTGAACAAAGGCCGGGGATGACAGATCTCGGGTCTGCTCCCCACCACAAAATCTCTCCATGCAAAGGAGGTCACGTACCCGTCAGGAGCATGAGAGAGCTGACATGTGGCAGCCACACGCGTGCAGGCCCTGCACCCACATGGGCTCAAGGGCTCAGACAACACTCAGTAAACTCAAGGGGCAGTCCCCAGCTTCAGGCCAGGACGCAGAAAACCGGGGCTGGCTGGGGGCTCCACTTGAGCCCCCCGCTTCTTGTCTCCTTATTGGAATGAGAGGAGAATTCAGATGAGCAGAGAAGACAGAAGAGGACAGTGGGCTACCTTCCAGTCAGCCTATCTTTGGCCAGTGGGGATCAGCGGCTACGTTGTCTGACTATTTTGCTGTCTCCCCTGCGCGAACGAAAGGGAAACCGCAAGTGTCAGGGCTTGCTCCCTGAGCTTGGTAATGTCACCAGTGTCAGCAGCTGTGCCGCAGGCCAGCGAAGCCAGGGGCCTCCCCACCCTTCAAGGAGAGCGGATGGGAAAGCTGACAAAAGCTCCTAGAGAGCTGACCTCTTCCTGGGGCTGCAGGTTAAGTAAGGGATGTTGGGCAAAGGAGGCGGTCAGCCCGAGGCTACCCAGCGGAGAGCGAGGAAAGGGGAAGGAGGGGGACAAAAAGGTGAGGAGCTGGGAATAAATCCCTGCACCTCTCTTTTCTTCCCTAGCCCCTGTCTTTGCTCCTCACGGTCCAACCCAACCAGAAGTCAGATGCAAGGGTGCCCACCCAGGGGGGCTTACAGCCTGGCAAGGGCTCAGAGGCTCCAGAACACCCACACAGACCCCTGGGTTGGGCGTCCCAGCAGACACAATAACTTATTTACATTCCTGTTCTGCTGCACCAAGTTCCCTGTGCTGACATTGGTGACGTTACCAAGCGCAGGCAGGAAGGACTGGCAGGAAGGAAGGAGTGGCTGGGGGAGGGAGCGAGGCTGAGCGGCTCTCAGCACGTCAGTGTGAGCGTGCTTGAGGGTTTCGCGCTGGCTTCTCTTTCAGGTTCACTCCAATCGGGGGTGACACTGTCTCTCACAGCCTGGTCCACGAGTCCTTCTGGGGAAGGATTTCTCTGGATTTTTCTGTTCTCGTGCAGATCAGAGTGAGGATATTCCAGGCTAGGAGGAGCCTCACCTAGGGAGCTGATGCTCTGGACAGGCGGCTAGGGCTCCAGAGAGCGCCACCTCTGGCCTCCGCGCCCGCCCGTCCTTCCGTCCTTCCTTGCTGAGCGGGGAGACAAGCATCCTGTGATGCCATGTGCCGGCGTGGCAGTTACTGTAGCAACAGCCAGCTTTCAGCCTCCTCCAGACAGTGCCTCAGAGCCCTGCCACCGGATGCAGAGATCCTGCAAACCGCGCTGTGCGGTCACTTAGCAGGCACCTCCAGCCGGGCTGTGGCCGCAGGTGCCAGCCTCCTCCTGAGCCCCGGCCAGTCAAAGCCCCAGGCAAAGACACTGGTCATTCACACGGCCCCCAGCCTGGGAGGGGGCACCTCCCTGCCTCTGCCTGAGCACCCGCCCAGTACTCAGGGGCACTGGAAGGTGCTCCCTCGGGTTGGCAGGGATTCCAAGCCGCTCTCCAGCCGCAACCGGCCCCCTCGTCCCCGCCCCACACACCAGCCAAGTAAAACCTCTGCAGTTTCTCTTGCATTTGGGTCATGCTGGCTCCCCCTCCCCACTTTTCATTTGGAAACTTCCATGTCTCCTTCCAGGCCAAGGTCAATGCTCCCTTCTCCACATGCACCGTTGCCGCCACAGCTGAACCCAGAGTCCACCCAGCCCTACCCGCCCTGGAGAAGCTTCCCCACATTAGATCTTCCACAGCAGGGGCGAGTCCCTCTGATAGCTTTGTGACTGCTGCTGCTGTGGGGGGCTCCCCCCATGGGCTGTGATCCCTTCAGGGTCGGGGGAGGCATTTTTTCATCACATTGTCAGCCCAGTACCTATGACAGCACCTGGAGCTATTAGCTTATCTGTTCTGCTGGAGCACACAGCACTGCACATCAGCTGTGAACACAGCTGATCATCGCCAGAAGCCCCACCAGCTTATCCCATCTCTGGGGTCCTGGCTTTGATTGCCCTCCACGCTTCCACTCATGCGACCGGCACCTGCCATGTGCCACAGTGCTGGGCACCTGTGGGGGAGCAAGACACAGCCTGGCCCACTGGGAATTCCCAACAGGAGGGAGACGGACAGTAAAGAGACATGGCAGGGAGGTCCATGGGCTGTTGGACCCCCAGAACAGGTGCCTGACTGCATGTGGGAGCAGGGGGAACCTGGAGCCATTGGGGACTGGGTGCAGGGCGGACGCACCCTCTGTTGTGATGGTGCAACAGGGCTGACTCGGCGGGAGGGCTGCGCTATGCTCCAGACGCCCCAGCCAACATTTGGGAGCCCATTAAGGATTCCAGGCACAGAGCTGCTGAGACGAGGCCACTAATTTACACCCACCCTCTTTATTTCTTTTCCTTCGTGCTAACTGGCATCCCTGTCTGACCTTCCCCAATCCCCTGACAACCTGGGTGTCTGCCTGGCTAGCCGCCATCCAGCACAGTTTTTTTCCAAGCCCTGGCTGAGACCCAGGACACATGGGAGGGGGAGGGGTGGGGGCGGGTGGGCGCAGTGTGTGCTGTGAAAAGTCTGCTCTCCCATTCAGCCCGAGTGAGGGATGGGACCGGCTTCTCTCTGAAGTGGTGCCCAGCCGGCAGGGCCGCCTCTGTCCTACCCCCTCGAGACACCCAGGCCGATTTCAGTGCAGATGGCACCAGCAGATGCCAGCCCCAGGAGCTCCTCGCCGCCTTGGCTAATGAGGGGAGCAGGTGAAGGGACTGGTGAAAGTGATCAGGGTGGGAAATGGCACGAACACTGAATTAAGAGTCAGGAAACCTGGGTTCTAGTCCCAGATCTGCCACTAATGAGCTGTGTGGCACTGGGCAAATCACTCCTGCTCTCTGAGCTGTGAGTGGTGTCTCAGCCTAAGATTCTCACGGTCGGGATGGTGCCTGCTGCTTTGGAAGGAAAGAGAACCGAGTCCTGGTTTCTGCTCTGCTGTTAACCGCTGTATGACATTGGGCAAATTCCCTAACTTCTCTGAGCTAAAGTTAGTCATCTTTTACTGGGACAGCCTAGGGCATGGGAGTAAGACTAAGCTGGCATGAAGCAAGGGTCTCAACTGAACCCAGGCAGAAGTCATAAGGATCCGCAGATCCCTTTCTTCCACTTTCCCACTGTCCAGTTCTGGATTAGTCACAAGGAAGAGCCGGACCACCTGCTGCATTTTCTGCCCTGTCCTGGGCTCCTGCCCTCTCTCCGCACTTAACACCTCCCTCTGCTTAGCTGGAATCCTCTGATTTTCGAGATTCAATCGAAATCTCGAAAAGGGGGGCTCCAGGATCAGCTCTGGGAATGCTGAGCCTTCAGAGACCCAGGTCCCCATTCCAGGCCAAGGTGACTCTGCCTCAGGGTGGGTGGGGCCGGCCGCACACTCAGTAAGAGGAAAGATGCAGCTTTTCACAGCCCCTCCAGCAAGTGGGCAACAATCATAGCTGCTGCTAAGCTGGCAAGAAGACTAGTGATCAGATAGCCCCAGTTTCACTCCTGGAAATGGTGGAAGAAACACACAATCAGGCATTCAGGCCTGGGCGGGGGCACAGGCTGGTCCCAGCACCCCCACCCCCACCCAGCCCCTAAGAAAGCCTGCAGGTGTGTCTGCCACAAGGTGACCAGCCCTGGGCTCACAGGCGGTTGGCAGGGTTGAGGACAAGGACTGCAGGGAGGAGGAGGCAGAGAGGAGGCGCTGGTAGGGGAGGAAGGCAAGATCAAAGATGCATGGGAGTTTCCTTTAGACTCTGAGGCCCTATGAAAGGAGGAACTAAATGCCTCCCCTTGGAAGGGAAGACCCCATAGAGAGCCCTGCTGAGGAAGGGCACCAGCCAGGGTGCAATGAGGAACGCAACACTGAACTGGGGCACAGAGCCGTCTTCAAAGCATTGCAGGCAGCCAGCCACTTCTGAGCCATGGCTACACTGCCCTGATGCACCACCCCAGCAGCACCAGAGCAGGGAGGCAGCTGCCCTGGACAGCCCCGCCCCCTTAGACTACACCAGGCTCCCTGGGGCACAGCCTGAGACCATGGCATGACTGGGAAATGTTCCTGGCTTCTCTTAGCCTCCCAGAGAAAAGACCAATGAAAGCTGAACACACAATTGCTTGTTCCAGACAAGTGACAGAGGTTCTGGGAGCCCACCAGGTCTTGACTGTGAGGAGGTGGGAACAGTGAAAAACGTAAGAGGCCCCCACTGCAGGGATGAATCCTGGCTCCGTTCTGTCCCTTGAGGGGGTCTCATCACCCTCCCAGGTGATGGCCATATCTGGGTTGGGAGAGAAAGGCCCCAGATGGAGCGCAGACTGAGTTTGCATCATGAGAGTTTTTAAGACAGGAAAGGGATGTTAGGCCTCTTCTGTCATCTGCCCTCTGCCCAGGTCCAGAGAGAGAATGGGATTTTCTCAAGTTCACCCAGCAACTAAACAGTGAAGCCATTTAGTAGCTTGAGTCCAAGTTCAGTGTCCTTCCCGACACCCTGACAGACACAAGTTCAAGACACAGAAGATCTGTGTTTGGGGATGTTTTGTGTGATTTTTTCCCCCCCAAATTATGGGTGACCCTGGTCTCCCAAAGGCTGTCATAGCTTAGTGAAACATAAGCTTGTTATATGTTTTGAGACTATTGGATACACATGGTTATACTGCCTAGTTCTCCAAGGGACACACAATTGACCCAGAGTAGGCCCACCTCAAACATATCCAAGTAGATGTGAAGCAGGTGGCCAAAGAGGTCACGTGGAGAGAAAGACCTTCAGTTCCAGGTAGTCCCAGCCACCAGGGACAAGGGACTCCAGAGACTCAACACAAATACAAAAAACTCCATGCAAGCCCCGTGCTTGGAAATTTGGAGAGTCCATGAAGGGAATGAGGGGACCACGGGGTTCCCTAGATACCCATGGAAGATTCTGGAATAATAAAAAATGTATGTGTAACACACATACTAATGTCAGTTTTCATAACAGCACTGTAAGTTACACACTATTATTACCCATACTTTACAGAAAAGGAAAAGAAGGCACAGAGAGGTTAAATAACATGCCCAAGGTCAAACAGCAGGTTACTGTCAGAGCCAGACACTGAACCCTGGAGTCTCCTTTCAAAGCCTTAATTTTTAAGCACCTTCCAGCACAGCCTCCCACACTGAGCTAAGACTCTACCTTCTTCAAGGTGGGGCCCCTGTTTCCATTCGAGGTGAACCTGCTAGAAGGCCCAGAGCCTCCAAGATTAGCTCTGGCCCACCCGCCCAGGGCCTATAGGAATCCAGCCCCAAGGTCCAGTCCCAGGCACCTGCCACTCTGACAGCTGGCCCAGGGCTAAGAGCTGGGCCCCACCACCCACGTACTCCACAGGGATACCCAGCCATCGGTTTTAGACTAAAGCTCATCTCCACAGCCCAGCCTTCCCCCAAATTTTACAAACTCTGGAAGATAAAAGCGCAGGGACCGGCATGAATGGAGTGGGTTTTTAAGAGACGGTGTTTATCATCAAGATGCCTCTGATGTGCGTAATTTGGATTCTGAGGCATTTCTGGGTTGTTTGTTGAATTATGCATCAGCAGCTTCTACTGCCGTAAAAGTGCCACTGTCACACGGCTGCTCAGAAGCCTACAGCCGTGGAGACAGTTGGGCTCACAGTTTGGATGCCGAGATCTGGCTTTGATGAGAGAGAACCAGCAGAGAGAGAGGCAAGAAGTGGGGAGAAGGTGGTGAGAAGAATTGGGCGACGGGCGTGAGTAGAGCTGCCTTGCCACACACCCAGGGGAAGCCCATGCCAGGGGGAGGAAGGACCCAGAACGGAAGGCCAGTCACGTCCGCTGTTCCCGGCAAGAGAAGCTGGAGACAGCAATCCCATCAGACGCTCACCCGTGTCTGCCACACAGAACGTGCCGCTCTCAGCCAAGCAGGGGCTCCTGAGGGTGGGGTCTGCCTGCAGACCCTTACTGCTGTCGGGAATTTTTTCTAGTGCATTCACATACATTGCAAGATGCCATCCTTATTTTAAAAACCACAGCTAGTGCCGGAGTGCCTTTTGCGGAGCAAGGAGGTAACACACCTAAAGACACACGTCACTCAGTGACCAGAATGAAACAGAAAACCAGTTTCTTGACTCCCTGGCAACTCATCAGCTCAGGCTCTGTGGTATCACATGGAGGACTCTGGGCTCTGACAACCCATCAGACCCACCGTTAGGCTGAACACCCAAGTCCTGTGCCCAGGTCAGTGGAAGGCAAAGGCACCAAACCCTGAGCCAGGCCACATGGTCCAAAGTCAAGCTCGGCCTCTACCAAGGCGCATCCCTGAACAGGTCATTTAACCCTCCTATTCTCAGTTTCCTCATCTGCAAAATGGGCCTGAGAGCAGTTCTAGACCTCATTGAATGGAAGAATATATTTGAAGCCGTTAGCCCCAGGCCAAGGAGAAGCTGAGCAATCGATACCTACCATCTGTTGACTTCATTATGGTCATTCTCCAGCAAAACTTCTGTGCACTGAGAAGGCTGATCTCATGAAGACCCCATGAGTGTCTTTTGCTCCCAGGGGACCTGTCCTCACTAGGGCAGGTTCTTTTGAGTCTCCCAAACAAGGAGCTGGCCAGGAGGCCCTGGAATCAGATATGTGGGGCCGTTGCTATGTGGGCCTACCTGGAACTCATCCCTGCCTCACTCCTTTTCAAGAAGCCCGTGGGCCAAAGCCACCCTCCTGGACTGGCCTAGTTTGGGAGCCTGAGCTCCAGGGACCCAGGAAGGCCCCTCAGCACAATTATAAATTAATCTAGCAGCTCTCGCTGAGCACATTGCCATAAATGGCGCTAAAAGCTCAGTCTCTTCCAAGCCACCAGTCTCGGGGCTCCAGGATTAATGAGTGTCAGCTGCAGGCAGGCTGGTGGGGACAGATGCGAACCTAATGAGCAGGGTGGCCCAGGCCCATGGGCTCCAGGTGGGGCGGACTGAGGAGCAGGTGTCATTTCTGAGTGCCACTTTGAAAGACAGGCTGTTGTCATCAAGTGGCATCTCACACCCCACCCCAGGTGCCACACAAGGCCCCCAAAAGACCATCCATGTATACCAGGCACCCTGAGGCCACACCCCTACCCCTGGGCAGGGCTGGTGACCAGACTTTAATCAAGGTCTCTCAGCCATGTGACCAGAGAGCGGGGTTCTAGAATCCTGGCACCCCATGCCATCCTATTGCTGTTACATCTGATCCCAGAAGTCTCTGTTAGAATTTTCCTCAGCCACATCGCTTGAAAATTTCCCAAGTGGCTGTCATGTTTGCCCAGAGTGACTCACATCTATGCAGATGACTTCAATGGACTCAAGTGGACACAAGTGTCCAGTCTTGTGCTGATGACCAGAGGGACACAGAGCAGCCCCCACCAGACTCTAGGGCAGCCAAGCAGCACACGCCCTATGGAGAGTGGTCAAAAGCATGAAACAGGACAACAACCATGCTTATTTACTGAGCACTGATTTTGTGCCAGACACTGTTCTAAATTCTTTGAGGGTACTAAGGTTTTTAAGAGATGAAAACAAAAGACACTGAGTAAAAAAGCATCAAGGGAAAGGTTACTTTGACTGGAGACATCGAGAAAGACTTCGTGGGGGAGGCAGAACCACACTGGTGGTGTATGGGAGGTATGTTCTAGAAGTGGTAGCAGACACACCAGGGCCAGGGGTGGAGTGAGTTCCCTGAAAGTCACAGGCCTATGTGCTGGAGGGCAGAGTTTGGTGGACACCAATGCTTGAAAATGTCAGCAGGATGAAATTTCAAAATCAGGGCTCTCTTCCTTATTAAAGCGGTGTGCTTTCAATGGAGTTTTCACGGCCTCCTTTCCACCTCTGTCTGCAATTCAATTTTTTTAATTGGTAAAATTTATCCAGTGAGAGGTACAGATCTTAAGTGTACACTTTGATGAGCTTTTGACAAATGTATTTGCCTAATGAACACCCCAATCTAGATCTAGAACACTTCCATAGGACATGAAGAATTAGGAAGGTGACTTTTAAAATCTGATTGTTCTCTACTTACAGCTCCTGGGCATTTGTGAATTGGAATACATCAAAATGATCAACTTCCTCTCTTGCTCAATTCCGATCCACCTTCCATCCCAGGAGAAAAATAAAAGAAAATTAAGCCACATCTAGAGAGAGACAAATGCCTGGTGAATGTGTCACTCATCTTTGTGGCCCCAGAACCATGCTCAATATGTGACACAGAGCGGATGATCCATATTTGTTTCTTAAATAAGGGACAGAATGAAAATCCTCAGATTAGAGTCTCCCAGGAAATCATGGACTCCACTTCCCCTACGCTCCCACACAATACTGGCAATCACGAACCTTCTCGTCTCCTCTGCTGAGACTGGAAAGGAGTTCTCAGCAGGATGCAAAAGAGCATCTTCCTGTACTCTCCCCACCCTTGAACCCTAGTGTGGTCATCTCAGACCTTAAATTCCAGGGTCTGGGGGAAAACAACTTGTGGTTTAAGGGGTGTCCACCTTACTCTTAAGCTGCTTAGTAGACAAAGTCTGAGACAAAATGTGTCACCAACCTCAGACACCCCTCTCTTTCTTTCCAGTACTGATAGTCCAGCCCACTCCTTCATAGTTTTCAGGCAAAAGCATCCCAGTGTTCCCAGGGTAAAGAAAGAAGCTTCAAGAAGGACTCCCCACTGTATGTGGCGCGTTTGCTGCCTAGTCCACTTGGCACCTGGATGTGACTATCACCAACACTTGCACCCTCCCCTTGCCTGGGAAAGCTCCTTTTGCACTGCTTGCTGGAGATGCAGGCTTATAAACAGCATAAGCCAGCATTCCAATCAGATTATTTCTTACTCGCAGTATTGCACAAAGAGAAAAAAAAATAATGCTGAACATTCTGTTCATAGAAGAAAAAATAGCAGCAGAAAACTGTCACATTGTTTGGTCTATTTTCAATTTCATTCCTGAGCCCTGCAAATAGCTGTCTGTGCAAGCAGGCCAGAGGAGGACTCCAGCAACCTGACATGTAGAGCCCAAGATGGGGTCTCAGAGTCTCAGGGTAGGAGAGAGCCATAGCTGTGAGGCTGGGTATACCTGATATATGACCACAGCTGGAGGAAAAACTCCCAACTTGGAAGGATCTAGAGAGACAGTTCTGGGCAGTCAGATGCAAATGAGGTGGAGCTCACTAAACAATGGTCCTCAACCTCAGTTGCACATTGGGATCACCTAGGAGCTTTGAAAAATACTGCTATCAAAAGGTAGTTGCAACAATCTTTGCATATGCTAAAACTGCATAGAAGTAAATACACACACATGTAAAACTGGTGAAATCTAAACAGAGGCTGGTGAATTATACAAGTGTACATTTTCAGCTTATGATTTTGTATGATAGTCCTGTAAAAATGCAGGGGATGAGGGGGTTTGCGTTGAAGGAATCTCTCTGTACAGTTTCATGAAATTGCATGCAAATCCACAATTTTTCAAAATAGAAAATTCAAAAGAACTGCTGCTATTGTCTGATCTATGGTCAACATGCAGTCTCTGCCTCAGAGTTATAAAAGCTCTCCAGGGAACTCTGTGTGCTGTCAAAGTTGAGAACCACTGTCCCAGAATTGCTGATGCTGAAGGTAAAGACAAACAGAATAGCCATGGAATAAATGAATAAATAAACTGCAGAACATCTGCAAGAGGTGTCATGTGCATTCTGGGAAGAGAGAGGTGCAAGGTGAGGGTGGAAGTGGGATTAACCAAGACCGGATGAGGAGGAATAGTCAGATTTAGGACCAGGAAGGGAGGTGTAGGTCAAAAAAGGAGGTTGTGGAGATGGTGTGGCCCCTTGGGGAGGAGAAGGCTTAAACGTGGGCACAGTTGAAGAGAGTGGCTAAAACATTTAATAATAGTGCCATCTTTGGGCAGGTGGCTTTCTCCTACCTGAATCACCTTTTAGTCCTTGTAAATTATGAAGAGCAGCTCTTGGAAACCAAATAATTTTCCAGAAAACACTTGGCATCTCTAAGGTAACCACAATTCATTGATGTTGGAAAGGTTTCAGGACATAGTGTCAATGGGTATAAAAGTAAGCATCCTCACCATGGCACTACCACCCCACCTCCCTTGCCTATCTGCACCTCTGCTGACCTTAGATATCCCCAACCCAGCACAGAAAATACCCGAAATGACTTGGGCAGTGATAAAATAGAAATCTCAACATCTACATACCAAAGCTAATGCACTTAAAACAGCAGATCCTTGAGTAGTTGCTCTTTATCCTTAGTTTACACACAAATCCAATAAATTTAATTATCAGTTTCCCAGTTCACAGGAAATTAAAAGCAAAAATTGAATTGGTGACACATCAGATAGTATCTCTGACAAAAGTGACAAGTGATAGGTGGCAGACACCCCAACAGCAGGAAGGAGGTGTATAAAACATAACCTGGGTACTCATCCAAAAGAAGGCCACCTTAACAAGGTTGCAGGGCTCTGTCATAAAGGTGGAGAAAGAGCTTTAAGATAGTCAAGTTCAAGTTCTCAAACCCCTACAGAGCTTCTTCTTGCTTTATTCATGTATCTTTTGTGAGTGAGCTTGGTGTATTTTCACTGGTGATTAGCTACAGGTTGCCAGGGGGTGAGGGCCAGTTTGGCAAGCCTTTCTGAATCCAGAGAATGCCTCTGCCAAAAACACAAGGGCCCCCTTGAAACTCATAACTCCCCTTGTGGTACCCACCACTGCCATCCCAGCACAAAGGACAGTTGCCCTCACACTACTTACGCTGATGGGTCAATCAGGATTCATGGGAAGATATCTTCGGACCCAGAGCAGCACCTCCCACATCGTGAACACTGCATCGTCACTTAGTATGTTACATGTCTGGCTGTGAACTCTAGTTCTGCTTGGTCGGAAATGCTGTGTGTCCTTGACTCTGTTGCTGCCCTTTTTGTGCTGAGCACCCCACCCTTGACCCATTATCCAGAGAACTAGTTGGAAGAGCTCACCAATAAAACACAAGTCACATCAGATCAATGTCACCAAGCAAATGTGCAATGAACAAAACCCTCCCTGCCCCCCCCCAGGACTGAATCTGAACACCTCCTAGACCAGTAGCATTGCCTTTGTTCTGTGTGGTTCAGAGCCACAGTGGGAGGCCAGTCTGCCCCACCCCAACATTTATGGGGCTAGGCAACCTGGGCAGTGCCGCTCCACACCCACATCCCAGGACAGGAGTGGAGGAAAACATTGGCCCCAAACCAGGCAGGCAGGTAAGGGGGAGCCTCCGGACACTCTGACCCTGATTGCTGCTAAAGACCTCAGGGCAGCCTGGGCGACTCCTGCAAGTCCCCCGTGCATGGATCCTCGGGCACAGAACATAAATCATCTCCTCTCACTTGCTACTAATCTTGCCTCTTGCTGTATCAGCTGGATTCCAGCATTGGCCTGGGTTGAAATGGGGACTTCTGTTCCCCCCCTGGGTTTTTCTCTGCTTCTCCAACCTCCTCCCCTACCCCAGTCCCCACGGAAAGTGATGACAGAGGAATGCAAACTTCCAAATGCAGGCTTTGGCTGCACTATGGGGGAGGAAGGGGAAGCAGAGAGAGGGGGAAAGAGGGTGTTTGGGCACTGATTGGGGGGAACAGAAGCTAAGTGACTGGGAGAGAAAGGTGGCACCTGGACTCATGGGCAGACTTCCATTGTCCAGTGTCCCTCCAGGCAGCCCCCCTTGGGTTCCCAGAGCAGTGGGGGGCTGGCCAAGCGGATGTGCTGGCTTCCCTCCGTGCTGGGCTGGGAGCCACGAAGCAGGGTGGGGAGGCTCAGCTAGGCTGGAGAGGGGTCTGAAGTGGGCTCTGTGGCTTCTGGGGAGCGAGGACCACCCAGCTCTGTGGCTGGGTGGCTGGGAGAGAAGGGTTTCTTTCACTTCTTTTGTTTCCACAGGTCCCCAAGCACCTCTGTGACGCAATAGGTGTCAGATCCCCTTGAGGGGTCCCCCAGGAGGCCTGACCCTAAATAACTCCTCCAGAAGCCTGGGCCTTACATCACCTCCAGCGGAAGGACAGGATGCCACATCTCTGCCTGGTTCCGCCCACCAAATTCCAGCCAACACTCCAAAACTCTTTCAAAAGACTCCACTCCCCTGAGCTATGGGAGACCCCCCGTCAGCCCCCCAAGGGGTGAGGTGCTGGCCCCCTTCCTCATGGGGCGGAGGAGGGGGCTGGAACTGCAAACCGCTTCTCCGGGGGGCACACTGTGGGCTTCACAAGCAGCTGACAGAATGAGGGCGGACGGCCGCACTGGGTTTCGGCTGCGGCTGTGCAGACATGGCTGCGCTGTCCCGAGTTGTGAACTGGGTGGCAGAGGGGCCACGCGGCAGAGGGCAGAGGTCCAGAAAGGGGCCCTAACCAGCTGTGTGGCAATGAGTTTTTTAACTTTCCCGTGCCCAGTTTTGTCTGCCGTTACCAGGAGTGACAGTGCCACTTCATCGGGTGCAGAGATTAATCGAGATAATCCATGGAAAGTGCTTGAACCGGTGCCAAGCTGGGGAGGGGCGTGTGGGGTATGGTTACCTTTTGATCACCTGGGCCGGTGTTGCTGTTACTGTTATTATTTATTATTGCTATTTTACAATTACTCTCTCATGGCTGGACCGGAGGCATGCAGGGGCGGGGAGGACCATGAGGGGACACTGCAGGGGGAGGGATGCTTGTGGCCTTGTGGTCACCCCCTCTGCCACCCCAGACCTGGTCTGTCTTACTTTGGGGGGAGGGACCTGATTTTGCCTTTCTAGTCTAAGAGAACAGTGGGGGGGTGCTGTTCCTAGAGAAAAGGGAGCAGCTGGAGGTGCATGAATATCTGGGGGTGTCAGACAATTCCCCACTGAGGGATGATGTCTTCCCCCCAAAATTCTCAGATGCCATTGGCTAGAATGTGGAGTTTCAGGCCAGGATGTGGGCAGCACAGAGCAGGGCTGGAGCCTGAGCTTCGTGGATTGAAAACGGGGTTTTATTTATTTATTTAATTTTCTGGTTTTGGTCCTGTTTTTTTTTTTTTAACTTCATATTTTTTACATTATTGTGTATTCCTCATAGGTTGCCCACCACCAATTCACCCGTGAACTATCACCATAGTCCTGTGTGCTCTTTCCTACCCCTTTTTGAGATCTTATCCTCCCCCTCCCTTGTTGGATGTTTCTTTCTTGTTTGGTTCACCTATATTCCAGTTAGAAGTGAAACCATTCGATATTTTTCTCTTTCTTTCTGGTTTATTTTGCTGAGCATGATCCCTTCTAGCTCCATCCATATAGCTGCAAATTGCATGTGTTTATCATTTTTGAATGCTGAATAGTATTCCATTGTGTATATGTACCACAGCTTCTTGATCCAATTATCTATTTTTGGGCATCTGGGTTGTTTCCATATTTTAGCTATTGTAAACAGTGCTGCAATAAACATACGGGTGCATGTCTCTTTTTGGATTAATGTTTTTGTGTCCTTTGGGTAGATTGCCAGAAGTGGTATTACTGGGTCGTATGGAGGCTCCATTTGTAGCAATTTGAGGAACCGCCATACGGCTTTCCACAGTGGTTGGACCACAGCAGTGTAGGACTGGGGGTCGGGGGCGGTTTAAACCAGCCAGCGCCAGTTGTTGGCCCTTCACTTCACAGAGGTCGCTCTGTGGCAGATGCTGGGGCAGGACCAGGCTGCTTCCTCAGCTCCTTCCCTTTCTCAGTTCTACGGCTGGGACTCTGTTCCTGCCACATTTGACCCACCATGTGGAGCTGAGCTCTGCTCCCTTTACTCTTGGCTATTACCCTTCCTTGATTCAAACTCCTTAGTCTTGAAGATGGCCAGGGGAACAGGGACAAGGGAAGTGGAGTCCCAGTTACCTGCCTGCTGTGAAAAGACAGGTGACAGGTGTTTGTCCCGCTGCGGAAGCAGGCATCAGCACAGCTGGTTCCCTGAGTTGGGAGCGCAGCCACAGGTCCTCCCCACAGGGTACAAAAATACAGGAGGATGCACAGGGGCCCATGATTCCTTACCCCTCATATTTCCTGTCCTACAGAGCAGGTTTTAAAACTGCTTTGATTGATTGAGACCTACCCAGGAGATCTTACATTACAACCCAGGGTAAAACAAAGCTTTTCAGGAAAACAAGACTTGCTTTGCTACCTGCAACATACACTGATATTTTCTTATTCTCTTGCATTTTTTAAAATTTTGGCCACAGCCTGCTGAACTGATTTAGTGGCGCACTGAGCGCTTGGGGTTCTGGGTTTGGAAAGTCCTGCTTGAGAGGCAGGAAGGGACAATGGCCAACACGGTGTCCAGGCAGCCAACATCCCCTTTTGCATGGGACACACTGCCCTACCAGGCAGAGACTGACTATCCCCAGAGCTAAAGTGCAGATTGGAAAGGACTTCCCAGAGGCCGGGCTGCTTCCGGAAAACGAGCCGCATCACTCTGAAGACCTGTTCTCAGCACAGACCTAGCCGGCAAGCTTGGGAGAGACAGCGCGGACTCCTGCACGCACTTTCTAGGCATTTTCTTGGAGGCAGGTGAATGAAGCTGCATTAGGTAAATCCCTTACACTCTCCAAGAGCATCTTCAAAATTGCAATCTGTTACTACACTATTCAAATTGAGGATTCCCCCCTTACTACTGAGATTTCAGGAATGCAGCGACCAGACCCTTTCAAACTCACCCATTGTTCACCTTCCATTCTTCTCTCTGCCTTTGGATGCTAAAGCAAGCCCAGGAGCCTCCTGCCCACGATGGTTTGAGGACCCCAATTCTAGTCTCTTGCAGCTGCTTCCTTCTGGCAAAATGTCATTTATTTGTATAAACTTGATATGCTTTTATGATATTAAAAATTCCAAAAAATGTTAAAAAAGGAATTCCTTGGAGTTCCCTGACCCCAGATTCCTACTCCACAAGTAAGTACACGTGACCCAGGGAAGCAGGTGACTTTTCTGCTGTTACACAGCGTATTGGCAGCAGGCCTAGAATTCGGGGACATGTCTCCTACTCCCTGGTATCTGGGCAACTTCTCCAGGACCGCAGGCAGGAAGGGCCAAGTCTCCAATATTCTTGGGTTTACCCAACTATGCATTAGCAGGGAAGGTCAGGGTGCCCCAGGAGAACTGAAATGGAGTGGGTAATGTTTTGGAGGAGAAACCCACCTTTTAGGCCCATGTCTCCCTCCTCCAAACATAAGGAAAACAAGTCCGCATCCCTCTAACCCAACACTCTGACAGCCTCACGGTCCTGACAGAGCGGTGGGGAGTGAGGCTTGAGAAATGCCTCTACTAGCAGCCCTGGATGTGAGGCTCTGCAGAGACAGCTATTGACACTCTCGTTTGTTCCAAGTGGTCCCGCCTGCCAGACCTCCCTGTGATGAGCAGGGGCTCATTATCTCTGCTGGCCTCCCCCCCAAGCCTGGTGGAAATGGCCTGACCCTCGCAGCACTCCCACCCCCAGGCCTGTGAACAGCAGGACTGAGATGGGCTGACATGGCTTGTGAGAGGAGCCAAATGAGCCACCCTGGTGATTTTCACAGGACGGGGCATCCATCCCATTTTCTGCTGCAAGACATGTGTTTACAAGAGCATTGATCCAGCTCTCTGCGAGCCTCTGGGATGAGATGCTTCATGAGCACGTGCACATACCCGTGCAAATACACACACGCGCACACATGCACATGCATACACGTGCACACACACATGCATGGGTTGCTCTGGTCCTGCATTCCAGCACACCCCCAGAGCCCATCTACAGTAAACCTTTGAACAACATGAGTCTGCAATGCTCAGGTCCACTAATACGTAGCTTTTTTTTTTTCCAGTAAATGTGCAGTTGACCCTTGAATGTTGTATAGTCAAAAATACAGCAAATGTATTCAGGTATGATTTTCTTAACAGGCCAGATTTTCTGAATAGGCCAAAAAAATGTTGTATTTTCTTTCTTTCTTTTCTTTAGCTTATTTTACTGTAAGAATAAAGTAAATAATGCATATAACATACAAATTATAGGTTAAATGACCACTCATATTATCTGTAATTGTGGTCAACAACAGGCTATCAGGAGTGAAATTTGGGGAGCAGGGACAAAAGTGACACTTTGGGGAGGCTGATGTCCCTTACCTCATAGGTTGTTCAAAGCGCAAATGTATTTTGCTCCCATTTAATTCCTGGGGTAAGGTCAATCCATCTCCTGGATTTGCGCACAGACATCCGCCTGGGGGTACTAGCCAGCTGGACCAATTCTTGCTTTTAGGGTGTTTCTGGGACTTTGTTAATTTTCAAATATGTTCAACAGAACTATTTATTCATATCACCCTCTCCACCGCCTCTCACACTCCTGAACTTAGGACACTGAGATTGCTCACGTCACAAATGAGGACTGTCTACCGCATTAGCAAAGACTTAATAAAATTTCATAGCTTTCTAATGGGAACATAAATTGAAACAATGCTTTTGGAAAACAACTTAGTAATAGATAGCCAATCTTGAACGTGTTTATACCCTCTGACCTAGAAACACCACTTCTGGGACGCCAGCCAAAGGAAACAGTCGGAAACAGAGAGACTTTAAATAAAGAAAGGAAAACCTTTATGCCCAATCATTTTCATATTAGCGTTATTTATAATTTGAAAATGAGAAGTAACTCAAATATAAAACAGTAGGGGAATGGGTAAGCAAATTATGAAACATTCACGGGATAGAATATTAAGCACATGGTTAAAATTATATTTATGAAGAGTTTACAAGTGGGGAAATTACTTTAGTTACAAGGTTTCGCTGAATAGGCCAGAAAGAAAATATAACATATTATATACATAGAAAACCATATAAATACTATAATCTTAGCTATGGAAAATAATTTAAAAGTCAGTGCCTCCAAAAATATTGAAAGGAAATATTAACAAAAGTTGCGCGATGCTAGCACGCCGGGTATGCATTTTCTTTTATCTTTATTACATATTTCTGTATTTTGCAAATAAAACTAGTACAATTTCCTTTAATTTTTTTTTATACTTTGCACAAAAAAGGACATCATAGAGGAAAGGTCCAGTCATTTCTCCAACACCTCTGCAGGTGATCTTGGGAGAGTTACGTGACCTTGCTGCACACATCCCTCCCCATGTCTCTCTGCGTTAACTTTCTGTGTCTCAAAATACCGTCCGCTGTGTTTGAGAATGGGGTCTCAGAGAGGGACCCAGAGGCGTAGCCCGCTTACGAGTAAAATACTATAATCATCCTAACAAGCACTGGACTTGGAAGGGTCTTCTAGAAGATGCAGCTGCTCTTTTACAGTCAGTGGAGGGACACGCTGACATGATGTCCTTGGGTTTGGACATCTGGAGCCAAACGGCCAAATGAAGGGGGTCGCTGGCAGCTGCGCTGTGAAGCCAGGAATGGCGGCTGGGGGAGGCGAGGCCTCAGCACTGGTCTCCATCCATGAGCCCAGCTGTGGCTGATGTCCAGGGCCTGGACCAGGATGGGACAGCAGGGTCTTCTCACATCCCGCAGCCTCCCCTGGCAGCTCAGCCCCCAGGAACCTCTGCGGACGTGTGTCTGTCTGGAGCATGAGGGCACCTGCTCACACTTCTCCACAGGGTGTGACTGCCTCGTCTCTCGGCAAGCTGCCCCAGCGGTCTTACCCATCACCCCTTGAAGTCTGTCCCTCTCTTGATCACCCCCCAGCACACAGATGGTTCACAGGGAGCTGAGTGCACATATCCACTTTCCTATCCTACATGAGCGGCTGAAAGGATCCCTCGGGTATCTTCCAAGATGGAACTCAACAACTAGGTGACATGCCCTTGCCTCCTCTGGACCTCACGGCCATCTTTCCTACAGTTCTGAGAAACTATAACTTGCTTCTAAACCTGATATTGGGCCAGTAGCACCAGGAAGAATGGAGTGAAGACCATGAAAGATTTCTACACTGGGTGGTAAGCAGCCACAACCTTCCCACCCTCCCCAGAAGTCCTGGCCCCTACCAAGATACCCCTCAAGGACCTGAAGGGCTAATCTCTGGTCCAGCAGGGAGCCTCCAGATTCTTGACCCAGCATTAGACTTTATGACTTTGCTGGTGAAAGGTTCCTAATCTCTCCTCCCCTTGCCGAATTGAGTTCATGGATTGAGAGAAGGCAAAACTTAAATCTTTGAGAGGATACAGTGTGATAAGCTGGATCGTTTAAAAATAATAAGGGTAATTTTTGGTTTGGATCACCAGGCTGTCCCTCTGACATAGGGATGGGGAACCAGGTAGGGAAAAGGTGGGCTGAGTCCATCTGCCCTGCTCTCCCTGTGGATTTGCTGGGTTTACATTTCTTCCTTACAGAGCTGAAAGTCAGCCAACACCATCACTAAACATCATTGTTCCTCCCTCCTGAGCTCTTCAAGCAGCTACTGGGCAGTAAGTACATTCCCCACATGGCACCTTCTGCAGGTAGAAGCAGGTAGAGGTGCTTTTCCATGACTCTGTCCAAGGGGAGACAAAGCACAGATCAGCTTCAGGTCACACCATCACAGGCACAGCTGGAGACAGAGGCCCAGCTTAGCCCTCTCCCTTCTTAGGACCACCACCCCCATCGCCAGCAGTACAGAAACACTGGCGGGGTTGCACTTTGTATGCAGGAGAGCGGTCAGGAGATGGGAACCAGAGACTGCCTCCGTTGGGGGTGGGGGGTTTCCAAGTGCTACCTTTTAATAACAGTTCCTTGTCTTGCTGCACTGCCTCTCCCCAGCTCACACCTTCCCCTCCAAGGTCCTGGTGTGGAGAGTCTACCATCAGCTCATACTTTTCCTAATCTCCATCAAGAGGTGGAGAAGACACCAGGGACCTCCCTGGACTCCAGGTCTCTCCCTTTCTGTCTTTCCCTCCGTCTGTCCTTCTATCCCTTCAGTGTGGATCAGTCCCCCTGCTGAACAGAGACCTCCCCAGAGAGCCAAAACCACAGATAGGAACCCCAGGAGGTAGCACAAGAACCCCAGGAGGTAAGAGCCTACCAGGCAAACCCCAGTGCTCAGCAGCCTCTTATAGAAAAGGTTTTGGTGCCTTGGCTGTCATCCCGAATCTGTTTGCCCATGATATGATCTGGCGGTCATGGATTAAAGGAATTTAACGCAAGGAAATGTTTAGAAACAGAGAGAACCAAAGGAGTGGGCCTGAGCTCATATGTTTTCACTTGAATGTATTCAGATCTGGCAGGGAAAGCGGGGACATTTCATTTTTAATTAATGAGTTGTTCCACTTGTCCAAACAGCTCACCCATCGCTCCCCAAGTTCTGCGGACCTGGGAAATTCTCCACACAGGATAGAACTCCCCAGTCTCTGGAAGGCCAGTCTCACCCATTGGACCATGTGCTGGCATCCCTCCATCCTTGGGCCTCCGCCTTCAAATCCCTCTCCCACAACTCCTTCTGATGTTTAATTGACAAGACCATAACTGACAAAGGATATTTTATGGCCTTGGCTCTCACCACCGAATCTATCTCAAATTGAAACTGCTTTCAATTTACTGACACTAAAGGGCCTAAAGTTAAGAATGGGCTACTGCTGCCATGGTGACCTTTGTGGTTGCTTTTGAAACCTGGGTCTTATCAGCTCATCACAAGCTTGTGCTGGGCTCTGATCATTCCGCTGCACAGGGGCTGTGTGAGTCCAACACTATGTTTATAGTTACATCATCTTGTAAGAACAGAGCAACAGCAAACGCCAGCCAATAAGGTGCCAATCAATGAGGGAGCAGAACAAGGGACCCAGAAATCCTGACCTCTCATGCCCTGCCTAGCATCCCTCGTTCAAATCATGCTTCTTATTTCCATATCACAGAGTTTCAGGGGCTTCCTCTCTAGATTGTATAGATCTTTATGCCTGGAGGATGAGGGACCCCAAATTCTACCCATGAATCCTGTCTCTGAGTGCCTGAACCACCCCCGATGTTTCTGAAACAACCTGGTCCCTCCCAACCTCTCTGAATCCCAATCATGAAGTTCTGTCTTTCCTGGGGCCCCAGAGGCGCTCAGTTCTGTCCCCCACCTCGCTCACTCTACTTAGAAAACTCCTCCCTCCGCCTTTGCTCGGGGTTGGCTCCTGTCATTCTTTGGGTCTCAGATGAAGAAGACTGCCTTGCACTTGAAGTTCCCCCCAAACCTGATTATCCTCTATTGCAACACCTTTTGTTTCTTTTAAAGCCCTTAAAGCTACAGATCACTCTCATATGTATTTGGCTTTTGTTCCTCCTTTTTTTCTGTCTTGTCTCCTCCTCTAGAACTTGACTCCATTTGTTGAATGAATGAAGGAATGAGTGGAGGGATGGAAGGATGGAGCTGCATGCCTACTGCACGTCAGGTTCTCTTTTAACATGCAACAACATGATGCCCTCGTGAAACTATCTTGCAGAGGATCCAGGGGAAAAATGAAATCATGGCAGGCTGGTGCAAAGAGGAAGAGGAGGCTCAGACAAAGGCAGAAGGAGGAAATGGCCTTTAGTGTGCTGAAAACTAAATCCGGTATACATATCCACAAAATCTATTAGTGTTGCTGGCCTAGAGGGCAATTGCTTTTTAATATAATAAGATCTTCCTTCGAGGCGATTATGAGGCGCTGATAAGGATCAGGTGACATGTTGAGGTTTGGCAAATGGATTCATTTCTGTTTACATCTAGTTGCTAGTGGCATGGGGGAATTCTTGATTTTCAGGGAGAAGGTGGAATAGAGGCCTCTGGAGAGAGAAGACTGGAGACTTCTCTCAGGGGTTATCCAAGGGAGCGCCTTGGCTATGGTTGATTGCCAGAGGAACTGGAAAGAAATCCAGGGGTCCTGAGCAGGGCTCCCCTCTAATCTCCTCCAAAAACTCAGTGCCATCAGGTCAGTAAACTATTGCTGATGTGGAGGAATTCAGCACTCCAGGGATCAAATGAGTCTTTAGGGACAAAGTCACATGATAAATGAAAGAACTGCAGAGCTGAAGGGTGGGGAGAGCAGGGGGTGGACAGAAAAAGCAGGTGTGACTCTTACTGAAATGCCATCTTCAACATTAATGTTCTTGTTAGTAGATACTATTCCTCTCTGAGTCCCACACAGAAGTAAACTGAGGCCCAGGTTAAGGACAGACTCAACCACAATAGAATAGCTCTGGTTCCTGGCTCTCTGCACCAGGACCCCAGAGCAAACCCTCAGGTTTTGACTCTGCAAATCCCCTGGGAGGGGCGGGGCCCCTCCCTCCAGGAGCTGAGAGGTTGCAGCCCACAGGTTTGCTCACCACACTCTGTCTCCGGTGATTCAGGGTTCCTGGAGGCAGTGGCAGAGTCCCCCAGATATCCACACACAGACACACTTTCAGAAATCTCTGAAACTGGAGCTGTGAGCTTGGGAGAGGGCCTATGGGCCAGTTTTTCCCACTGTGTGGCAGCAATCAGAGCAGATGCCAGGGGTTTTATGTCACCAACAAAGTAACCCGCTGCTGCCTCCTCTAAAGTCAGCACTGATATTCAACCAGGGCGGACCACAATGGGAGGCACAGTTTGGCCATCAGTGGCGTCTTATAAGTGGAGTCACCACCCAGGCCTGGAGGTCTGGAATGGTCCTGGTTGATAGCAGTGGTCTAGGCAAAATATTGAAACACCCCTGTTCACTTTCAAAGTTATTCCAGTTTGGGCAACAAATTCTAGAATCTTCCTACTTGTAAGGCATCTGAAAACCCAAGTGTTACGGAATCCTTATAGAGATGATGCTAACTGAAAGTATATACACTCACTACCATTAACACACTGCACGCCCACCCCCCTATCATGCCCCGTGTCCGTCCATGAAATAAAACTCTCACTATCCCACAGACAACATGCACCATCCGTCAGGCACACACACACAGAGTACGTGCTCGGTCACCAGGCCAGCTCACACTTTCAATCACTCCCTGAATCTCCCAGTCATAATGGATGCTGTCTCCTCCCTTCCACTACTCAGGCCCACCCACAACAACACGTGTCTCATAACTTGGGGAGCACTAGGACACATGCACCCAGTTGGACATCCATCCCAGTCAACTAAACCTTCAGGGATTGGAAACAGAAAGGCCCTGGTTGCTGTAATGGCTACAACCTTGTAAGGACACGAGTCCAAGTTCATTAAGAAGCTCGGTGCAGATGAACCCTGTTGCCACTGTAATTAATAATCACAGTAGACAGCTAGCTGGAGGCCTTCCCGGCTGCGCCTTCCAGGTCCGGTTCTGGGATCCCCTCTATCCACCAGTGAGTAATGGTTGGGCTTATTGGAAACTCTCTTTTCATTTTTTATGGCTTCAATTAAGTGATGGGGAGAATCCATCATGTAACCTTCTTGCTACACTGCTAAAGACTTCCGGAGGGGAAAATATTTGTCAAACCCCAAGCTTTCGGAGTAGAGACTGCGGTAAACCTCACAGGAGGCTGGGGTTGCAGAGGGGTGGCCGAGGTGCTGGAGAGAAGAGAATATCCACCCAGAGGTTTCCAGCCTGGACGAGTGCCACACTGTGAAATACCTGCTTATTTTACAAACCCCAGGCCGCTTTGCCCACACCAAGTAGCATTCCACTCAATATCTTAGTCACCAGGACCCCAGCGGCCAACAGGTTAAAGCTGGCAATAAAGAAGGACACACTTGGGCCTCTCTGGTGGCTCAGCGGTTGAGCGCTGCGCTGTGGAGCTGTCGGCAGCGGCGATGAAAGTTCAACGCCCGGCCAGGGAGATTCCCACATGGTGCAGCAGACCTCTCCTGCCTCGCCCGCTGCTCCCCTCAGCAGTGTATTTCTGATCTGCCTGTTCTGCTCCCCACTCTGTCTCTGGTGAACCCTCTCGCCGCCCCACGCCTCTGGTCTGTACCCCAACTTGTATGTATAAATAAATAAATCTTTTAAAAAAAAAGAAGGACACACTGGTAGGAGGGGGGTCTCACCAGCCAGGGCACAGGATGCTCATCCAACAGGGGGTCTCTGGAGCTGCAGCATCCACAGATACATGGCGCCCACCTGGCAAATAGCCATACTCCTCACGAAGACCACGATCCCTATGTTGCTAGGAATGCCAAGGGCTCGTTTTCTTGTTGTAACTACAAATTCTTCCCACCACCACCACCACCACCACCACCAAATTCTCTCCTGGATCAGCTCACTAGAATCCACAACCTCCTATCCTTGGCCCGAATTTGGCCCTTACCCTCTCCCTGACCTCTGCCCAGACAACCCGTTGGTAAGCAGAGCTGGCTCTTATTCTGCCCTTTAAATTATTCACACCCCAATCTCAGTCACTGGCATTAATCTTTCATTGGCTATTTAGGCATCTGATTCCTGGGGCTGGATTCAGAGTTGTCACTTGGGAGATCAAGTTGGCCCAAGGGGAAGTCCAAACAGAGTGAGAGACCTGCAGAGCAACCAGGGCCTGCCTGAATTAATGGGGTCATCACCCCACTCCCCCCGTCCAGAGGATGAGAAGCCAGAGACAGGAGTCACAGATGCATCTGAAGGAATGAAATCCCAAGTCTGTGTGTGTGTGTGTGTGTGTGTGTGTGTGTGTGTGTGTGTGTGTGCTCATGTAAATGTGTATGAGAATGGGATGACATTTTACTGGCTCACAGCAGGGTAGGTGCTTCAGGAAACTTTTATTTGACCTGGTACAGGGCATAGAGGTATTAGGAGAGCTGGTAACTAGGTACAGAGATGGGAATCTAATGTAAAGGCCACCCACATGCTCTCCCGGAGACAGTGTTGTCTCTCTATGCTAAGTACTAACCCTAAAGGCTAGAAAATCCTTAACACTTCATTATAATAAAGAGAGAAGGACAAACACACCCTTTCATTCTCCGCAGTCTCAGTTAACATTTATAGAGTGCCAGTCCCTGTACTTAATGCTCGATATCCATTATCTCAAATAATACCCATAGTAATCCCAGCCTGCAGGATTATGAGTGCTCTCATTTTGTTAGTGAGGAAACTGAGACTTGGAAAAGTTAAGTCCATTGGTGATGGGCCTGCAGCTACTGAGTAGTCATGAAGGATTCAAGCTCTCAGTGCATATATCATGCTAATAACCGATGATTTAAGAAGAAATAGATAAATACAATAGAGATTAAAGAGAATTGGGAAAAAAAGAGGTTAGAGCTGTATTGTCCAATATGGTAGCTACTAGCTACAAGTGTTAAGTGAAAATTCAATAAAATTTAAGATCTGTTCTTCAGCCACATTTCAAGTGGTCAATG
The DNA here is from genome assembly GCA_004024925.1 of Scalopus aquaticus. Classification (NCBI taxonomy): domain Eukaryota; kingdom Metazoa; phylum Chordata; class Mammalia; order Eulipotyphla; family Talpidae; genus Scalopus; species Scalopus aquaticus. The sequence continues at coordinate 194,799 of PVIJ01000203.1, forward strand.
ATTACCATATTGACCAGGGCAGAAAGGAACACTGCCACCATCACCAAAAGTTCTCTGGGACAGCACTGGGCTGAGGATAATGCTAGATGTCTATAAAATGGATGCCCTGCAGGAAAAACAGCTAGAGGAAGGGCTACATTGACTTGTGAGATCTAGAAAGGAAAAAGAAATGTAGCAACAAGGAAAGAAGAGAACTGAGGGCAGCAAGACAGATCAATAAGTCAGTATCTTTAACAAGTGAAACTTCAAAGTCACAGGAGGAAGGGTCTTGAGGATTCATAGGTCTAGTTCCTTCCCATTATAAATGAGACCACTGACCACTAGGGAAGCCACTTGCCCAGGTCACATATTTACTCAAGTCCAGGGCTCTTTGCTTTCCATCCAGATTGTCACTCTGGGTCTTCCCCATTGTCTTCATTCTTTACCCTCTAGAGATGATGTTCATCGTAATACTATTCATGTTCATCATCGTACTGTTCTGACTCATAACATAAATTTTGTTTGGGAGTAATAACTGTCATTGCTCATATTATCGCCTCGTTCCTTCTTATTAGGGCCCAACGGTCTCCAAGAATGAGAGGTTGGGCCTTTGTAAAAGAGCAGCCATTGAAAAGATAAGTGACAAATTTTGGGCTTGGAAAGCAGTAAAGAAGGACATTTTCACTATCCCTATGATAGGCATTAGTGCACAGTGTGGGCAGTCAATAAATGCAGGACAAATATACCAACGGATGGTTGGTTGCCTGGTTTTGTTTGGCTGGATGGCTGGTTGGCTGGTTGGTTAGTTAGTTGGTTGGTTGATTGATAGGCTAGTTGATTGGTTGGGTAGTGAACTGGTTGGTTAGTTGGTTGACTGGTTGGTTGACTATTTGATTGATGGGATGGTTAATTGGTAGGTTGGTTGATTGGTCAGTTGATTGGTTGGCTGGCTAGCTGGTTGGCTAATTGGTTGGTTAATTGGCTATCTGGTAGGATAATTGGTTGGATAGTTGGTTGACTGCTTAGTTGGTTGGTTGACTGGCTAGTTGGTTGGATAGATGGATGACACTTGTCTAAAAGTCCTTTAACCACTTTATGACCTGGTACCACATTCTCCCACCCCACACTGATATTCACATGTGCTCAGGGCCTTTTCCACCAGAGAGTGAAAGGAAAAGCCTCAAACGTAAAACAAATTTAACTTCAATTCAGTACCTAAGGTTAAAGACTCACTGTGTCCTACTAGTGATACCAGGACAATGAAGGGTTTAAAATCTTTGCAAAGGAATATTACTGGATGCCATTTTGGCCACACTAGAAGTCCACAAGGGCTCTCTGAGACTACATGTATCACCACTCTGTGGGGATCCCTGCTTCCCTCTGGCCTCAAAAAACATTGTCTTTCTCATTGTCTAAGGCCAATCTAGTCTCCTGACATCTCACACACTGACCAGGGCTCTAAAGCAGCACCCAACAGCCAGAGAACTGCCTGAAATGCTCTGGAATGAAATGACAAAGGGGCCTCTCATCTGAAGGCTCTTGGGCATTAGCAGTCTCTATTGCTAAAGAACCAGGTTCAACTCAGCTCCCTCTCCCTTCCCCCTACCTCCACCACCTGCCGCTCCCCAGAGGGCCTGCCCTTAGGATCAGGGCTGCCTCCTTTGCCTCTTCCTAGATCCTTGCTCCCTGATGTTCCCTAAAACTCCATATTAGCCATCTAAATGATGAAATTGTTTCAAGACAAAATTAGAAATCTCAGGATATAGGCTTTGTCCGGTAGATAAGGAATGAGGTAATGCTTTAGCTCACAAATTCCTTGAGGGCAGATATTTTATTTCTGCATCTTGAGAATCTGAATTCCTAATGTGCAGAAAAATGCCTGGCATGTAATAAAACAACCAATACAATGGATGGATGATAAGTGTGTGTGTGTTTGTGTGTGTGTATGAGAGAGAGAGAGAGAGAGAGAGAGAGAGAGAGAGAGGGAGAGAGAGGGGGAGGGAGAGAGAGAGAGAGAGAGAGAGAGAGAGAGAGAAGAGAGGGAGAGAGAGAGAGAGGGAGAGAACCCATCTGTTACTCTGGCTCATACCCAATATGGTATCGCCGCCTCCCCAGGGAGGCCAGTTGGCTCCCCAGTCCTTCGGCCCCTGCTTTCTTGTGGGGCCCTTAGCTACTCCCTTATCTCTACTGCTGTTACTGTGGCTGCTGCTGCTTACCCTCTAAAGTCTCTCTTCTTCATTATTTTCGTTTATTTGGACAAAAGCCCCTACTCCACTACTGCTCATGTTGAAGACTTTTTGAGCTGAGTTAGAATTAGAGATTCTGGTCACTGAGAGAATCTTCACACTCATCCACAGCCAAGCACCCAGCCACCTGCACCCTCTCATGCCTGAGTTCGCCTCGACACCTCTGGACTCCTACAGCTGGCCCCAGCCTTCCGACTGCTGCTGTCAGTTTCATTTTATTTTATTTTATTTAAGATCATACCCTTCCTCAGATTCTAAAGTAACCTGAACTTACCAATTTTTCTCCTCACTGCCCATCAAGGTTCATTCACCCTGCCCCAAACTCCTTTGGCCTAGTTGTCCACACAGTATCATGGACTAAAGGGCATATTTACTTCTAATTCTTGGAATCCTTCTGCACCTGATTTGTAGGATGCAAGATATTTATAGGTGCAAGATATATTCCTCCATGATGGGAAGGTTGAAAGTCTCCTGTTGAACATAGTACCTGGCCTTCCAGAAGAATCTAAATCAAGATGGATCCAACCCAGCTTAGCTTTTAAGGCCTGCAACAGACCTTAAAACAGTCTGCTTCAGACAAAGCATATCATATGGTAATTAGATCATTGTTATCTGGCTATTAAGGCCTTTGTGGAGGATGCCTACAGTTAAGAGCTTTGAGAATCTGAAGCTTGGCTAAGCACTTGTCCATACTCTTACTGCTTACAATTCAACAGACACATGGGACATGGCTGGGGAAGGAAGGGGAGAGCAGGTAGCTGTGCTCTGCTTCTGCCTCTAGGACCAAGGCAAAGGCTCTTGTATAAATCAATGGTTTTCCTTCCACTGTATAAAGAAAAATAGGCAGCGATAAGCAGGCGAAAGAGCAAAAAGAAAGGAAAACGGGCCTCCCCGGTGCTGCACTGTGGAGCTGTTGGCAGTCTGACGCTAGTTCAACGCCCGGCTGGGGAGAATCCCACATGGCGCGGCAGACCTCTCCTGCCTCGCCCACTGCTCCCCTCAGCAGTGTATTTCTGATCTGCCTGTTCTGCTCCCCACTCTGTCTCTGGTGAACCCTCTCGCCACCCCACGCCTCTGGCCTGTACCCCAACTTGTATGTATAAATAAAAAATATTAAAAAAAAAAAAAAAAGAAAGGAAAACGGGCAAAGAGTGAAGCTGGAGTGGGGAGGGGAAGGGAAGAGGGAGAGGGCAGCAATGATGTTTCCATGCCCTACAGATTCTTCCCCTTCACTTCCTCCACACTTGATTTTCTATTCTCTTTTAGTGTGACCAGTGATTTGTTGCTATCGATCACTATTGATGTTTTTCAATTGTATCCGTGACACTTTTGGCAATATGCTTGTCAACACAAAGCCTTCGCCAAGCTTGCTTCTCGCCACCTCACCGAAGCACTGTCCTTCCTTGCTCCGGGTCAGCTGTCAACTGGGGTCAGGAGGGGAGCTCCATGTCCCCACGCCTGGGTCTTGCTTGCTTATCTCTACATGCCTGACAGTGAACTTTCCTCATTCACAGCCTGCTGGGAAAGTGGACACCTCACTGTTCAAGAAGGGGACAAATGTGTGCAAATAGGCAAGGCCACAGTCAGGTGTCACATTGTGGGTGATGAGGACAGCAGTGCCATGGGCAGAGAAATGGAAAAGAGCTGAAGGGAGCACCCCAGATACCTGGGTGAAAAAAGCCCATTTCTGAGGCTGGCCTAGACTGGTGGGTCTCCAACATTCTTAGCCTACACCCATCAGTAAGAAAAGTGCCTCATTTCACTGTGCATGATACACACAGCTATTGAATTGGAAAGATATTTAAGGAAAGAAAACCATGTTGAAAGAGAAACAAAGCAAAGGACCTCACCTTCTTCCCCATTCTTTGGTGACCTTGCTTATTAATGCTGACCGTGTCCCACAAAGTGGATTCATGACTGACTTACAGGTTGTGACCCACCGTCTGCAAAAGCACTGAACTGGGGTGAGCAAACTTTTCTGTAACGGCGAGAGACACAATATTTTCAGCTTTGCAGTATTATCTGTCCCCAGCCTCATCTTTGTCTTTGTAGCAGCGACGCGCCGCAGACAATATGTAAACAAATGAGTATGGTTTGAATTCCAATAAAATGTTGTACGCTAAAATTCCAATGTAGTGTAATTTTCACAGGTCATGAAATATTCTTCTTTTGGGTTTTTTCGAAACCATTAAATAATGTTAAAACTACTAGCAGCTTGTGGTTTGAACAAAATCAAGGGGTGCCCTGGATTTAGTTGGTGCATAATCTGCCACCCTTGAGACCAAACGGTATCAACCAATGCTCTCGTGGGCTGCCAGTCCTTACATGGTTACAGCACCTAGCTAGGCTGGGGTGTGGGGAGCCCCCAAATTTCCTGCCACCACTGTCCATGAGTCAAGGTTAAGCCCATGTTGATCTTCTACATCCCCCAAATGCTTTCCTCAGATGGAATGTGTTTTCTGTGTCCCGGGCTTCACACCTGGCCTTGCAATGTGTCTTTGCTTGCTTATCTTCTCTGTGAGACTATGAGCAAGTAGATTCCAGAAGAGGCTGCTCTGATGGGAGGAGGCAGCGCTCTTTCCAAGTCTCTTTTTGGCTCGTGTACACAATCTCCCCCTGAGACTTGTCCCCACTTGCTCCTTGGCACCTATTCTTGGACTTGGGGCTGTCTGAGTTTATCCCCTTCAGCTAGCCTGAAGCCACAGAGCCTGCTGTGCCTATAGACACCCCAACATAGCAAAAGGCTCCTCACTTTCAACTACTCCTTCAAAACACTGTGAGGAAAATATCCACAACATAAAGTGAACCATTTAGCCATTTTTAGGTGTACAGTCTGCAGCATGTCCGCCTCATTGTGCCATAGTAACAGGGCAGGGTGAGGGGCACCCCAGGACCCCCAAACCTGCCTGATTACCCAGTTACAGCATCACCCCTACAAAGCCTTTTCAAACAGGTGAAACTCCAGCCACCAAGCCACCACTCCTACGCCTCGGCCCCCAGCCCCTGGCCAGCAGCATCGGGCTTTCTGCGCCTGTGCGTGGGTGAGTCAGGGGGTACATGAGTGGAATCAGACAGGAGTTGGCCTCCACAGGGGGCTAATCTCACTTAGCATCTCATCCTCAAGGGTCACCAATGGCAGGGTATGCATCCCCATTTCCTTCCTTCTTAAATTTGAATAAGGGAACAATCACTTTTAGAATATAGGTCCCCAAATTTCCCGGTCCTTTCCCAGCTTTAACACATGGCAAACTCAAGACAAATTCTTCCCATTTTCCCCTAGCAATGTTGAGGTTGGATTCTACCCTGTCTCCTTATTGTCCCTATTTCCTTAAAACAGGCCCCCAATTCTGTACATCCTTTCTCTCCTGTTCAGTGGTATCAGGAAAAGGAATGCGCTTTATTTAGGGATATCTCTGAATGTCAATCTGCTTCTTCACTGCATTTCCTAAAGACTTCGACAAGAGTTTCATCTAAAAAATGGAAATATCTACTTTTATGTAAAGGTTGTTACAAAAATGAAATTAAATAAAAGATGCTAAATTTCTAACACAAAGCTTAGAAATGCAGTACTCAAAATGATGATGATATTAATGATAACTATTAACCCAACCAATGATTTCTAGGGTCTCAGTCTGGTTCCCAGTATTCCACGCAAGCACTGCAGATCCCTCAGGAGAATCTGGAACCTCTTTGGATACACCAGTTGAGTGACAATGAAAAGCACCACAGTCAGGGCCTGGGATTCAGATGTCAAATACACCACTACTTTCCCGTGGCCATTATCCTCTGTTCCTCAGCCTCCCCCTATGTGAAACAGATTGTATAATGGCCCCAAACTCTTCCCCACTACAAGGTTATGTCTTCAAAGGACTCCGAGCCTTTCCGGAAGGTCATTGTCCGAATAGACACCTGGGTTTACAGACGAGTGCTAATATTTGGGAAACTATTTTACTAGCAGGTCACAGGATACACTGACTCTTTACCATACTGCAAGCCCCACACGAGGGCTGGGAAACAGAATGAAACCCCAGTGCCGGCTGTCACACATACCCATGCATAAGTGGGACCCAACGATCTGACTTGTTGCAGAACAGTGGATGCTTCATCCAAAGCTAATGGATTGCCCACCTTGGAGAGGAGGAAGGGGAAGAAATGAACATCAAATACCTGTGCGACCAGGTACTTTATGCCCCCAGTGACATTTACTTCTTCCCACATGTGGGCACTTATCAAGAATCACAGAGGTTTGTGCCCAAGTCCACAGCTGGCTTATCATAAAGCTGAGATCACAAATAGGTTTGTCTGCCTCCCAAATCTATGACGTTCCCACAGCCCTTCTCATAAGGACTCACCCTCACCGTCCATCGGAACCCACTTGAGAAGGATTTGTGTCAGTTCTAGCCAACACCTGGCTCTTGTTCCCTTTCTGTCTCCTTCTGGCTCAGACTAATGAGTGATATACTCCAATGTCCAACGTCCAGTCACAGCACTGGCTGTTGGGTTCACAGAGGGCAGGGAAGTAGCACAGAGTGGATGCTTTCCAAGACCCGACCTGAGCCAGAGCTCCTGGCCAGACACTAGCTCTCTTAATCCTCAAAATAACCCTCTAAAGTGGGTATAATCACCTCCCCGGAGAGGGGATGCGAAAGGTTAAGCTCTGGAAACCCCAGAAGATGGATGAACGAGGTGGCCCAAGAAACCTCTGAAGGTGAGACCTGCACCAGATGCTCTTCTAGCTGAGAGATTCTGGCTTCTCTGGCTCCTCGGCTTCACAGGAGCAGAGGAGAGGAAAATGGATCATGTAGCATCTTCAAATTAAGAGCATTTATCATCCCTGCTCCTCCAGCCCCTTGGGTAGCTCAGAATTCCTCGTGAGACTCCCGAGCTGTGTTCATCTTCTCTGGCATCCTGTGTGAACACTGTTGTCGCCCAAGAAGGGCTGGTAATAAGATAAAGGCCGCCCTGTGGGCGCATCTTCTGGCCCTGTGCTGGATGCTTGGCGCCCATCAACTCATGTCATTTTGGAAACAATTCTATCGTCTATATTTCCATTTTGCCCCACTTGTACATGATACCATTTGATTTTTCCCAACCCACAGAACTTACAAGGTGAAGTGAGGCTCCCCTGCTCCCCAGCAAAGAAGTGTAAGGCTTCCCCCCTTCACACTGCTCCTCCCACCACAATCCATGTGCCTCCTGATGCAGAGAAAGGCAGGGGCTTCCCCCATGCCTGCGCATCTGATTGATGGGAGAAGGAAGCACTGTTTGGGACACAGCTGAAGCTTGAAGAGAGCACTGCAAGGAAGTCGCAGAGACCCGAGCTGGAATCCGTCACACTCTATCTGACTCTTCCTAAGACTTAAGGGTGCCAAAGAGAGGTGAGCTGAGCCAGAGCCTTGATAAAAGCTGATGTCGAAAATGCAACTGAGTCGTTAGTTTAAAGGCTCATCACTCCTCCCTTCTATAAGAACACGAGCCAGCTTTAAAGAATTCCATTCCCCTGAAATGATTGGTAACGTATCTGACAGTGACTAGCTCTCCCCTCTTCTTTGTGACAGTGACTAGCCCTCCCTGCTTCTTTGTGCTGCAGAATGTGTTTTGTTTGTGCTAGTCCCTGTAATCACATATTCACAAAGCAACTGCAGGGGACCACCAGCTTCTGGGCCAAGGGTGAACGGGTGAATGTGAGGCTTCCCTGGGAGAATGCCCCAGGTACCTCCAAGCACCCCCTGGCAGCCCCATGCCTGCTGAGGTGGCAGCCCAGGCAAGCCTCCCAGAATGTGCTCCCCCAGCCCGCTCTGGAACACGCCCTTTGCTTCTAATCCATGGCGCCAGATTGGCCTGACGCTCTTGCTGCAGTTCCGTTTCAGCAGTGCCGAGGAGAACAGCCAAGAAATGGAAGGGAAGGAACCCATGTCTCCACCTCAGCAGGGTCTCAGTGGACTTCCCAGCCCAAAGGAGAGCGCTGGCCCTCTCTTCCAACTTCGCCAGGCTTGCACCTTGCCAATGCCAAGCTGTGGATTCACACACTGTTTCTGCCAGCTGGCGGTGCCAGCTTTCCTGCGCTTCACCCCATCTCTGACTCCTTCTGGAAAGAAGGCAGATCTGAGAAACCCACTGCCAACACCCAAGTCCCAAGACAAGCTGTGGTCGAGGGGTGGAAGAGGGAGCTCAGCTGGGGACTCACTGCCTATCCAGCTAGGAGGGGTTGGGGGTACTACCTCTAGGCAGCCCCCTGTACAGCTGGGGTCTTTCTCCATCCTTCTGTCTTCGTCTATCCTTTCTGCCCAAATCCTGTGTAACTCCCACCCTGGTCAGCAAGGCAGGAAGTTGGGGCACCAGCCCCCACACTCCCTGCAGAATGCCTCTCCCATATGCCCTGGGCTCTGCTCCCTTTCTGTTCAATGTAGAATTGTCCTTGGAATTAAGAGCCTCCCCCCAAATGGCCCACTGTGCCAGCCTGCGGTTTGGCAGCTGTCAGTTCTGTGGAGGGCAACTTCCTGGCTGGAAGTGGGAGTGTAGGCTGGGGGAGCCCTCCATGCACCCACCCCACCTGTCCATTGTCCTTTGGAAACCACTGTCAAGGGGCCTCTCAGGTGCACCCTTGAGCTGGGTGTCTGGACACCACTGGACCTGGTGGGTGAACCACCTCTGTGGTGACGCCCTGCCCTGGCCACCCTCTCCAGACAAGCTGCACTGCGCCCTCTCCCCAGGAAGCTGCTGGGGTACAGAAAACCAGGCTGCCCAGCCCCTCTCGCTACTGGAGCCATAAAACGCCGGCGCCTGGGCTGTCCTTGGAGGCTGCACTCACCTCAGCCTCTGTCAATCTCGTCCAGGTTTCCCAAGTGCCAAGATAATAAAGGGGATAAGTTTTACCCCTCCTTGCAAAGTGCAGTCCAATTAGCATTTTTAAAATTACCATTGGAGAAATATACCTAATTAGCCACTTTAAAGGAAAGCGTTAAAAAAAGCCATAAATTTCTAACTGGCCACAGCTTGGAGACACTTTTAAAGCCAATTGTGTGTTTCTGGTACTAACAGGGGAATTGGTCAAAGTTAGACACAGATTTTATGACCTTGGTGGGAAGGGGAGGGAAATGGCTGGCTGACCTTCTGGGCCAAGGAAGGGTTAATATCTACTTACTGGATTTGCAGGGTCGCGCCTCAGCCTCCTCCCCTCCCTCTTTCCTCACCTCTGTGCCTTGGGGTACTGCCTGCAAGCATAGTGAAGAGCCAGTCACCCAGGGACGCAGGTCAGGCAATGAAGCAATGAGGGGACAGGGAGGAGGACAAAGAGGGAGAAGAGCAGTGAGAGGAAAAGTGGAAAAGAAAGAAATGATAGGGGAGCTGAGAGCAAAGGGGGAGCTGCTAATTCCGGAAGCCTGTTTCTCATGTGCTCTTCCCTTAAACCGTGTGCTGCAGGACTGGCCGGGACCTGGCTCCCAATGCTGAATGCGCATGTGCTGGAAACCGCTCAGCCTATTCCGAGGGAGCCAGCGAGGCTTCTTGCCCAGGTGCACCCTGCTCCAAGCTGAGCAAACACTTCACAAAGTGCAGGTAGGAGGCTCTGAGGTGGCTCCTGGAGGAGGAAGGCAGCACAGAGGGCTCCCCCCAACCCCAGGAAATGCCTGTACAAATGGGGAGGTGGAAAGAAAGGGAGTCAAGGAGGAGATGTACAGGATGACTGAGCAGGGGACCCCACCTTGCTTGTCTCCCTTTCTGTGATTCTCTTTTGAGGTTCCCAGAGAGATCCCACAGGGTTGAGAGTAGGGGTGGGGAGGGGCTCCCCGCCAGGTATGCCACTCCACCACTGCAGGGCAGATGTTAGGGGAAGACCACCCACCAGAGGCCTTGTCTTGTCTTGCCCCACCCAGGGATGGCCTCCTGGTGAGTTGAGGGGAAAGAAGCACGTGTTTGGGTTTTATAAGTGGAAAAGGTGAGCTGAGGAGGCACTGAGTCCAGGAGCAGATTCCGTACCAGCTTGGTGGGTCTGACTCAGTCCTTGAAACCCTATTCTTCGTTCATTAAGACCTGAGCCCGGATATGTTAAGGGAGACCATGGAAAAGTTACACACATTTTGGAACTGTGTTCTGGAAGCCTACAGCAGGGAGTCTCAACGGGGGCAATACCGCCCCCAGAGGGCAAAACAGCATAAGTCTTACAAAGTTTTGTGCCCCCTCCTGCCCTCCCCACCCCCTGCAAAGCTCAACCCTACCTGACAGATTCTCATACCTTATTGTATGTCTCCTTCAGAAGGATGGAAATTTAGTTTGTTCTTTGTTCCCAAAGGCTGAGAAATGCTGGTCACGGGTAGTGGTCATACTCTGGGGCCACACAGCCCAGGGCTGGATCAACTCAGATCCTCCCCTTTGGGATCAGCCTCAGCCCACTGAACAAGAAATGGAACAGAGGAAGGGGCTCTGCCCTGAAACTGGTCAGCAGAGCCTAGATGTCCCACTGCAGGCAATCGCAAGCCTTAAATGTGGTAGAAGATCTGAGCCATCTTGGAGATGGAAACTGAACCCACAAGCCAGGGTGGGGCTTCCTGCCTGACCAGTCTCAGCGTCAATGAGAAGCTTCGGGTGAAAGGAGCTCTCGGTCAGACCTGCTCAGCTTTAAGCACACCTCACACCTGAGAGCATGGCACACATTAAAAATACAGGCAACAACAAATGCTGGAAAGGATGTGGAGAAAAAGGAACTCTTCTACACTGCTGGTGGGAACGTGAACTGGTCCAACCACTATGGAAAGCTGTATGGCGATTCCTCAAACTGCTAAACATGGAGCTCCCATACGACCCAGCAATACCACTTTTGGGAATTTACCCAAAGGACACAAAAACACTAATCCGAAAGGATACATGCACCTGTATGTTCATTGCGGCACTATTCACAATAGCAAAGGTATGGAAGCAACCCAGATGTCCAAAAATAGATGATTGGATCCAGAAGATGTGGTATATATACACAATGGGGTACTATTCAGCATGGAAAGAAGATAAACACATGCAATTTGCAGCGACATGGATGGAATTAGAGGGAATCATACTCAGTGAAACAAGCCAGAAAGAAAAAGAAAAATATCGAATGGTTTCACTTATAACAGGACTATAGGGAGGCCAAGAGAGACTATAGGGTGGGAGAGAGAGACTCAGCAGTGGGGGGGGTAGAGAGGGAAGGATAAGGGCACAAAATGGAAGAGAGGAGAATACAGGGGCCATGGAGATGCATCACGGGTGAATTGGTGGTAGGCTGCCCAAGGGGAATACAAAATGTAAAAGACATAAATAATAATAATAATAATAAAAAGCACAGGGTGAGCATCATGGGAACTGGAAGGTCAAGGTCATCGGGGAAGGGCTCTGCTGACCCGGCTTTCTGTACGAACATCTCCTCCATGCAGTACCTGTCACCTGCATCCGTGTTTGGAGAATCGAACATAATCCTTCTTTCTCAAATATTTCCTGAAATGGAAAGAGACCGACAGCCTCCCTGATTGCAGAGGGGTTTTGTGGATGTTAAAAGGGATGAGGGTGATGGTGTGGGGCGGCTGGGGTGTCTCATCAAGCAACAGGCCAGGTGAGCACCCCACCCTGGCACCCTGCCCTGCCTTGTCTTCCCATCCTAGGAAACTGAGCGCATTGACTAGAAGTCACCTCATCAAGTTTCTGGGGAGCAGATGTGGAGAGGAGTGGGGGAGGGGAGGACATTATTGTCACAGATGGAGAAACTGAGGCACGTGCTTCAAGGACATCCCAAGGTTACAGGGCTGGTTGGCCCCCAGGGCCCCCAAGTGCTACCCTGCACATGCTAGCCTCTGCTGGGGAACAGAGCACTCTGCTGCCCACAGGCCCACACCTAGCAGCAAAATCACGCCAGGGAACATTTCATTGGGTTCCTTTCCTGGGGTTCTGGCTCAAGGAAGGTAACACCTTTGCTGCTCTCTCACAGATTTACAACCAGGAGCCCCGTTTCTTCTCTTCAGACCCAGATCAGCAGGAAGCCCCGTGCTCTCCCTCCATGGGTCTCCCTGGCTTTCTGGGGCTGATGAATGGCTCAGGAGTTGCAATTTTTTTCTATCAAGAAAGCACAAACAATTCAGTGCCAGGAGAGAAGGACCTGCTCCCTGTGGGCCACTGGCGAACCCCCGGGGAGCCCTACCAACGTCACAGAAGCAGCACAGAAAGAGAAAACAGCCAGGCGTGTGGGGCCTGGGAGCTGGAGGGAGAGTTGTTATTTGTGAACCGTAAGCCACCATTCCCAGCACCTCGTGAGTGCGTCCTTCTGCCCTCCCCCTTACCGGACAGGCACCGGACTGTGAGGAGCGGCCCTCCGGGGTACCCACACCTGCACCCCCCAGGCTCAGACCGGCCCCCAGCAGAGCCCCGGCTTGGCCAGCCGCCAGGTCCTCGCCTACCTCCCACTCCATTCCCTGTCTGCAATTGTTTCCAATCAGTTTAGGAAACAACGCTGAGAACAATTAGAAAAGATAACAAGGAGGAATTACATAATTACAGTCCGCCTAGATCTCAGGCGCTTCGACAAAAAAAAAAAGAAAAAGAAAAGAAAAAAGACTGAACCGAGTCCAAATGGGGAGCAATGCAAGGAAAAAGATGGTATTCCTGGTGAGCCGTGGGGGTGCAGGGGAGGGGAGAGGGGGAAAGGAGGCAAGGAGGCAAGGAGCCTCTCACAGGAACCCCAGGGCGGTCCTTTTGTGCTGCTGGCCAGGTAGACCAGAGAGCCATACCCCTGCAAGGAGATGGAGCCTTAGAGACCAGGCAAGGCGACCTATGACCATCGGAGACTCAGCAAGCAGAAGGTCTCGTCCCAAAGCACACAGGAGTCAGGACTCCTGCCTCCAGGCCGGTGCTCTGTCGATACGCAGGCTTCTTTTTCAAAGCTTTATTTATTTATGCATGTAAGAACTGGGGTGCAGACCAGAGGTGTGGGGTGGTGAGAGGATTCACCAGAGACAGAGTGGGGAGCAGAACAGGTGGATCGACTGAAATACACTGCTGAGGGGAGCAGTGGGCGAGGCAGGAGGGGTCTGCTGCGCCATGCAGGAAGCTCCCTGGCCAGGGATTGAACTCGTGGCTGTGGACAACTTCATAGTGCTGAGACTAACCTATTGTGCCACCAGGGAGGCCCCATATGCAGGCTCCTTAACACTGACCTCTGGTCCCCAGGCCAGCGGCTCACTGGGAAAGCGGGGGAGTCCTTTATTCCCGACCAGAGTGAGTTCAGGAAGAACTCTGTCCTTTAGCACAAAGCTCACATACTAACCCTGCAAAGGACCAGACAGTAAATGTTTAGGCTTTGTGGGCTCTGTGGTTTCCATTGCAACCACCACTCAGCACTGGGTTAGACTCTCGAACAGAGACCACAGATGACGTGGACACAAATGAGCAGGCTTGGGTTCCAACAACACTTTGCTTGTGGACACTGAAATTGGAAAGTCATGTCATTTTCACATGGCAGGAAACACTCTGATGTTTTCCCCCAACTATTTGAAAATGGAAGACCCATTCTTCCCTTGTGGGCTATCGACAGAAACAGCAGGCAGCCCAGATCTGGCCGTTGGGTTGGAGTTTGCTGGCCCCTGCTCTGGACATTGCTAGAAGATAATGCTCAAGTCCCACGAAACTTCAGAAAGCAGCAAGCTCATGTTTGGCAGAAGTGGGTTGCTGGTGGTATGCTACTGCCCCCTCCAAACCCTTCGTGGTGGTGTGTCCTTCACCCCATCCTCAGGAAACTGACATAGAGCCCCCTGGTCGCAGCCTAGCACCAGCCAGTGGTAGCCAGCAACTACCGTGAGACCCCATGGCAAGAAATCCAGTGGGCCCTCCAGAAAACTCACAGCACTGGGGTGGGGGAGAAGGGAGTAAGCTCTGACCCAGAAGCCACATGCTTGCTGTCTTAGAACCTGGGGAGCACCAGGGGATTCAAGCCGAGGCCTCCCCACACACAGGGACTCCCGGACACTCAAAAATGTCTTTTGGGATCCTTCATGTTCAAGATTTGCAGTCAGCTACATGTTAGGCCTCTGACCTGCCAAGGAAACGACCAACATCACAGCATAAAGAACATGTGACATGCCCTTGATCTTGCACGCTGTGACTGTGTGGCTCTGTAGACACGGTGGCAGATGAATGAGCGAGCGAGCAGGAGATAAGTGTGTTTGGCACAGACTGAGGCTCGCACCCGGGGCCTTCTTGAGGTAAAAGCCCAGAAACGTGGGGCTCAGGGACATGACCCAGATTCTGCTCAGAGAAGAGGATGGGCATTTTCCTTCTTAATCAACATCTGCCTAGACTGGGGAGGAAGAAGTGGCTTTGCCACACCCAGAGCCTCCTCCCAGGACTTCCCTGCTAGGCTTACCCCGCCTGCTCTGAGATGGCCCTCCTATTCTCCACCAGGGATTCTGCATTTCTCCGTAATGATCAAGCCTCTTCTGTTCCCTAGACCAGTTTCTGTGGACTCCCCTCCTCACCGCCCACCTGCTGGATTTGCCACCTCTACATCTGCAGGAACTCTGAGGGAGGCGCGCCAGCACCCAGGGCAGCCCCCAAAGCAGCCCTTGTCCATCCTCTTCGCCACATCCTTCACATCCCATGATACAACGGGCCAGCCTCCCCAGAGCAGCAATGCCAGAGTAAGGAAGAAGGAACAGGGAATTTAAGGGAAGAAAAGAAACATACTCCTGTTCCCAGGGAACCTCACCATACAACAGAGCTCCCTACTCCTGCATTGCCATCTAGTTGCTATTGGCAACCAGGCAATCACATTTTTCCAGTTCCAGATAATCATCATAATCAATATAGGGTATTTATCCTACTCCTTGCTTTCAAAGAGCTCCAAGCTTTTCATGTCTATTATTTCTTCTTCACTAACATGGAGGAGACAGAGGACGTGTCTTTTGGGGATGTGACTTTTGACCTGTTGCCTCTACTTCACGGATGGAAAAACTGAGGCAAGGGGCAGAGGGAGACTGTGGGACTGCTCATAGGAGGGGAATCCTGCTGATAATCACTGGCACATGCTGGTGGTCTCGCCACCTCCCCGGGAAGAAGGTGGATTTCGCTCAGCTCATAGATGAGACATAAACGCTTAAGTGATCTGTCCAAAGCCACACAGCTGGAAATTGCTACAACTGGAATCAGGTCTTTTGAGTCCCTTTCAGTGTTTTTCTCGCACAGGACCCTGCAAAGAATTATAATACACTCAGCACTATCTTCTCTCCTCCACATACTGCCCTCACACCGCCACAAATGCCCATCCTTCCACTCTTTGCTCTAAGATGAATATAATTCTTCTCTCAAGTTCTGGTTGATACCAGAACCCAATAGACAACAGGGACAAAAGAAATGAATTCAAACACTTGACTGGGTTAATTTCCAAACTTCTAAGGATGTTCTATACATTTAGAAAACAAATTCAGTCTGGTTGACAGTGAAATCAAATCATTTTCACCACACTATGATGTCACCTGTTATTATAGCAATGGGTTTGATGTCACCCTTTCATTAGCATGACCAAAGTGATGCTAGAAATAGGCCTTTGGGGTCCCTGAGGTGGATGTAGCACCACCTAACACCTTCCATCCGAAGCCCCATCCCCAGCAAAGACTCTGCACCTACTTCGCTTGTCGGTGCTAAGCCCGCGACTGAAGGTGAAGAACATGTAAAACCAACCTCAAAGAGAGAACACAGGACCACTGGCAGAAGGGTGCTAAATAAGAAGCTTCTCTGAGTTCTCTGCCTTCAGTAGCATACACACCGCTGAAAGAGCACCTCGCTCTCTTCCCTTGCTGTTCTTCGGACAGAGGATCAGCCAGCCCCCACTAATCTTGTCCATTTTTCTGAACTTAGAGCAAGACATGTTTTACTGCTTGGAAGGAGATAGCCCCAAACAGAAGAAACCCCTGTGATAACCCAGACTCCTAAGAAATGAGACAAAAGGAGAAATGAGACCGGTCATCCCAGCAAGCCAGCCAGCAGCTTCTGGCTTCTGGAAAGGACTACGGTACCGGAAAGTGCTTTCCACATCCTCCTTATACTGAACTGAGCAGGCGCAGGAGGAGTTAGAAGCAAAATGCCTGGCATGCTAGAACTCAGGCCTAGGGCACGCAGAAGGACGCACTGAGGACCTGGGTCCCTAGGGACTGATCACCAGTATTGTCCAGTCAGCCGAGTCTGGTTCAGCACCTTCTGGGGCAACCGCTATGGAATTGCCCCTGCCCACCCAGGGCCTCACCCCCAGGGCCCAGCACCACACAGCCTGCCCTGATGCCAGGGGGCTCCCCCGCTTCTGTTTCTAGGTCTCTTCCACTCCTGACACTTTGTTTTTGTCCCCCAAGCCCCACTCACTTGCTAACATCAGACTTGGCACTCCAAACGTCGAATGTCAATGCTCCCTCTGACCGCAGACCCCCCAGTTCTGTGGGTCTCTGGCCAGTTAAGAGTACCCACAGTCCTCGCCCCTGGGGCTCAGCCCACACCAGTCAGCTGGGCCTCTCTGCCACACCCACCACAGCTGCCCACAGCGGGAGGCAAAAAGGGAGAGGCAGGTGAACACGCCTGGGCGCTGAGACGTTTCCCAGAAATGGAGAAAAACTCAAACTTGGCAGTTCAAGATGTCCAAGGCACAGGTTGGTTCAAAGCTCTTCTTAAGCCCTGCACCAGTTCCGTCTCACAGCAGATGCCAGCCATGGGGATTTCTTTCCTTTCTATAAGATGCGCTCCTTTCCAAAGAGCTCGCCACCTGCTGTCTCTGACCTCACGACGACCTTGAGATGGGTGCCGTCAGACCAAGCGGCACCACACCCCTGTCTCTGCACTCAGGGACACGGATGCACATGCCTGAGAATGAAGCTGTGCTGAGTCAGACAGCAGGCTCTGCTTGGCGCTGGCCCCTTGGGCTACACGGCCATGGCACTGACTGGCAGGGGTGGAGGGGAATTACAGGGGGAGCTTCCTGGACGATGGGACACCCAAGCATGCCTGCCTGGTGGCCTGCAGAGGAAATAACCAATGTCCCCGCTCCCATTCTTTTACTTGGGTGAGGATCCCAGGTCCACCTCTTGCTGCGGGCTCTGGGTCCCACAGGAAGTAGGTGGAACTGAGGCTCGGGTTCCAGCCCACCTCACCCCTCCAACCCTCTCCCTGCCCGCAGGGCCCAGGCAAGGCTCCTGGCATCGGGATACACCCACCTGTGTCTGTGGGATTCAAGCAGGAAGTACACGTGCCTGGCCTCAGGCTTCCTGGCCTCGGGGACCAAGCCCTCATTGAGAAAGGTGGTCGTGTGGCAGAGGCCCGCCAAGACCCTCGCTTGTGGGCCTGCGCACTCCTGCCAAACATGTAGCAATAGTCCCAGGGGGAAAACAAGTAAGAAAGGAAAATAACCAAGGTGGGGAGAGGGGAGAGATTCTGAAATCTGGACAACATCAAGAGCCGGTTTCCATGACAACCACTCCTTATTACAGTTGCTCAAACTGCAGCCTGTTGTAATCAGTCTTGTCGATGAAGCCTCAGTCCAGCTCTACCCAGGTCTGGTTCTTGCAGGAGGAAGACTCGCAGCTCCCCAGCATCCCAGTCTCCCACAAAGGGAAGAGGGGCAAGAGCAAATCTCCATGAGATCTGTCGGAGGGGTGTCAAGGAGCTTGAAAGGGAGAAGTTTTGGAGGCACAATCTGCAGAAGTGTGGGATCATCTCTGTGTGGACGAGCCAGGCCATGCTTATTTTAGTGCTTGTGAGCCCCTGAGCACCGTGCCACCCAGGTGACCCATGCCAGCTGCTGGCCAGCATGCCAGCAGGCTGCCCTTCCCGTGCTTGCACCCACCCAGCCTGCCCACAGCTCCCCTCCCCTTGCTGCCACATTGGAATGCTCCCATAAAGCCCTAAGCTAAAGTTCAAGGACGCCCTGGGAGGCAGAGACCAGCCTCAGTGTCCAGCAAGACAGAAGTGAGCCGGGGCTGCAGAGACGAATGGCGCGACGCAGTGTGAAGGCATGCTCGCGGGAAGGCTTTATGGTGTGGGGACTCCCCACACAGACTCCAGACGCCTCAAGTGCCTGGAAGATGATGGGTGACCTAGAGGTTTTCCTCCAGCTTGCAGATGGGGCCTCAGAGGCAAACAACTTGTCAAAGTCACCTGCTGGATCGGGTGTCAGCCTGGGGGCTCTGCCCCCTGAACCCGAACCCCCTTCCCTCTGCAGCTCGGAGCTGCCCTCGCCTACGTCCTGTGCCATCTGGCAATCGCCCAAACACACTGCAAATCAGATGACATATGACACACACACCATGCTCCGTCCTGCTCTGAGGGGACCTCTCGGAGGGGGACAAGGGGTCTGGTTTATATTTTAAGCAGCTAGGATGAAAAACGGGGGGCTGATGAGGTAAGGCCGTGGCAATGAACACCATGCAGCTGTCCAGGGAAATTACGTGGCCCAGCCATCGCGGAGCCGGGGCGGGCAGTGGGGGGGAGGTCTTGCCCCATAGATCACGCGTCTGGGGACAGGGCTGTCGCTTCAGGCCTCAGCTTCCTCCTGCACCCTCGCTGTGAGGGTCGCTGCTGCCCTTGGAAACAGCAGAAGGAGCCAGAGGGTGAGAGATCTCAGAGCAGGGTTATCTTTCCCCAGTGTCTAACCCTGGGAGAGTTTCAAAGAAAAATTCCCATTCAACAGCCCCAAACCCCAACCCTCCAAGCTGCTACATGGAGAACTGGGACAGTGAATTTCAACACCCTGGGAGACCTAAAGTCAGCACAGGACAGAAATGAATGAGAAGGTCATTGACGAGGCGACGGGAAGGCTACGGGACGTCTTCTGCCGCAAGCTAGAAATGACCTGTTAAACTCGTCCCTCAAGCTGGGACTTGGTTCTCTGTGGTGGCTTCGTGGCCGCCATGATGGGCGCTTAGAGCTTGAGCACCTGGACCACTGGTTCCTCAGACACCAGCGCTGCAGGAGCCACAGGGAGCCTCCTGGTCAGGATCTCCCTGGGCTTCCCAGCTGTGGGGTCCCATGATGCTCCACTGCACACAGCGTGACCTGTGCAGGGATAATGCCTGTCTTGACCTTGGGCCCAGCAGCATGGATGTGGAAGCATGCCAGGGAGTTTCCTTCCACATTCTCTTTTCCTGGGTTCCCTGCATCCTCAGACAAAAGGCTGCCAGTTGACCCCACAGAGAACTAGTATTAGGTGTCTGTTTCCCTCTTCCCCGGGCCCCTCCAGGATGCTGCAGCCAGGGCCTGGAGATGGCACGTCAGTCCTAAGAGTCCAGGTCTTTGCTGACTGCCAGGAAGCAGCTCCCTGTCTCTCCCTTCGTGCTCCTGAGCTGAACTGCTGAAGGACCTGATGGAATTCTCTCTGGACGGGCTGAAATCTAACACAAGGGATGTTACCGCATGCATTCTCACAAACAAAACCACACAGATGGGTGGTGTGTGTGTGTGTGTGTGTGTGAGGGTTGGGGGGCACACATGGGACTATGTGCAACTCAAGGGCACGAAGGAAGGGGAGAAGCCTCTGAAGCAGAAGCCCTGCCAGACCCGGGCCTCCCACTGAGACCCAACCTGCTGAGACCTAACCGACCCCTCTGGCCTCCCCCTATCCTCACCTCACCAAATGCAAAGCACAGGGAGAGCTCCCTCAGTTTTCCCTCCCTGGGCTGACCCCACACCATGGAATTCACATGGTCTGAAAATACAGGAAAGCCCAGAGGCAGTGACCAGAGAGCTGCTGGTCACCCCCGGCAGTGTCCACAGCAGAGGGCCCACGTGTTTAGACAGGACAGCCTTAGCCGAGGGGCCTCACTCTCACATTAAATAGAAACCACCATCCCCTAAGAAAGGGAGCTGAGAAGAGCCAGAATGAGGGAAAGATGGAGTCTTCAAGAGCCAAAGGAAGCCCCAGCTCGGCAGAGGGTACAATGGAAAGCAAGTCAAAGGTTGTGAGCAGATCCCCTTTTGGCTCGTGACTGTGGCCCGGGAAGGTGACATGCATCTCTTGGAAAGAAGTCAGCCCTTCCCTGGGGAAGGTGCCAGCTCATCTCTGGCACCCTCTCTGCAGGATAGTCTCAGTGCAGCTTATAGACATAAGAGCCTGCGTGTGGGCTTGATGCCCAAGCCAAAGGCGCACGTTTGCCTTTAAAGGTGATTAAGGCCACAGAGCTGGGTAAAATGTGACCGCTCGGAGCTTCAACTTCCTCCCTACAAGATATAGGTGACATTAAATGACATTCAGGAGTGCTTTACTGAGATATAATCCATGGATAAAGCACTGGCACAGTGCCTGTCATATAGTAAGTGCTCAGTAAACATTCATTATTATTTTTCAGCCCCCTCCCACATCTAAAGTCAGCAGCAGCAGTTGGGGGTTTTGATACATAAAGTCATTATTTGCAACACAGCTATGATTCACATTATCCAACTAAACATGGAGTCTCCCCTTTTCAATCACACCATGAATATTAGCATAGGATGAACATCCAAGCCAGATCATCTTCATACTAGTGAAACATGTATTTTTTAAATCCTATACTGTAGTGGTAAAGCAAAGATTCCAATATTAGACTGTGATGATAGTCCATATTTGGACTGACTTAGCCCAGTGCCTGGTACCTACTAACAACTCAATAGGTGTTCAAAAAAAAATAATGATTCTGTATAGCTTTAGATGGGCTTACTGCTGACGATTGTATTCTTGATCTAATTTTTTTTAATCTTCCTTATGACTGATGGTCCACCTATCAAAACCAAAAGCCTAATCAACTGGCCACTGATGGAGTGGCTGAAAGACCTCCCCAGGATGGTGCCGAAGCTGAATGTGCTGTGGCTCTGAAACATGTTGACATATTAACCCTTGGCACTCCCCTGTCCCCTCTCAGGGGACATCGGAATTCTAGCATATCACTCGGATGTCCCCTCTCAGGGGACATTGCAGTTTATTAGTGATTACGGGGAATTGAGTTATTTCAACGCAACTTTTTGAGGCATGCATGTTTCCCTGAAGTTTTATCTTGAAATGGCACAAGAAATTACATCAAAATATCGTAAAATTACTAAGATATATACAAGAAATGTCAGCGGGTTTTGTGTCGGACGAGAACGTGCACTAATCAGCCTGCAATGCATATTGGGGAGTGTTACAAAACTTATCATACTGTACAAAATTATAAACAATAAAATATTGGTTTTTTTTGCAAATATACATTCCTCAATGTCACCCAATTCATATAAGTCCAATATCATAATACGTTACTTGGTTCCAAAATTATACTAAATAATATGAGGGTCTGTAAATGCATGTTTCCGCCGCAAAGTAGCGTCGAGTAGCTGGTAGCCAACGTCCAGAATGGTTCGGAGTGCAAAGGGTTAACTCTTGCCCAGCCTGGAGATGTTCTGACATGGCTGCTCCTTCTGTATCCCAGGCAGGAAGTATTAGCCTGCAATTATGAGCATGTGTAAGGGGCTTCACTACCGGCCAGCACCGGCCCAGCTTCACTCAGGAGCCCTGGTCTCATTTGGGTACTGTAGTTCTTCCTTCCTCAGCCTGGAGGGGACAGAGAAGCAGGAAATAGTCTCCACCAGATCTCTCTACCCTCATGCTGGAAGCTCAGCTGGCAGGTGCTGAGTGTCAGACACACGGCCAGCCCTGAAGAAAGAGGTGTTCTCCAGGAACTCTGAGGTTCCTCCAAGCTCTCTCAGAATGTGTGACCATCCGTACTTTAGGACACATGAATAAGCACTTGTTATCTATAGGGTATATAGCCATATAGTATATATATGCGCCTACCTACATAGCTAAACTCACGTACATGCATGCACACATATACATAAATACATGAATGCAGGCATATACGTCAGCCTGTGTGTATACACATATCAAAGCAGGATGCACTGCCTATTTACCTAAGTGGCATGTTTACAGGGTTATTTGTGGGTGATGGAAGGGTATTTTCTGCTGGTCAAGCTGCTCCTGGAACCAAAACCTTTGCAAACTGGTTATGAGGACCAGACCTAAACTCAGAGGTACATACAATAATAATCAAGCAACACAGTGGTGGTAATTCTTTCTGTTCTCACCCACTGTTCCTTAAAGCCACTAACCAACACATTTACATGTTTTTCTTTGCACCTGTGGTCCTCTAGGTTCTGTGACTGGGGGATTACCAGGCAAAGAGCATCTGTTTCCTGACTCCAGAAAGTGTCCTCAAGCCCTATGAGCGCTTGCTACTTTCTGAAGTTTTATGGGATTCGGATCACCCACTTCTAGCTTGTTAATTGGAGAACCTTCCACTGGCATAGGGGTGCGTGCGTACACGCACTGCTGCCCCAGAGCCTCCTTTTCCCTTATTGGAGTCAGTTCATGCTCCCATTTCCCCACAGTGAAGCAACCGCAAAAGTTTGGAGCTTCAACCTGCAGAGAGATGCCAGGATCCCTGTGTTTTAAAAGAGAGCCTTGGTTTACCTTCCCCACGCCACACACCGCCTTACACAGACATATGTTGCATGGAAAACACCTGGAAGGCAGTTCGCAATGCTTTGAGGTGGCTGCCGCTCACACACAGCTGTCAAATCGCTCCAGATCAACACGACACAGCAAACAACACTAAGACAGCAACTGGCAACTTTTGAAAGTTTGCCGTCGCCACCCCAAGCCCCGCCTGCCATCTCCAGCCGCGCGCGGCTGTCTTCAAACTAACCATCCTGAAACCACTTAAAAGAGCCTGACAGGTAATTTATTCTGGGGCAGAGGATAGCAATTTCACTGTCCAGAGGCAAGATACCCAATTGCATGAGAAAATGTGTCCACTCATGGAACACAGGTTTAATATGATAACAATTCCAAGGGTGTACAGTCGTAATTCTTTTGCTCCTTCCTCCCTGTCCGCAAAGCTGCTAGTAAATGTTTTTACACAGTTTCCTCTTTTAAAGGCCCTTCAATGAACCTCCATAGAATAAATCAAATATTTCGCCATGAAGGGTGATTACCAGGCACTTGTTTGTAGACAGAGCTGGCTATGCAGGGGTCGGGGCCTACCTGCCGCCCTGGGATTTTGGGCCCGTAAGTGGAATGTTTTTAAAAATTGTATCTGACTCTCTCTGCAGCAACCCCACCGAGTTCTGCAGGCTTTCCCTTGGGCACCTGGTAGAGAAGGCAATGAAGAGCAAACAGACTTGATAAGCAAGAGAACACCAGTGTCTAGAGGCAGAATCAAAACGGTGATTTACTTTGTTGTATTTTTCCGAAAATTTCTGACAGCTATTCTCATTTTTGATAGCCTAAAACCCATGTAAGGTAAGGAAGAACAGCATCCCATTATTATTATTTCTATTTTACATATAGGGAGAGCTAAGGCTTGGGTAATAAAGAATCGGTTTCCTCACGCAAAGGACACTGGGGCCTGCCAGGGCAAACCATGGCACTGAGGCCTCAGTTCATAAGGTGAGGCCCTCCAGGGAGAGACTAGGACCCAGGTCTGCTGACTCAGTAGCAGACGATCCCCCCACCCATCTGGCTTCTCAGCTGCATTGCAACAAAAAGCAGATTCTAAAAGGGTTGTCTAAGCTTGGCTTTGTCACTGAAATTGCTCTGAGACCTTGGATGAGATGTTGCCTTCACAGTATTTTGGAAGACTGGGCTGTAAGTGGGGTTGGGAACTCCTCAAGCCAGGCTTTGCAGTGTCCAGCACAGTGCCTGGACCGAAGTGGGCCTTCCATTCATGCTCTTGGTATCTCTAAGCCAGGACCTTGGCTCAGAAGCGGAGGCCTTTGTCCCCAGGCCCCCAGGCGGTATGTGCGCTCACCCCACCGAGCTCTGCCTTTGCAGGTAGCAGTGGATAGAATGACTTTGCAAATTCTACTTTTGTAAGTTATTTCATGCCCTTCTGTATTCCTATCATCATAATATGACTATAACTTATAAATAAATATATGAAATATAAATATGAAATGCAAAAAGATATGGAATATATATTTTAATTTATAGTTTATAATTTTTGTTATAATTATGTATTTGTATCTCATATATTTTAAAATGTATATTTAGATTTATATTGTATACATGTATATAATTTTTAAGTGCATTTATAAATTATGTGAGGCACTTATATAATTTATATAAATTAAATACTATAAAGGATCAATATTTTATTTATATAAATTACTTTCTACAAATATAGTCCTATACATTTATATCCTTCCTTATATAAATTTATGCCCTCATGTAAATTTATATCATATAAATTTACATTTATATGTTACGTAAATGTATATAAACAAGCATACTTACATATAAAGCCTGACTCTACCACATTTAAAAACCCTATTCAGTCAAATAATAATCCTATCGCTTGGCTACCAGTCAGAGAAGAAAAAGGATTTGCCTAAGGCAGCGAAGACTGGATGTCGGAGAAGGTGATCCCAAAGGTAGACCAGCTTAATGAGGCCGGGGGCGGGGGGGTGATGGCACCACGCTTTGGAGAGGCCCTTCAGGTAAGGAGCCCCAACTGTTTCTCAAAGCAGGTGTCAGCAGGCTCTCGGTGGAAATCACGCATGAGAGTGACATTCCCAGCCTCAGGTCACCATTTGGAGTCTGAGGTGAGAGGAGGCCCCAGGCCTTCCACAGCTGGGGCACCATGTACTTATTACCCCATCTGAGGCGGAGCCCCTGCCTCTCGGTCATACTTGGCCTTCAGGGCTGACCTGGGAGATCCAGGGGCAAATGAGAGCAAATCCAAGTCTAAGGGGTGGGAAAAAGTTATCTGTCAGGAGCAAAGAGCTAAAGTGGAATATGTTTAGCTCCACCAATTTGGATTTTGGGGGTCCAAGACCCTAGAGGACAGCTGCACCTAAAACTGCATGTAAGTAAACAGAGAAATGGAAAGCCAAGGGGGAAAAACCTGGAAAGAATGAAATGAAGCCTTCCCCAGCCCCCAACCCACTTTCCGAAGTTTTCACAGATGTCCTTCCCGCCCCCTTTCTTCTTGGGAATGCCTCAGAATTCTTTCCTCGAATGGGCATCTTTCCCTGCCACCTACATTCTCTTTCTGGATTCCAAGCTGCGGCTTCTCCATGGGATCCTTCCTGTTCTTTTTCTTCTTTCTTTTAGAGGTTGACCTTTGTCCTCCCAAATATCATCACTCCGAGGGGCCGCCTCGAAAACATTCCTCATGCATTCGGTGCACATGTGAGAGCCTGGGCCTCCCCCTGAGCCGGCACCAGGCAAGCCTGCCACACACAGACCCAGACGCCCAGGACCTGACACTTCAGCAGAACAGACAGACGGTCAGAGGGAACCAGGTCGCCCCCAGGAGCCATGCCCCTGATTCTCCTGTGTGTCTTCTCCTGAGAGTCCCTTGAACCAGCCCACGAGGTCTGACAGGCAGGCTCAGCAGACTGGCCAGGCCCTGAGAGGTCACACCCCTCACTGTGTTCACAGCTGCCTGACATTGGGGCGTTGGCACTCATGGGGTCCTTTGGGGTGTTCTCACTCGCTGTGCACTGGACCAGCAGCCCAGGCTTCACCTGTCATCAGAGACCAGCTGACCCAGGCGGAGGTCCTGGGGAGCAGCCAGAGGTCGGGGGCTATGAACCCCAGGGCCCGGGCCGAGGTATGTGGAGGATGGGGTCGCTCTTCCCCACGGGAAGGCGCTCCCTCGCTGGTGCTCACCGCCTCACCTTCCTTTCTCTGCAGCCAAGCGCGCCCAATCAGCAGCTTCATCACTTCTCCCCTTGGCGGGGAGAGCTCCTGTCTTCGGCTGCTGGTGATGGCGTTCCACCATCCCCATCCTCGAGAAAGGAGTTGTCCTGCCCCAAGGTTAAATCAACCGGGCAATTTTCTCCCCAGAATCCAACTCTGCTGACACTCTGTTATTTCTTCCTTGCGAATGGTCAAGAGAAACTGATGGCTTTGCGAGGGGGACGTCTATGCCCTCTCATCCTGGATGCTCCAAAGAGTCAATTTCCAGCTGCCAGTGGGCCCACATCCCGCGGTCTACAGGAATCGAGGCTGTGAGGACGACGCTGCTGGTGGTCACGGCGCATCCCCCTGGACTGCTCTGCACTCAGCCTTCCTTTAGCTACATCCCTCTTAATTAACCTCATGTCTGTACCCTTTATTCCACGGAAGGGAAAATATTGTCACTGAAGGATTCAGCAGAAAATTTCCAAAGACCAACATGTAGCATCTCCAGGGCTCCCCTTCATTTTCTAAATTGGCACTTCTCTCAAATTAAAACGTCTCTGGCATAGCTTCTTTTTAAAAATGTGAGCTTCCCTTCGAGGAAGCCGAATAATAGGCTGAGGCTACCAAGGGGCAGAGGAGGGCCTTGGGCTTGCTGTCCGCTCAGGACGGTTCAGCCAATAAGACAGGTGTCAACTGGGTCGCACTCCCCTTAGAGGATCTCCCAGGACCCCAGCTAGGTTCCTCCCCTCCTCTTGCCCTTCTTACACACAGAGGCAGAGTTAACACATTCTGATGAATCTAAGAGCATTGCCTTGCCAAATTGCAGCCTTCATTAATATTCTTTTCTAGAATCTGAAAGCTTTGTTTTGAAATTCCCTCCCACACTTAGTTCTCTCCTTCAAATTTGGAAATTGAAGCAAACACTCACTTTCTCACCTTCTTAGCGATAACTTTTTTCTCCACTGTTTTCATCAGGAATTACCTCCCTTCTTGACAAGAAGGACCACCTGCTGCTCTCTGAGTATCCTAAGAACTGGTGGCATCTAGCAAAGGGACAGATATGCCCCAGGATCCCCGGGCAGCCTGTGCTCAGGCCCATGTTGGCACAGCGGTGGGGGAGAATGGTGGTTGAGTGAAGGTATGCCCACCTGCTGTTGAGGGCTCTGCTCAACCACTGTGGCACACCCATGAGAAATCATCTTTCTAGAAGGATCTCCCAAATGGTGAACACCAGCCCCACCAGAATGATTTAGGACTATCTCCTTAAGCCTGGTTTTCCTTATCTTCCTGCTCTAACCAACCAAATCGCCAGCCCCCATCCTTACTCTTGAAGCTAATATCCCAAACCTGCCACCTACTCCTAATTTCAGAAGCACATACGTTCTGTCTGGGGTAACCACCATCCCATCCATCTTGATTTTCTTTCTCAAACCTTCAGGGCCCTCCACTTGGGGCAGCTGAATGGGTGTACCCGCCTCGGTAACCCCAGAGGGTCATGTCCACAGGTGCTTCCTGTTGCCCTCTGCCATGGGAGATGGTAGATAAGCAACTTAGCTCATGGTGTGACCCAGAAATCACTGCATATCTTGCTATAACAAAATATTATAGATCAGGTGAGCTATAAACCACAGAAATGGATTTCTCACAGCTCTGGGGACTGAGAATTCCAGATCAAGATGTCAGCAGTTTGGCTTCTGCTGATAACTGGCTTCGTGGTCCATGATTGGCCATCTTATGACAGTGTTCGCAAGTGGCGGAAGGGGTAAGTGCCCTTTGGTGTCTCTTCTATATGGGCATTAATCCCATTAGGAGGCTTCTCCCTCAGGACCTAACCATCCTAAAAAGGTCCCACCCCCTAATGTCATCCTATTGGGGATTAGGTTTCAACATATTAATTTGGGGAACATATTCAATCTACAATACATGGTCACCCCATTAACAGGGCACTCACTTCTGGAAAGATGACAGCATTTTTCACACCCAACATACTTCGAAAAATTGCCAAGTTGTAAAAAGAGGGTAAATGTATGATTAGCCTGAAGTATGATTTTGCCTGATTTCATGGCAAGATCCTTTCAAGCACCTTACTTCATTGTCCAGAAGGAAAGAAAGAGAAAAACATACGAAAAAGACATGCTAAGGGTATCCTCCAAGAGTTGATTGATCCCTTCAATGGGATGGAATGTCCTAAGCGGAACCCAAGATGTCTGGACAGAGGAACTCAGTAGGGCTCTCCTGGCTTCTCCCTCAGAGTCTCTGGCTCCTCAGATGGCTGACACAGCCTCTCAGGCTCATGTGATGTGGCAGTAAGAGTAAGGCCAATCAAAGGGCAAAATCTCACAAGTTCTAGATAAAGGGGATGGCTGGACATCTCCCTGATGGGTCCCACTCAGCCCTGTACCTTGTTAACAAGAGCACACAGCTCAGTGGAGGCAGAGAAGGTCAACATCAGGTGTGGGCCACATCGAGATGGCCAGCGGTGGGCCTGAGTGCAACCAGCAGGCTAACTCCTGATATCTCGGAGCCTTAAATGAACAATGGCACTAACCCCTCCTCATAGGTGCCCAAGGCTACATGATGAACTGCATGAGCATGCTCAGATTCAAGAGGTGCTTTGGGCATGCCAGCATTAGCTTTAACCCAACAGCAAACATTCCCGCAGCCCCTGGCCCGTCATCCCACTGCAGTCTAGGAACCACAGCACTGGCACGTGACTTCACGCAGACCCAGGCCACTAAACAGCTGCCCATATTGCACAGCTAGAAGATTTGGAAGCAGAATTAGAAACAAGCAAGATTTGTTGCTACCATTTTTCCAGAGAAAAACCTGAGTTGTTGTTCCTCAACACGGCCTGGATGGCCACATTTGAGCTCCAACTTCTCCCTTAGCCTTCAAACTCTCCCCGCAGGGAAAGGAGATGAAGGTCACGCCTCAGGCACTAGGGTGTGTGTTTTAAATAAGAAAGCAAATGATGGCTGTTTCCACATCAAGCATCAACTCCCCAGACGCCTGCTTCCTCGTTTCACCTTCACAAAAGCCCTTCCAGGTCATACTCCTCAAGGCTCCATTTTGCAGAGGAGGAAATAGAAGTGCAAGAAGGTGAGGTAACAGAGTAAGGTCACAGGGGAGTAGCGGTAGATAGCAGCCCAAAGATATCCGGTCTGGACGCCCTTGCCCTTGGCAGCAGCACCACAGTGGACAACACACCTCTGGGCCCCAGGCCTGGACCTCCCATCTCTCCCTTCCTCTCTTTCCGCCCCCATCCACCACGTGCATTTTCACCCAATGATCTGTCAGTTCTTTTTATTAGAACTGCAAACAAATGCTCTCGTTTCATCTTTCTA
Organism: Scalopus aquaticus; assembly: GCA_004024925.1. Lineage (NCBI taxonomy): Eukaryota > Metazoa > Chordata > Mammalia > Eulipotyphla > Talpidae > Scalopus > Scalopus aquaticus. Next base: position 224,054 of record PVIJ01000203.1, read on the forward strand.
TGCCCCCTCACCTGCTCTCCTGGCACCTGGGATTCAGCATTGATTTTCTGGCCCTGCTTCACTGCCTGACTGGCATTTCTAGTTCCCCTTAGAGTTCCCCTTAGAGACCTTTAGCCAGCTTGCCAGGCACCCACTGGCAAGGGCCCAGGATGGAGCAGCACATCACCTGGAGAAGCTGAGCTAGCCCTCCCACCATTCATTTCTGCTTCAGGTACCAAGACTCAGCGCTCCCTGGATGCTGTTCTGTCATCCAGTTGCCAGGGTGACATGTTCTTCTTCAATCTTTCCAGGCTCGCATCATGTAGGACATGGGGGTCCCTGTGAGGTGGGATCAGGTGAATTTTGGCCTCTGAGATACCGTGTTTTCAACCAGACCTAGGAATGTGACTTTTGTGGGGCTATCCTGGAGCAAAAAGGGAAGTACAGGGAAGATGGATTCAGTGGCAGATGGGAAAAGAGATCAAGACATCATCTTGCACATAGAAGGACTCTAATCCCTGATCCTAATAGTCATATGATTCCAAGCTTTCTTTTTTTTTTTTTAAGATTTATTTATTTATGCATACAAGCTAAGGTACAGGCCAGAGGCATGGGGTGGCGAGAGGGTTCACTAGAGCCAGAGCGGGGAACAGAACAAGCAGACAGGAGGAAATACACTGCTGAGGGGAGCAGCGGGCGAGGCAGGAGAGGTCTGCCGCGCCATGTGGGAAGCTCCCTGGCTGGGCGTGGAACTCACATCACCGCTGCCAACAGCTCCACAGCGCAGCACTTCACTGCTGCGCCACCAGGGAGGCCCAATTCCAAGCTTTCTTAAAGATGGATTTAATCACCTCCAGAGGCCATAGAGGCCAGCTTTCTGCCCATGCTACATGCATATCTCAAAATGACAGGCTTCTAAGTTTAAGAATCCAAACAAAGATATCTATCCCTCTATCTCAATTTTCTGTGTCCGATATGATGTTGGACTACTGAGTGGCAAATACAGCTACATTTCCTTCCCTGAACTTCCCAGTGGATATGGCTCAGTGGGTTCCCAAGCTGGGGCTGTGGTAGCTACCCCTCTGCCCAGTGTTCTGGGAGGTAATCAGTGACAAGCTCAACAGGAAGAGGACTTGAGGTGCTTAAATAGCTGACTGTGAAAGTCTCAGGAAATCTGTGATCTGGTTGTTAAACCATTATAGTTTGAGTAAGGTATTTACACCACAGGAATTGGCATATGCAATATAAATTGAGACTTCTTATCCTCTAGGGAACCAGGGGCTTATTAAACAGTGTCCAGTCATATGGTCAACTTAAGTGAGGGAGAAGACATTAAAAGGGTGGAGTCAGAAAGAAGAGATGGAGGTAAGGGATCCACACCTTAATCTCTTGGACAGGGCAACCTCTAATCTAACAGTCACTCCACCTCTTATCTCTTAACCAGCACAAACTCCTGCAGATATATATATATATATATATCACACACACACACACACACACACACACACACACACACACACACACACACACACACACACACTTGCTGTTCAACATCTCAGACCCAGAATGGGGAAAGTTGAAGAGACAAACAGGACTTTGGATTCTGTCATTTCTCAAAAACCACGAGTTGAAGACATGAGAACCAATAAAGAGCTCCTGAGCAGAGACTTAATTCTAGATGTGCACTTATACAGGGCATGGCTGTAGTTCTCCAGCCATTCCTGATATAAATGTTTGTTCTCCCCAACTAACTGATGAACTCCACAAGAGCAGCACTGTGCCTTTTATTCCTTACGCATCCTTACAGCACCTAGTAAGATAATGAAAAGAAAGGTAATTCACAAAGGCTTGGTTTACTCACTGACTTGCTTTGCATTCAGTTCAGTTGGTGGCAAACCACTGGCTTATTATCTATGGTCAAGTCTTTTCAAATCTTTTTTTCTAACAAGGTGAAAATTAGCTGCTGGCTCGGCAGACACTCGGTTGGACATAAGCTTGACCTTGTAACTTCACTTGAGCTGTGTCTTGGCTCCAGCTTATTCCTGTTTTTTCAGCTGACTGTCTTCCTTCCCTACAGTTTTCCAGGCTCCTGGGCTCTCATTCAGAGTAATATGGCTTGAGAACACGGTTCCAAGTAAGCCAGCACCTTGGTCCCTGACAGTGCTCAACTGTGCCCCTGGGACACCCCAGGACAAGCAACGCAAAGTCCAGCCAGGCCAAGACAACAAAGTGGCTGCTGCTGGTCCACATTAAAGGGGTTCAGAAGCAAGAGGAACCATCTCCCCAAACCTCCGGTCCATCAGTGCTTGTCACCAAGGTGGGTCCACTTTAGAGTGGATCCAAGAGTGAATGGGCACAACCTGTTGGCAACACCCAGCTCTGCTTCCACGAAGGGACGAGGAGGCAGAAGCGCCGTGGGACACCTATCCTCTGGACCACCTGCATTTGTCGTGTTTCTCCACCTCCCCTGGGAAGTAAGTAAGGCTCCCTCTGTGCCCTGGGCAGGGACGAGTTTGCTGACTGTTGCCCCCACTAAGGGGAGGCTTATCCTCCCCACCCAGTGGCTGGTGTCCAGGATGCTCCCCAAAGCAGCCGGTCAGTATTCACTTTGGGGAGCCCAAGATCTCTCTTAGCCTCTTCTCAAGCATTCTGGAAAATGCTCACTCACTCTGTTTTTATAGATGACTTCATGGAGTTCCTCAGCTCCCAAAGCCCAGCTGGGGCCCCCGGCCAGTGGCCCAGATTAAGGACACCGGATGAAATGCCTCTATCAGTCACACCGTCCATTTCCTTCCTGGACACCAGCTCCTGTTTTTCATCTCTCGAATTCCTTCTCTCCTCCAGGAAGGAAGAGGATTGTTCCATGGGGCCTCTCCACACATTACAGATGAACAGACTGTCATCCCCAGAGGCTGGGTGAGCAGTTCAGGCCCACATGGTGAGCTGCTAAGAGCGCTGGGGTTAGAGTGTAGTTCTGTGGACTGTGGTTCGCTCTGAAGTCTGAGCAGCTACCTACGGAGGTTTTCGTAGATCTCAGAAACAGCCATATCAAAACCCTGGCCTTCTGCTTCTCCTCAGCTGGGAGTTCACACCAAAGCTTTAAAGGAAGGGAATGGTTCTCCTGAGAGCAGACAGCCCCAAAGAGGTGAGAGTACCAAGTGAGCCGCTCGCCAGGATGATACCCGGAGGAGACACCCCTAAATGCCTCTGACACCCCAGCTCCGCTGCTAATGGGGAAGCTTATAGAACCCATTAGTTTCATTACTGTTTTATCAGCGGCAAATGATCCTATTCACCCCCTCCTCCCCAACTCCTGAAATCACTTGGCTACAGAAGAAGGGTATTCCCAACCCCCCCCCCCTGTGGGGGGAAGGGGGTGGTTACAGGCAGGAGAGGGGCTGGGAGGGGTGCTGAGGTCAGGAGCTGGAGAACTTGCTCAGCCTTCCTTAGAGAAAAGGCCCAAAGAGGCAGCGGTGGCCTTCCCCATAGCCTTAGGGCCCTGTGGAGAGCCTCTTAGCCATCTCCTTGAAATTCCAGAGCAATCCCTGAAAGTGCCTGAGGAAGGACCCTTTTCCACTCTGGCCCAAGAGCTGCTCTGGGTAAGCTGGAGGCCCAGGTGGGGTGGGATGGGGGAGGAGCACAAGCTTATGGCAGCCACAACCTTCCCAGACTTGAGAGCCAATGAGCCTCCTTTTCTGAAATCAAGAAAACTCCCGCTTCCCTTGGGCTCAGTGGAATGGTCCTCTAAAATGAGACTCGAAGCACAAGATACTCACTACCCTCTTCCTTCTCCACAGCCCTCTCCCCTTTCCAAAAGGCACACTGGAAGGGCATGCAAGAGAGTCTTGGCCTTTTCTCTTCAAGTAGTTACAGGTTTATTTTCATCTCGAGTCTGGCTTAGCTTTGAGAGTTAGGGTAAAACAATATGCTCCCCCCCACTGCTTTGACCAGGGGCATGTTTCCAGAAGAACTCAAAAGCAGTTATCTGTCATCATCTCCCCCAGCCAGGCGTCCTGGCACCATGCATTTAAGAGAAAGGGAAATCAGTCCAGAGGGAGAGATGGAAGAGGCAGGAATAAAAGCCCAGGCTTCTGCCTCCCACACCAGCGTCCCTCCCATTAGGCCCCATTCCAAGTCCTGTAGGTCTTCTCCACCCAGGGAGCTTGCAGTACGCCCATCTCTAGCAAGGACATATCAGCAGGCCCCCAAGGCCAGGAGAGAAGGCCTAACACTGGAAAAGCAAGATTGGTCATGCCATTTGGAGGGTCTTAAAAGACATGGTGCCAAGCAGGTTTCTAGTCTCCGTCCCTCCCAGCAATGGCCATGAGAGACGGTCACTCCATGGGGTGTGAGGCCTTGGCGCCAGCTCTGGCAGTGGAGGCTCTGCCTTATCCTGCTGTGGGGAAAAGATACAACAGGAGGCCTCGCTGGCGTCTGCTTGCAAGCATCTCTAGTCCACCCCCAAGTCTCGGGGGGAGGGTGGGGCAGAAGGAGAGCACCAGGGCAAGACACCAATGTCAGCCGAAGGCAGGTCCCAGGACATGGGAGAGGCCAGCCTAGAGACAGCCCTCCATTGGTTAGGACCGTGGGTCACCACACACCAGCAATTATTTGCTCTGGTGAAGTGATTAGGGAATTGGGGCTGGGGCACTGATGTGTTGGGGAGGAGGCACTCAGAGGTAGAGGATGAAAGTGGTGCTGGGAAAGATGCTCTCTTTGCATCCGCCTCCTCACCGGGGCTAGCACAGGCACTGGTGGGAGCTGAGTACCCTTGTCCATCATGGTAAAATATCCAACGGCCTAAATAGGAAAAGAGGAAAAGGCGAAAGGAGGGAGGGATACGGACCAATGGAAGAGCTGCTCATTAGCAGGTGAAGTGCTATGTGAATCAGGGAGAAGATTCCGCAAGCCTCCCGTCCCCTATGATGAGAGTAGAGCAGGCAGACAGGCAGAAGGGACAACAGGCAAGACAGGACGGACTGGAGCAGAAAGGTGACAGAGCCCCCCAACCCCCTCCCTGGGGCAGAGACCGTGCACGCCTCTCCCATGTGGTTCCGGCAGCATCACCCGGCCCTCTGTGAGACGTGAGCTTCCCAGGCCCCACGCTGGGCCGACAGGACCCCAGTCTCTGTGGGGGGCCTGGCAGTCTATGTTTTGACAAGCTCCCCGGTGATTTTGACTCGCAGGAAGCCCCACCATCCCCCATAGCGAAAAGGGGATCCAGTGGTCGCTTCTGTTCTTGGCCCACCAGATTTTCTCAAATTTGGGGTTCAATGTTTCCCTTGAGACCAGGCATCACGCTCAAGGAATGCCTGATCCTTTGTGCACAGACTCCCTGTGATCAGCCCTGGGCAGAAAGGACAGCTGAGTGTGGCTTCATTGGAAACAGCAGAATTCGGTTTGCTCGAGCGCCCAGTTTGCCCTCAGTCCCAGCTGCACAGCGTGGACGCGGGTGTCTGCCAGGCGGCCCTGGGTGCAGCGTGACTGTCATCACCCCGTCCCTGTATTCAGGAGAGGCAGCAGCCTCGACACCAGTACCGTGACGGATAGTAAAGGAGGCCAGCACCTACTATGCGGTGCATTTCCCACACCTCTCAATCCTCGCAGCAGCCCCACTGTATGCACAGGAAAACACAGCAGAGAGGTGAAGTCATCTGATCAAGGCCACACAGCTATTATCACCCCAAATTTTTTGTTCCTGCCTTTACGTCACATTGGCTTCTCCTCCCATACAGGAAAAGAATAACACCACAAATACCCCTCTGTTTTCTTTGCAGTTAATTTGCAAGCCACAAAGGCAAAAGTTGCCTCATCAACCCTGCAGGGAAGGAGCTGGGGTTCTGGCTCTAACCAGATGCCAACTGGGAAATAGCCCACAGAGGGGTGGCGGGGCAGGCCTCGCTACAGGCTGTACCGTGCCTGCTGAAATTCATGTGTCGAAGTCCTAACCCCAGTATGTCGAACTGTGACTATATTTGGAGAAAGCCTTGAAAAGAGGTGATGGCATTAAAAGAAAGGCACTGAGTGGCCAGTCCAGGGCCTGGCGTCCTTGCGGGCAAAGACCTGAGGAGGGCACGAGCAGAGGGAAGATGACGTGAGGACACTGGGAGAGGGCGGCCGTTGCAAGCCCAGGAGAGAGGCCAGTGAGGGAACCAGCCCTGCTCACGCTTGGTCCCAGACTTGCAGGCACCGGAACTGTGAGATCAAAAATGTCTGTTGTGTTGCCACCTGGCCTGTGGCACTTGGCTGGCAGGCCTCTCCTGCCCTTGCTATGACCGTCCACCTGCCCATGGCAGCATCCCCACACCCCACAGTGCAGCTTCTGTGTACCCTTCCCCTAGTGGCGGTGGAGGCGCGTACCCCAAGCCCACCGCAGAGACACAGAACCTCAGGGAGATGGCACCTCTGACGGGCAAGCCCTGCCTTCCAGCCACCTGGCCACCTCCAGCCTCACCAGTGCTCTCTGCACCCGCAGCCACTGCTCCAGTCCAGTCGTTCTGGGGTTTGCCTACTTCCTGGCAGGTGTCCGGAGAAAGAGCATAATGCCCCGGTGCCCTGAAGGCTGAGGAAGAATGACAGAGTGGGGCCATCATGGATTTGCAGAAAACAGGTGTTCCTTCAGAGAGTGGGGGGGGTGCATCTGGCTGTCCAGATGACGGGGAGGGACTGCCGGGGGCCAAGGAGCAGCTGCACCCCCAAGCACACATGCAGAGAAGGGGAAGGCCAACTCCCGTTCACATGGACCCGTGCACAAAACACATGCACACATGCACGCATGCACAGAGGTACACGCCGGGACACACCACGCACGGCCTAGATGTCTGCGGGAGGCACCCACAGTAAATCTGCTGAGTGAAGCTGCTCCTGAGAGAATCCCCCTTCTGCATTCTCCACATTCTCTCTCTTTATAGGCTTCAAAATTGTGCATCAAGCAAGCAGCTGTGAAGTGAGTTATACAGTCACAGATGCCTGTCAGGACATTCCATGGGGCCTGGCAAAGGGGCGGGGGGAGGTGACCCAGATACTCCACAGCCAGTTTGGGGGTGTGGGTGCATGGCTCCCAGCAAGCTGACTAAAAGCCTCGCTCCCCTCCCATTCCTGTCCATCATCCTTCTCCCCACCTCGGGAACAGAGTAGGGATATGGGGGCAGGCTGAGCAGTCTGGGGTTGGGGGGTGGGGGAGCTTCTGTGTTCCCAGCACTGACGAGGAAAGAAAACAGCTCCCTCCTGCTTCTGCCCCTGGTGGGCCTGAGGTGCGACCAGAGAGCAGGAGGCAGGCCCAGCCCTCTGTATCTGGGGGTGCTGGTTTGCCGCTTCTCTGTTTTCTTTCCACAGGATCGACTACTCTCTCTGAGCTCCCAGCTCTCTGCATTTCCTCGGAAGAGGCTGCGGGTACAGGGCCAAGCCGAAACAACCAGAGGGGCTAATCAGCCAGGGCTGGACAGTGATGGGATTAAAGTCGGTGACAAATTTTATTAGGGAGTGCGAACCGTGCCCAGATAAGTGTGTGACAGGAAGATAACAACTCGACTGTGAGTGGCTGGCCACTGGGGAGCCCTTAACGGACTGAGCCCTGTGATGGGGCCTGGAAGAAGAGAGCGGGGGAGGGGCAGCTGGGAGGAGCTGATGAATCAATCAGACAGGCCTCAGCGGCTGGGCTCCGTCCCAATTCACACTCAGGACCGCTGTCCTCCCAGCTGCCGCTCCCTTGGGAGGTCCTGCTGAAACTCGAAAGGACTCACATGTCCCGCCAACATCATCACCCCATGTTATGTGGCCCCAAACCCCGCTGTCCCTGCTTACACTTCAATGGTTATGAGTTTTTTAAAGTTCATCATCACTTTTCAGATCTCCGAAACTCCCTCCGCCCACCAACCTCTTCTCCCATGTCATATAAACAGAAGGAATTCAGAGGTTTTTCACTGGTGGCTGAGTGGATGTCTTGCCTGTGTTTAACTTTCTATTTTCAAGTAATTTTAGACTCATGGCAGAGTTGCAAAGATAACGAGAGACCCGTATCTCCCTCACTGAGCTCCCCCTACTCTGAATGCCTCACAGGGCCTCACTGCAGTTCCTCAAATAAAATGAACATGCTGCTGTTAATTAAACTGTAGACTTATATTTACAATTCACTCATGTCCATTGTCTCTTCCAGGATCCAATCTGAGAGCCCACATTGGACTCAGGGTGTCTTATATTTTGACAGTTTTGTTACCACTGAAAATCAGTTACAACTTAATGAAACAAAGCTTAAGTTGTCTGTCCTTTAAATACCCCTCTCTGCGGGCCTCCCTGGTGGTGCAAGGGGTTAAGTCTCAGTACTGTGAAACTGTCTGCACTACTGCAGCACAAGTTCAAACCCTGGCCAGGGAGCTTCCCACATGGCGCAGCAGACCTCTCCGGTCTGGCCCGCTGATCCCCTCAGCAGTGTACCTCAGTAGATCTGCCTCTTCTGCTCCCCACTCTGTCTCTGGTGAATCTTCTCACCCCCCACAACTCTGGCCTACACCCCAGTTCTTGTATGCATAAATAAATCAATCTTAAAAAGAATAAATACACATCTCTGATCTCACTCATCAACCTTTCCCACCATTCAAGGAGGAGAGTTGTAGAAAATGGCAGAACCATAGGGCGATAGGGTGATGCCAGAGGAAGGTGCTTCACAAAGGCAGGCTCTGCGGATGACATGGTAAAAACCAGAGACAATGGTGCCTCCTGTGTGGTGGCTGGACACTGGCTCCAAGGATATCCAGGTTCTCAGCCCTGGAACCTGCAATATCACCTCCTGCAGCAAAGGCGACTGCATGTGTGATTAAGTTAAAGATCTTGAGATGGGGACCCTGTCCTGGGTAGCCTGGTGGATCCCACATGCAATCATAGTAGAGGATGGTTGAGGGGGATTTACCACAGAGAAGAAAAGGCGATGGAAGACAGGAAGAGTTAAAGATGCTGCGTTGCCATCCTCGAAGACAGAGGAGGTGTCATGAGCCAAGGACCGCAGCTCTAGAAGCTAGAAAAGTCTACAAAACGAATTTTCCTCTGAAGTCCCCGGAGGGAGCACAGCCTTGCTAATCCCTTAGCTTCTGCCTCATGAGACCATTTTGGACTTCTGGCCTTCAGAAAAGAAAGAGAATAAATTTATACTGTTTTAAACCACCAGCTTCATGGTCATTTGTTACAGCAATGCTAAGAAATGACCACAGCCTGTCACTTATTACCAGGGGTACTCAGTAAATACTTGCTCAATTAATCTTTCCAGGTCTTTCTCCCTCTAAAACCTCTATCCCATGCTGTCTTCAAAAAAGGGGAAAGAGCCCCCTTTCTGCTATTTTCTGATGAGACTGTTAACCAGTGTCCCACAACTAAAAAGTCCTTTAAAAAACTATACTTGGCACGATCTATTAAAGCTAAAAACATGCAGTGACCCAGCTTTATACAGATCCACTTGCTATATTTGCAATTGAAATGTGAAGATAGGGCCTCCAGAAGACATCACAAGACGATTAAGGGCAGCACTGTTCATTAAAGGCAAGATCTGGAAACTATTCCGATGCTCACCAACAATAAATGGAGAAGTCGGCTGAGCAGAGTCGCACAGCGGAATGTTCTCCCGCAAGAATGAGCGGGTGACGGCTACATATGGATCCATCGCTAGAGACAAAGTAGAGCAAAATGAACGCGATGCGAGAGGGTGGTGGCTGTGTGAGTTTATAGAAAGTATAAAATTAGAGGACTTGGTCTCTGCTGGAGGAGCCAGGAGGCTGGCTGCCCTTCGCACAGGTGGGGTCACAGGACGCAGTGTTGATTTGGGTCCAGGTTACAGGGAGGAGGGTTCGGCAAGTAAAACCGCACCGAGGCATCCGTGAATATACACTTTCCCATAGGAATATGATCACTCACTCAAAAGGCACCCAAAAACCCAAGCCATCCATTCCCAACGCTGCCTGCCTCGAGGAGCTGGGCCAAGTGCCCAAAGGACGCACACAGCAAACAAGGTCTGCCTATTACCATAATTACATCTCTGGGAACGTGCAAAGCCCTCATTTTCCCTTCATGTGTATAATGTGGCGGGGACACAGGATGCAATTACGGCCCTGAATGTGCAGCTTGGTAAGCAGAAATCCATAAGTCGCATGGCCGAGGTGAGGCGGGCACATTTTCAGGTGCAATCAACCCGAGAGTGTCCAGCCCTACCTGCCTCCCTGGTCCCCCCAGAGCTTCTGGGGGGTGGGGTGACTGCCCATCTGAACAAAGGCAGCAACTCTAGAGACAAATTCCCCTGAGGCAGAGAGTTTACTGGGACACAGCCCATTATTTAGAAATTGCATGACGGCGCATCAGGCAAGAACTTAAATAAGTTTGTTTTTTTTTTTCTTTAACACCAACAGGGCTTTTCCTTTGGAAAAAAAAACCCCTGCCTTCTTTCCTTATTTGAAACCTCCTTGGCCATAAGCTCTCATTCAAGAGAAGCTGGGAACAAACTTAAGGGCAGGAAAGGTGAACTGGAAAGACTGGATTTCCTTGGCAGAGGAGACGGGAACAGACCCAAGAACAGGGAGTAAGGCAGAGCCACCTTGATGTGGGAAGGTTCCTCAGGGCCAGCCTGCATGGGCCAGTGACACCCCAGATAGAAGACAGGTGGGGTCCAGTCCTGAGATGTCATGTGGGTCTTACTTCCCTCGGGCATTTTCTATTCTTCTACCTAGCCTTGCAGCCCATCTCAGCTTGTCAGAGAACTCTGTGGGTTTTATCACCTATGCAGGTAAGCCCTCCTGGGAGGGCAAGTGCTGCTGGTGCCCCCTGTGGATTGGGAGGCTCCTCTGCTCTCGAACTATCCCACAACAAAGTGGAAACAATTTTTAAATCATCTGGCTGGTTTTAATTACACATATCCCATCTCCCTTCTAGAAGTGTGGCTCATTGGAGTTGATGAAAACTGCAAAAATGCCTGATTTTTGGATTTGTGTTTATACAAAGCAGCGTGCCCACACCCTGTTCCTTCTCTTCCCACTGACAAGTACACTGACACACGCAGGGGGATGACTTCACACAATATTTTACATTCAGTGAGGACGGCAGCAAATACACCTGCATGTGCAGGTAGACACTCTCACCTCCGGCCCCTGAAAGTCCAGGTGGGAGTCAGACAAGGTGGCGACTGATAGGATGATATCACGGCCAGGTGCGACACAGGTGCAACATGAGAACAACTTGACTCATAAATTCTCTAGAGATTTCCTAAAATAGTTGCATGTCTGTTCCTCCTACCAGAGCCCCGAGTGACGTCACAGCCTGCCCTGAGCTTCAGATGCTGAACTACTGGGGGCAGGTTTCTCCGGTGGGGAAACAAAATCAAGTCAGGATAACCAAGGTGTGCTGCTGCTGGGGAGCGGGCTGGGGGCTTCACAGTAAGGCAGGGGTGAAAGTCAAAATGGTGTCGATGACATCACAGCCTCTCAGGGCCTCAGTTTCTCCTTTTTGGAGGCATTGGTGGCAAGAATGAATCCCACCTTTTGCTAGTCTTAGATATCATTCACTATGAAGGCCAATTTGGTTTTTCAATAAAACACACACACCCACACAAACATTGAGCAGGGGGAGATATTGGAAATCTAAACATTTCTCTCATACATGTACCATACCCCCCATCAACCTCTCTTTGCAAAGCTGAATGAGCAGAAAAAAAAAGAGAGAAAGGACATCACAGGTCTAAAAACTACAAATAAAAAAGATGAGAACTCAGAAGAGAAATCTGCCTATGACACAGATTTACTATGAGGGAAAAAAACAGAATGTTTGGAAGACTCAAATTGTTTTTTGGTAAGATTCAAGAATTTTGTCTGAAAAAAATCAAAATAAATAATATCTACAGTGAGGGCCAGCACACTCACTACCTGAGAGAACAGACAGTAAATATGAATGGCTTCGAGGGCTCATGGTCTCTTTCACAACAAGTCAACTGGGCTCCCCAAAGCAGTGATGTAATGAAGGGAGGGGAGAGGCTGGAGTTCGCCTGCCTTTTGTCCTCCACGTCTGATCTAGAGTGTTCTGGAGTCAGAGAATGTGCAGGGGTGACTGAAGCTAAGTGCCAGGGAAAGCAGCTACAGAGAAAAAGAGAGGTAAAGCAGTAAAGATATAGCTGAAAGCTTCCCTGGAACTCAGCAGAGTGAGAAAATGGCCTGAGACCTGGGCAACAAAAGCCACACAGTCAAAGACTTAAAATTTATACTATCCGTATTCCCTTCAGAGAAAAATGCCTGGGACAGGAGACACTCAGGCCAGGACCCCCAAGGAGGGCAGCATCGAGCAGAAATGGCAACGATGACCACAAAAGCAACCACAGCAATAGTAAACACTTCCCCTGAGTTTAAAACTTGAGACTTTTTGACTGAAAGAGCCTATTTAAAGGTGACACAGCGCCTCCCTGGTGGCGCAACGGGTGAAACACAGCGCTGTGGAGCTGTCTGCAGCTGCAGCGCAAGTTCGATGCCCGGCAGGGGAGATTCCCACATGGCGCGGCAGACCTCTCCCGCCTTGCCCAGTGTTCCCCTCAGTGGTGTATTTCGGTCGATCTGCCTGTTCTGCTTCCCACTCTGTCTCTGGTGAACCCTCTCACCACCCCACACCTCTGGCCTGCGCCCCAGCTTGTATGCAAAAATAAATAAATCTTAAAAATAAATAAATAAAGGTAACACAAAGGACGTTAAATCAGCATGTATACATATCCTACTAATTGCTTGTTATTTCTAGAGAAAATTCTATAAACGCTCAGACAGGTAAAAGGAAAAGATAACCTACAAAGGAATCAACATCTCATTCGTCTTGGGCTCCTTTCCTATGTTCATCATTCCAGAGACAATGGAGTAAATTTCACGAATTTCGAGTAAAGGAACTTGATAGTTGATAGTTGATACTCAAGTTGTCATTTACCTGTAAGGTCAACAGAATAACTCTCCCACTCAGTCAAAGGCTTAAAATTGATATCATCAGTATTCCCTTCAGAGAAATAAATGTCTGAATGATGATGCTGATCTAGCAAGAGAAAAATCAAAATTAAGGAACCATAGATGGTGAATTCACAGGGTAACAGACCTATGAGCAGTAATGAGTGGCTAAATCCTTAATATAATTTCAATTATAAATTTCAATTGTTAAATAAAAATAATGTTTGAAAGGGGTGAATGAATGTTGAAATTACTGTGATTTAAAAATATCAATATGGATTTTAAATCCTAGCGATACAGCAATATCTGTTTCTGCCTTGGAGAGGGACACTATCTTCCCTCTCAAAGTTTAATAAGCCTTGAGCTATATGTTTAACCAACATCTTGTTCTCTCCTTACATTCTGAGGACAAAGGGCTTTCTGCAAACAAACCTCAAAACAAAGCCAAGGACAGAATCTGGCAAAGACAATGTCAGAACTGCTGACCACTGGTGACAAAAACCAGCTGATGTCAATCATGTCAGAAGACATTTAGTGACAAGACCCTCACCCACAACTCCTTCCTGTCCTCGTAACTCTTCTTAAACACCCTTTCACTCTGCTCGTGAGCTGGAAGGTGAACTTTGAGACACCAGTCTGCTGCCCTCCTCATTTGTCAACAAATAAACGGAATTACTTTCCTTCTCCTCAAAACTCTGTTCTTATTGGCAAGGGGGAACCGAGACTGACAATTTCAGGATTCCTAGGACCTGTTAACCACAATTACAAAGTGCAGGGAGGAGGAGGACATTAAACCATACCGGAATAATTCTTAACTTTAATGTTTCTGAGCTGAAATATGCTTTCAAAAACTTAAGCATAACCACTATTACGTTAAAAGGGGATGAATACTTTCCAAGTCACCAGAGGGGGGAAAAGCAGAAAAAATCCAATCCATAAAGCAAAATAATTACTAATAAAATGAAAACAGGAAGTAAATGCATTAAAGAGAAAACCCAAAAGATATGGAAAAAGGACTGCATGATAAAATACTAGACTGTCATTAAAAATCTTGTCGGAAGGATCTTTAAACACATGAAGAAATGTTCACAGTGAAGAGTAGGGAGGGAAAGCATGAAATAAAAATATATTATATATAAATTACATATAATGTTATATCGTCACAAACTTGTACATATTGAAAGTGCTGTTTATAGAGAAAAAGACACATGGGAATATACTCTTGTGTCATGAGGATTTCAGGTGATTTTTGTTTTGAAGATACCCAAATCAGATCACCCCAACATTCTCAGAATTGTTCTCCTCAAGGCTCTCCATACTGGCATGACGAATATTTTGAGTTAAGGGCAAGAAAATCCCTGGAGGTGGAGGAGAAGCTCCTGTCCTTTCCTAATTGAAGAAGACACCTTCATGTCCTGTCTCTTCCCTTTTCCGAATCAGAGAAGCTGTTACTGTCCCCTTCTATGACCTTGAAGAATGTAGTCTGGGGTCTCGTTCAGCTGTAGGTTTCTCAGTGAACAAGTCCTCTCTACCTAGGAATCTCATCTTTACTCAGAGTAAGAGGAGGTCACCCCCTTCTTGTCTGTTAGGTGAAGTCTCCCCCTCTCTCTCCTCGATGCCCTAAGTCCCTAAATGCAGTATAAACATCCCTGGTCCACTCTATTATCCTACAGCATTTATAACCATGTAAATTCCCTGTACATGTGTTATTACATTTTGACCTTTTCTCCTACTAATCTGTCTGATGTTAATTTATTCAGCCATCCAGCCTTAGAAGAAGCCAGATGGGGTGGGGGAATTCATTTCCTCCTGTGCCCTACACCATTTTCTTATTTATTCTTTTTCCATATTTTCCACAAGCACTGGAATAATTAAATTATATTACATAATATATTATAATATTTACTATAATAATTTTAAAAAGCAATAATCATGAAAAATGAAAGGTTAGGGTTCCATGAAATCAAACTGATTCCTCTTCCCATGGTAGAAAAGGGAGCCCCAGAACCGAGGGGCATCGGAAGATGCTATCTATGGGGAGGTGGGTTCAGCAGTCAGCAGACAAGAGCAGGCTGGCCCTGGATGTTCCATTTTCCACTGCTTCCTGTACCACCTGAGCCCTCCCAGGATGCATAAGAAAATGCACCACGACAGCCTGACTTTCCAGAATCCTCACCACAATGTGCCTTGTACAGTGTTCTTGGGCCTTCCCGTCAGCCAGACACGAGCCACCACTAGCCCCATTTCACAGATGAGAAGACTGAGGCCAGACAGAATGAGGGACTGGATCAATATGGCTGAGAAAGGAAACGGTCAGCACTGGAGATGGCGAAGATGGAGAGCTTGTGGGTGGAGCCCCTCTCTTTCCTTCCTTCTAGAAGTCAGGCAAAACTTGTCTGACTTTATTGCTATTATTTTCTAATTGACGTACTCTCCACTCTGGCTTAGGAAGACACACTGTGAAGACACACTATCACTCACGTTCAGCTGGACCATGAATATACGTGGCCCAGCTTCTTCTACAAAGACCTTGCATGCTGCACCCCACGAGGGCTTCCTGCACAGATGCTCTATCCCTCCGGTCTGGTTTAAGTGGAGAAAACAGGGTCAAATCCATCACAGCTCCACCCACCCACATCCTTCCCTCATAAACTGACCACAGAACAGAGGCCGGGAGGCCTGTCCAATACATGTCAGTGTCCTGAACAATTTTTCCGCAGGCCCAGCGCCAGCCAAAGAAGCCCTTGCAGCTGTCACCCAAAAGAATAAAATCCTTATCTTTGCCTAAAAGGCAGGGGAGGGGAGTGGAGAACTTACCTCTGAATTGCAATGTTACTAGGACACAGTTTGCTGTAATAATACCAATTAACATTTCTCCCCCACTTAATAGTTTCTAGTACAGGATAAAAATAGCAGCCCACGTGGTGCTGAGATGCGAAAAATAACAATGGGAATATGCTCTGGAAGAGCCCTGCTCTCACTCACCCGGGAAGGATGGGGAGGTAGGCAGGGATCTTGTGGGAGACTAAGCAGGGACGGCAGAGAACCCGCTAGCATGAAGGGCCTTTCTCAGCTCGCTCCTCTTCACCGGAGCCACCAGATGTGCCACTGAAGGCATCAATACAACTGGAACCCTGGCACTGGATACCACTGTCGTGTTCCGACCCTGCCCAAGTCACTTCGTGACCTTGATTGAGCCAATGGCTTCTCTAGGCTGATTCCTGGTCTGGAAGAGGAGAACACAGCACCTGCTCCGCAGGTGGGGCACCATCCAAACGAGGTGACGTAGGAGAGGGTTTTACACACCGTACAGTGCGATCCCAACGTCAGAGGAGGTCCCTGTGCATCTAGTGGCAGCGATGATGCAGGTGGCAGTGACCACACAGAGCTGCTGTTCAGGGCCAAGTGCACAAGGCCCTGCCTTAGCCCACGCACGGGATCACGAATGCGGTGGCTCCGGGATTGCACCGCAAGAGCTCCGCTGACGTGGTTCCTGGCCCTGCAGGGGGAGGGGCGGAGCCCACCTTCACAGCTGTTTCTCAGATGGGGACACCTCATCCTCAAGACGAAGAGGGTCTAGGAGGAAGCCATTCTCTTCACAGCTCTGGGATATTTGGCTCCAACAGCAGATGTCTAATCACATTCCAGAAATTTCCCGAGGGCAGGCTGGAACCTCCAGGAACATCACAGCGTCTGATGCAGCCTCGGGGAGCCCAGGGACCCTCTATTGTGAGGATGGGGAGATGGAAGCCCCCTCCATCTTTTCATTCCCTAACACATGCGTCCCCCTTACCCCTAGGCCTCACCCCAACAACACAGGGCACACAGCCCACACACAAGGACTATTTCACAATTCAGTCCAGGCCATTCACAAGGCAACTGGGTGGGTAGAGGCTTCCAGTTGTGCTTTGTGGGGTCCCCTGAGCAGTAAGAAGTGCCCAGGAGCCCTGGGGAAACACTGGGAAGACAGCAAGGGATGCTCTGAACCCAGTTCCCCATTCCCCTCAGCACCCCCACCACCAACTTCCCCTGATTTCTATCAGTTTTACGTTGGGCTTCCATGAAGATTTCACTGGAAGAAAAAAATTCTAAAAACCTTCAAATTTTCTACTCTAGAGGCTCATAATCATCATGACTGACAGGTAAGAAAAGGGAACCTTGGTCGCTGGACTTCAGCAAAGTCATTTGAAGGTCATTTGTCCACCCAAATGATGACAACATTTAGGTAACGGAAAATGTATTTCCAACGGGAACACCATGCAGAATTTTTCTGGGCATGTGGCTACCATCTCCGAGGACAAAGAAATGTCCCAGTCACAAAAAAGTCGGTCCCCTTTTCCTCTCTCGTGTGCTGTGCAATCAGAGCCTCGGGGACCAGGAGTGTCATATCAGGCTGGTTGAGCCCAAGTGAGCAATAAGCTATCACAGACCTGGAGGGAACATGGGCAGAAGGGTGTGAGGGGAAAGAAAGAAAGAAAGAATATAAGAGAAGAAAACTTCTCTTATGGAACTGGATAAGAGAGGGCCTGAAGAGCCCCTACAAACCCATCTGCTGTGGAGATGCACATTTTTTGGAAAAGAAGAGAAGTCTAGGGAAGCAGAGATGCCAGCTGAAGCAAAGCGGGCATTCCCTTCAAAAAGTATGGAAAACACATGGCAACGATGGGGACATGCTCTGGGCGCCCATGTGGGCCAGGGGCTACTCCCAACCTGGAACTCATCAGGAGGCCAGCAAGTGGGGACCACCTGGCCCAGTTCTCCCCCTCAGAGGAGGAAAGCTTGAGGCCATTAACTGAGTAGACAGGGAGGAGGCATCTAACATTGCCCAGTTACCAGGGTACCAGGATCTTCGGGCAAAGAGACTACAGAGAGGGATCTGCTTCAGACCAGAAGGAAAGTGACATTTCTGTGGGCTGCTTCAGACCAGAAGGATGTGACATTTCTGTGGGCTGCAGGCCCCCACAGGTATTAAGGGTGACCCGCACCTCTGCTCAGCCTGAGACCAATAGAGCAAAATGGGCCCAAGTGTGGGTTCTGGAAGACCCACCGCTTTCATCCCACTGCTTCCATCATTTCATGTGGGATTAGCTACTTAACCTCTTTGGGCCTCGGTTTCCTCAAGTGTCCTTGGCAGTGGCAAGAATATCTACATTAAAGGTGCTTCTGAAGCATGAATGAATGAACAGATGCCTGTCTATTAGTGCCCCAGCACTGCCCACACCTAGCAATTGTCAGGGTAGAGAGGAAATAATCCCGTAGCCCCTGGCAAATAAGCAAACCAGCATCAGACAGACTGACAAGAGACTAAAAGCTAAAAAGTAGTTTAAAAACAACATGTAAACCTGCATACATGGGAGAGACCGAGCAGGACTGAGTGACTCGCGAATGTGACTGCACACGCCTCTCTGACAACTTAGCGAAAACAGGGGAGGCTGGGGACAGAGGGGGGTTTCAGTTAGAGTGTACTGGGCAAGTCCAGCGAGCAATAGGCATGCAGATTTACTTCCGCCCTCTCCACAGGAAAGAGATAGGAGAGTAAGTCTTTATGGAAGAGGCCCTTCCAGAGATGTCTTTGCAGATAAACATCAAAAGTCTCTTCCATCAACCTTTAGGGCCCCACCCATGAACTCAACTTGCCAAAAAGATATTTTGGGGTGCCAGAATTTTACTCCCTGAACAAGCATCCAGTAAGTGTTGGCCAGAGAAGTCATGTGTTGGCAGTGAGCCCCACTGGGTTCAGCCCCTCTCACTGAGGAGATGGGGACCCCGAGAAGGCAGCTGTCGGGGACAGCACCCCCAGCGATCTTTAGGTCACCACCCCCGCGTGGAGTACATGCCGCCCTTTCTGTCTCGTCCATCTTTCGATTCCCCTGATCTCTCCATTTCCCGCCCTTTTTTAGTGCTGTAAACATTGCTAAGTTCTCCTCTGTGCTCTTTTTTCTAGATTAAAATCAAATTGCTAAGCCTGTCATCAGTGAGTGAGTAAGTATAGCTGTGGATTTCACTCCCTGTTCACAGGTCCCCGGACTTCTGAGCAGTCAGCAGGATATTTCTGATGGGGCAAATCACCTTTCTCGAATGTTCTTTAGCCATGTCGAAAACAACAATGTTCTTTACCTCTGCTCTACCACCACCTCTTGGCTGGCCATCACCATCACTGGCGAGGCCCTGAACAGCCCCGCCAGGTAAAGCTTGTTTCACACATGCAAAAGCTGCAAGTCAGGCTGAGAAATGACCGGTGGGGAAGAAGGCTGAGCTCCGACAGGTCCTGGTCTTCCTGACCGGTCACTTGTCTCCTGACCCATCAAGAGGAGCTCCCAGCCCACCTCTGGGGCCATCCCCACGGTCTTACAGAGTGGCTGGTCTTGGGGTCAGAGGAGGTGTGAGGCTAAATGACCTCCAGAGAGGAGGGCACAGGGTTTCCATTCTTTTTCCAGCGTGCAATCAGCCCCGTGGCCTCGTATCCAGGGTGACCCATGAGGCAAGAGCTCAGGGTTCCGCCCGAGGCCACAGGTAGTGTTGTTTGCTGTCCCCCCTGCTAGGGTCATGTCAAGACCTTGGCTTAGTTACCCTCTGCCTCCACCCCGAGGCTCCAATGCCCATCCCCTCACTGGCTGCTCTGCTGCACGAGCACATCTTCTAGTCCCCAGGTGACAGTGGGGAGGTGAACACACAGGAGACCAAGGCCACTGCCCATGGTGACAGAATGAAGAGGCCTCGAGCCCGGGGCACAAACACTCAGCCCCTACCCGACCCATAGCGGCCCCAGGGGCACACCCAGAGGTAGGGCGGGACTCCCCTGTTTCTTTCTTTCTGGTACCTGCACAAAGCGCGTTATTCAGGATAGTGGTGACCCCGTGGTCAAACACACGTCTTTGCTGGGTGAGGGTGCTGCTGAAAAATACAGCTGCTTGGTGGAAGCTTCCTGGCTCTGGCTCTGGCATGCCAGCACTCCCCGTGGTGTGGTTAAAGGTCCCAGATCTCTCCAATATAAGGGGCACCCGTCCCCTCTAACACCACCAGAGGTGACTGCTTAAGACTCCCCTGTAGTCACACACCCAGACTCCCACCGGTTCATTGGCTGGTTCCCTGGGTATTCCTGGGAGCACTCCCCAATCAATCCTGCTGAGTCCCTCCTAGTTCCTAAGTCTCTGGAAAGCACAGAACAAAAGTCAGAAGCTTGATGTCAATGAGACTGAAGATAAATTTGGGGCAAATACAACGGAGATGGGGAAATCTTTAACTTCAAACTGTCAAGGCTTTAAATGACTGGTGCACCCACATACAAACCTGGGGTGTCATTGAAAACTCAGAATCTAGGAGAATCTCTCCAGACATTGTCCCCATTTATTACATGCAAATCGATTGTATGCACACACCACACACCTTCTATACAAATCACTCTTCCTCTCAGTGTCATGAGTTTCTTGTAGTGCTCTTAGTTTGCACACTCGATCCCAGTGGACTTGGAATAAAACACTACCAACAACCCAAAGAGCTGAGGTCAGATGGGAAAGTCTTGGCCTCATGGTAAAAAAATACAAGAATCAGTGAAAAGTCCAAACAAAGCTTCCAGTGTCCCTTCTATGCGGCTGTGACGTCTCCTTCCTCCTGCAGAAGTAGAAGTCAAGCAAGACAAGACGATGGGCAGAGACATGCTCAGAACAAGTCATCAGAAATGGCAAGCAGGTCCTCCTCAGCTTTTCCAGGAACAATCCCCCACACCACACATGCACGCACTATATTTATGCACATACTGTTATACACACATTTGAAAAGAAAAGGAATTATATAACACATCAGCTGTTCATTTTCACAAGCCCAATCGAGATCATTCCTGCAAGCACAGAAGCCTGTGGGGAGCACCCAGGGATTTCGACAGGCGGGAGAGAAGCGGCCCACTCTCTCTGAGGCCCTGAGCACAGGCCCCGGAATGCTTCAAAGTTTCCAGCCTGGAGGATGACCCAACAGACTAGTACAAGGTGTTTCTCTCTGGAGGCTTGAGCTCCTTATACACCCAAGCTTGCCCTGACATGAGTCTGGCTATGTGGTGGGGAAATCAAATTGAGCTCTAAAATACATTCAGGGAAAGAAAATTATTCTGTGTGCATGAGGAAGAGGGAGCACAGTGGGGCACAAAGGCATGGTTGGGGCATTTGTGCACCAAGTACCTGGTGTCTCTCGATCAAAATTTCTTCATGGGTAAAATTGCAGCAAAAACACTTCCATGCAGAATTGCTCTGAGGGCCTTAGACTGTCCATATCTAAGGTGTGGGAAGCAAAAGGGCCAACACACAGTAGCTGCTCAATTTTTTCTCATCTTCCAGTCTCTCTTCTCCAGTCCTCACTGATGTTAAAGCAATGCTTTTGACTTTTGCAGTGAAAGCAATTTTTGCTGCAGACTCACCCAGTGACTGAAAGTGAGTCCTATCTCTTCCACCCAGAATTGAAGATGGACTCGCCCAACGTGATCACAGAGCTCTGACAGTCGCTGAAGCAGGACTCAACTCTGATGGCCTGCAAGGCAGACAGCGTGCTCTTGCATGAGAAAGTGACCACGGCCCTCATCCCAACGCACCCCTGTGCTTTCTCATTGGGTTGGTCCATCCTAACCCACCCTGGCTACCTAAAGTCACCAGGAATACCAAGACTGTTCTTTCTAGTATTTGGTCATCTCAGTGTGGAAAGATCATCCTTTCTTGTTCTACAATAAACCTTAGTAAAAGCTGGCAGTGGGGCTGGGAAATAACAGAAAGAAAACAATAACAAAACACACCCACATAAGCCTGGCCCATTACAGACTCTGACCAGTAAACAATCAAGGTCAGTGGTAACTCCTCCACCCAGCTCACCCTGCATGCAGACAGCCTTCGCCCATCTTCTTAAAACTGTGGGGGCTCCTCCGCATGCTAGAGAAATCGAATTGACTTGTCAAATTAAGATAAAGATGCAGGACCTCCCTGGTGGTGCAGGGGTTAAGTCTCAGCCTATGAAGCTATCGGCAGCCACAGAAGCACAAGTTCGATCCCGGCCAGGGAGCTTCCCACATGGCGCAGCAGACCTCTCCTGCCTCGCCCGCTGCTCCCCTCAGCAGAGTTCTCCCCTTCAATCCACCAGGATCAGGGTGGGGTGGGGTGTGTGGGGTGGTGGGGATGACAGAAAATCTCAAGAAGGGGGCCCCTGAAAGCTGAAAGGAGCCAAGTGAGAACTGCCAGAGGAGAAGGGTCTCCCCACCGCCGGCGGAGATGGTGATGGGGCAGCCCACTCCCAGCTCACTGGCTTCTTGGCCTCCCCAGCCCTGGAACCCAGTTCCAGGTTGTCAGCGAGGACAGATTTAGCACCGATGAGCTCATCTTGCAGAAGAGCCCCAGGGCCTCAGAGTGTTCTGGGAAACATCACGTTGACACGTCGGAAAGTGGACTCCACTGCCAGTCAGTCCCGCCATGTGGTAGAGTTTCAGGGGCCCTTCCCTGAGCTCGCCACGGTGAGCAGGCACAGGTGTTGGCCAGGCCTGAACATGGCAGCAGGTCACAGACAGGGTGAGACCAGGGCATTGCCAACCTGCCTCCCCTTTCCGGGCCCCAGAGAGCTTGGGCACAGTCAGCTGGAACTTTAAGGCAAGTCCACATATCCCAACATGTTCAGCTGCAGATGAGCGGCAGTAACAAGCATCTGACTGTGGAACTGGCTGATGTCCCTGCAAACCTCTCCTCATGCTTACTCTGCAATATTACTAAACAGATATTTATAAACATAGCAGAGGGCAGAAGGTGGGGAAGATGTGGGCCTCATCCTGCTGTAGTTTATGCAAATGAACTGAAGGGGGCGGAGTGGGGGGGATGATGTGAGTCAACAGTAGAGAGGATGGGAATTTTCTCCAAGTGCAAACCCAAATTCCTGCCTTGGGCTCTGTGACCCTGAAGTTGCATTTCTGACTTAGCTCGCCTGGAGACTTTTACTATTCAGTTGTCCTGGGGTTTTTCTGAGCTCCATGGATGGATCGCCCGATGCACCTGGAGCTAAGGGACCACAGCGGATTCTCAGTGTTGCAGGAGGAAGGTGGGGTGGATCTTTGGCTGGAATAAAAACCCTGGCTCCTGCTTCTCTTGCCAATGGCCAGGGCACCATAAGCCTTCCTGATGACAAGAGCCATGAAAATACTAAGAAAAATGACTTCGTATCTCTCAAACGAAATATGTTTCTAGATCTCAAGTAAACATAGGTATTTCTAGAAGGTAGTCACCCTGAAAGAACAGTACCTATCACACTGGCCAAGTTATAGAAGGTGACACTGAATAATTGTCACATTCGAAGGGCCAGGCTTATACCCGAGCACACTGTGGTCACTCCATGTCAGATGCAGTCATCGTAGAGAAGATTAACTCCCGGGAGACAAGGGCTGTGAGTCTGATAAATTCCACACTGGGAAGTGCCAATGGACCAGCAGGAGCAGCTGTCAGAGAAATCACAATGTACTGGGAATTTGGGGTGACCACTAAAATAAAATCTCTTCTGCCAAAGACAGCACAGTTGAAGAAGGAAAGTTCTACAAGTAACTTAAAACAGAACTGACAACATGTCTTCAAATAAAGATGTTAGAAAAAGCTGCAAAGAGAAATGACTATTCAGGGCAAGAATGAGCACTTAGAAGTGGGTGTTTGCTACACAGCAGGATCCAGAAAGTCTGTGATGGGGCAGAGACTTTTCAAGGGGATCCAGAGTACTAGACCTACATCCCCCAACACACACGTGCACACAGTACACACACATACACGTGCATCTGCATACAGCATGCGTGTACACACACCTGCACACACGGACACACTCCTGCAGCATTGGGGGGCATATGGAAATGCAGCAAAATTACTTCAGATTGTGAACACCTCTCCTGTAGAGCCAAAATGAGATATGTTTTCCTGCTGTTCTTTTAATTAAAAGTTAGCTAATAAATCAAAAAGCTTGTTTCCAGGCTGCAGAAGGGATTAAGAGGGAACCCAGGCTTTCCAGAACTGACTGTGCCCTGCTTGTTTCCCTCGCCCAGGCCGGCACCCCAGTTACAGGGCCTGGGAGTAGCAGCCAAGCTCACTTCTGCTGAGTCAGTGTCCCCAAGGTTGGGCTTCCAGAAGTTGTCCCAAAGAGCTCAGAGTGAGTCTGGGTGTACACCCACACAAGTCCAATCCCACCAAGACTGATCAGTGTGCCTATTTGGAGCATCTGTGGCTTCCCCTGGAGACCCCCCCCAACTCTGGAGACTTCCCACCGCCCCGCCAGTCCCTGTGGGCACTGACATCCATGGACGCAGAAGGCGCTTCTTAGAAGTTTACTAAGCACAGGAGGTCATATGAGCCTGTTCATTTGCGTTTGATTTTTTCTCCGGTGAATCCAAGAAGGTTCTATTATCTTCCTGTCCCTCGCCAGAGAGCTGGAGGGCGCACACATTAACAAGCTCCTGGCTCGGAAGGTGAGATGCGTGTAGATAAACGATTTGTCCAGAATCAGAAGTGCAGCCAGCAACAAAGTTGGGATTTCCTGGCTGTCGGTTCCAACTCTTCACATATCACGCAGGTGTGGTGGTGAACAGGTTCGAGGCTGGGTGGCCCCAGCCTCAGACCTGTGCACACACCTAGGGCTGAGGACCTCGGGGACACCCAGGAGCAGGCCCTGGAGAGGTCCCTTTGCCCCTTCTCACCTCCCGGCATGAGGGGACGGTTTCCATGACCACTGAGGAAGGACACTGTTTCCAAGCCGACTTGAAGGGCTTTGTGAACCCACACTCACATGCCTTTTTTTACACTTTGGGGGAGAAATGGAGACAAAGAATGGGCACTCTCTCCAATACAGAGAATGAGAAAAAAGAGTTTCATTTCAACGTCTGGTCTAAAATGTTCCCGTGATTCCATGGGCCTCACACTCCCTGTGTCCGAGCCCCTCCCCCAACCTACATCCTCCTGCCCCTGGACAGGGAGCATCCAGACAAAAGCTGAGGTCAAGGAAGGAGCAAAGGTCGCTCTTTCCTGTCCCCAGCCCCAAGTCCCTCAAAAACAATCAAATTTAAAGCAGAGAGATTAAATTATCACTAAGCTAATTATGGGAATCACACTTAGGTTGGCTGTCGGGAGCGAGGTCAGCAGGCAAGAGGCATTAAAATTAAAGGCAGATGCAAGAAGCACTTAAAAAAGCAACTGGGAGACTCATTGCCCCTCTCCACACGGAGGGAGAGCAAGCGCTGATGTCTGAGGCGCTGTCCATCTGGGCAATCGTCAGCACACTTGACAGCTAAATAGCTCCGCTCTGTCATCATCTTGAGGCCAAAGTGGGCGAGTTAGAGGTAAACTGATTAGATGGTTGCTGCTAATTTCCCAGAGAACAGGAGGGTGGGGGCTGCTCAGTCCAAGAGGCAGAGCGCAGGGGGACGAGCTGCGGGCTTGAGTGCAACGTGAAGGGTCTGCTCCTACGTGTGCATGCAGGGGTCCACGAGGGTGTGCAAGGGTGCGTGTGACTCCGGTGTGTGAACATGCCTCTGACTATGAAGTGAATGAGTAGATACGGGTGGGAGGAGGTGCATAGTCATGCCTGTGTGGGTCTATCTATTCAACCCGAAAATAGAAAGTGAAGAGCTTACAAAATTCAGGGGCCCCCTCCTAGCATGTTTGCAACAGGGCAGCACCGGAGCTTTCTGTGATTGCCAAGGCTCTCGTGGTTGCTGGCATGAGACAGACCTTGACAGTGCAATCCGTTTTGCCCACCATGGATGCTTGATGCTTTCTCAAGCATCATCCATATGCTGCAAGCTTAAGATGTGTACACCAAATGGTTGGAGTCTACAAGATGAGTTTGAGAGGGCCTCCCTGGTGGCGCAAGGGGTTAAGTCTCAGCACTATGAAGCTGTCAGCAGCCACTGCAGCAAGAGTTTGATCCCCGCCCAGGGAGCTTCCCACATGGCGCAGCAGACCTCTCCTGTCTCGCCTGCTGCTCCCCTCAGCAGTGGATTTCAGTAGATCTGACTGTTCTGCTCCCCACTCTGTCTCTGGGGAATCCTCTCACCCCACACACCTCTGGCTTACATCCCAGCTCTTGTATGCATAAATTTAAAAAAAAGGACGAGTTTTAGAGCTAAAAGTCAACATCTTTCAAGCTGCTCTACAGGTTGGCTTCCCTTGGTCAGAATTCTAGCTCCACACATGGCCTTTACTGGTGGGGGGCCAAGTGAGGGGTCCCTGATCAGGAGGTCCCAGAGCTTGCCCTGAGTCAGTAGCCAGTTTTGGCACCAGAACTCCTCAGGTTCCCTGCCTGAGGAAATGGAATTCATGGAGCAGTTGTCCTCCCTTATCCAGACTGAATTTTTGGAATCTGTAGTCAGAAAAGCAGAATCAGAGGGAAAGTAGGGGGATCTTTGAGAGTTAAATTACTCAGGGAAAATTAATTTAGAAAGCTCTATTGAATTGTAGGTAAAAGAAGCAATTTAATACATTTGTATAATTTAATTATCCCAAGAGACATCTGCTGAGCACAATCTAATCCTTATATTTAAGTAGAAAAGTGCCCTCTTAAGGAACACTGAACACAGGGAAATACAAATATCGCAGCCTTACTAGTGGAAGGAACTGGACAACTCCAGTTTCAGTGTGAGGAATAAAAGCCAATCACAAGAAAAAACTGATGGAGGACTTTGTTAAAAAAAAATCTCCAACACTGTGTCTGGAGTGGGTACTAGAACATCAGCCATCTCCTTGTCTTTTCACACATTTTTCTCCATTATTAAACAAGAAGAGACTATAGCTCTTTAACGTAAAAATAATGAATGCCTAGTCCATTAGGAATGATCAAGCTGATGTTTCTTGATTCAGTGTTGGGTAAATTGCATTATTGACCAAATGTCCCGACTCTCCCCCCCACCCCTTCCCCCCACACACACACCAGCCCCTCCTGGGACAGGCTGATACATCTGACACCACTCCCTTGGGATAGACCCATACAACATGAGTGCCCATTTGATTTTCAATAATTTTAGATGTGATTTTTCCCTAAATTTGCTGCCAAGAAAAACTGCCATCTCTATTCCAAAAACAAAATAAGAGTGCCAATCCCACATGTGACTTCCAAGCAGCGGGCTTCAAAGCCTTGGAGGGGTTCTACCATCTCTTCTCCTTCTGCCAGGAGACCAGCATGTCCCAATTGCCTCTGTCCCCAGTCATGTCAGACACACCACTGCTGGCTAACCAGGGTGCCCAGGAACACGAGCTGGAAGGCACCTTTGTGGTGAGCCAGGAGCAGCAAGGGTGGGCGTGCTTGCATCCCGTGATAGAGCACGGCCAGCATGAGCCGACACTCCCCTGCACACACGGTGCGTCCCAGCCTCACCCTCAGCGGTCAATCTTGCCGTCAGTTTTATTCAGCGCTGTTTGTCTCCAGGACTGCACTGGGCAGGCAGGCAACTGCAGGCTAATTGGGACTCAGTGGGAAGAAGATCCAGCTACATTAATGAATTGTATTTTTCAAAGGAAGAAAATGGACAAATTCCTTCCAGAAAGGAATCTCAGCTACCAATATGGACAGTCTTCTATTACATGTCTTTTCCGGATTCAATGTGACTTAATGAAAACTCAAATTGATGAAATGGGTCTTTGATGAGGTTTTTAATTTTAGGAAAGGATTCTATGAGTCAGGGAAAAGAGTCTGGCTTCCTTCAGTGAACCCACATCTCATACCCCAGAATCCAGTGACCTTTCTACTGGGGAAGGAGCCCACAGCCTAAATGAAGCAACGAAGTGGTCAGGACCACCAGCCGCCCTCTGGCCTTCAGCCTGCCCAGATCATGGAGGGCCTGTGTCCCCGGTGCCACAACGGCAGTCCAAGGCCTATCCAAGCCCTAAGCTGCTTCCGCCCAATTAAACCTCACAGTATCTAAGAAAGAATCATTTTATAAGTGAGATTTAAAATGCATTTACCAGGGCCTCCCTGGTGGTGCAACGGGTTAAGTCTCAGCCTACGAAGCCATCGGCAGCCACTGCAGCACGAGTTCGATCCCCAGCCAGGGAGCTTCCCATATGGTGCAGCAGACCTCTCCTGCCTCGCCTGCTGCTCCCCTCAGCAGTGTATTTCAGTCAATCTGCCTGTTCTGCTCCTCACTCTGTCTCTGGTGAATCCTTTCACACACACACCCCCACACCTCTGGCCTATACCCTTTCACACACACACCCCACACCTCTGGCCTACACCCCAGCTTATATGCATAAATAAATAAATCTTTAAAATAAAATAAAATGCATTCACCTCTCCCAAGTCTGGAATGTCTGGGGGAAAGGTCCAGAAGAACTTTGATCATAATGATTAAGATATCTTAGTTATGCTACTCTGAAGCCTTTACAGTATGGTTATAATTACATCACACTTATCAAAAAGTCTGTGCACCCATCAGAAGTCCCTGGAGAGGAGTCCTGTTTCTGGGAGAAAATCATGGAAGAAGACAGAATAAAAGGGAAAGAACTGAATGGTCATGGGAGCAAAGGGCGAGTTAGCAGGAGGCTAAGCTAGAGAACTTATTGACTTAAGATCTTGAAGAATGAACTGATGGTATCTAACCATCTTAGTGGTTATCAAAACCCTAAGTGTAAAATGTGCATCTGATCCAAGGTAGAATTCCGCCTGAAAAAAGCAATTGGCACCTGAAACTCCCACTGGGAAGAGCTGAAAAGCTGCAGAATTTGGTTTAAAGTTTGGATGCAGTCATGAGAGCAAGTCCTAACACGGCTCCAGCACGGTCTGGTCTCTCCAGTCCAAGCCTCCCAGGGCACGCTCCAGCCCAGCTACCCGCCCCCAGGAGACTCACGTGCAGGAGGGAGAGGGCAGCGGGTAAGCAGAAAGAATGGAAAGATGCCATCTCCCTGGCCAGAGCAGGGGAGTCCCCCCCTGTCCTCTTTCCCCTCCACCCTCCTTGCCGCCAAGGCCTCCTTCCTTCCCTTCTTGGAGGTAGAAAACTTCTAGAAGGGGACTCAAAGGAGGTCCCAGCTGAAAACATGGGATCACAGAATGCACTGCGAATGCCAGAAGCTTCAGGAACCAGAGAATGGCTCAAGGAAGGGAGAGCCTGTTGGGGGTGGGGGGAGACCCTGAGCCAACACCCGATGCGCACAGTCCCCTCCAGGCGCGCGTGCTCTCACGGGACTGACACAGCACAAGAGGGCAAAGCATGGCGACAGATCAGACGTGGGTCCCCACCTGGCTGTGCAGGACCACAGGACGTGAAGATCATGGGCCCCTAAGGAGCAGCAGCAGCCCCACTCCACAATGAACAATGGAGATAAAGCCACCAGGCCGTGGCGTCAAGGGGTAGCTTGGGGAGAAAAGAGGGGTGACTCTTATAGATCCACTGTATTTTTTAAAAAGAATTTTTCTGAAGTTTACATAAAACCTATGTTGGCTGGTCTTTGAAGGGGAGTCTGAATCTCCCATCCAACCACACGGTCCTCAAATCACCAAACCTATAAACTGTGGAGCCAGAGCTGCCTCGGGCCTATGAACCCCACAGCTGTCCTGGCCAAATAGATCAAGTACCATTTGCAGGTGGATTTTCATACGTTAAAAGTACATGGAGCAAATCCGCAATGTCATTTTGCTCAATATCATTTCATTAGAACCTTGATAAGACAGATCCAATCGATTCATGCCGTGGTCACCATGCGTGGCATCTCCACGTCCTCCCTGGTCTGTGTGGCTCCCTCCAGGGACTCTGGTTTCCTCCCACACCCCAAAGATGAGCATGTGAGGTTCACTGTCCTGTCTCACTTCTCCTGGTCAGAGAGTGTATGTGTGCGTACATGTGTGCATGCACATGTGTGAGTGTGTGTGAGCCCCCCTGCAAAAGAAGGGCGGGCGTCCTGTCCAGAGACAGGTCCTGTCTTGTGCCCTGGGAGAGTGTCCTGCTACCTGTGACCCTGCACTGAAATAAGCAGGTTAGAAAATGAATAAGTGAGTGACTACAGTTAACTGCTTAATATTAGCAGTGCTGAGCACCACAAGTCTAGACTTTAGAAGCCTGGAGATGTTTGTGTCCAGAAATCTGCCATAGGAATTGAACTCTCGTGTGCATCAGTTGACCTCTGGTCAAACTGGTTCATTATATGTAGTTTTGCTTAAGACAAAGTCCCCAGAACCTGTGAAAGGTAGTCAGACACCAAGTCAGACAGTAAGACTCGCTGCACTAAATGACAATAGGAAGAACAAGGCAAGAGCTGATGGGCAAATGTGTGGAAATAGGTACAAGACTGAGAGAACAGCAGGAAGTGCAGAGGAAGGGGTAGGCATCTAGAAGAGGTTTGGATGGTCTGGCAGGGCCAGGCGCTAAACCTGACCAGGAGCCGGAAAGAAACTGTGCAATTGGGTCTGCAGCCCCAGTGGGCCTGCAGAGCTGGTAGGGGCGACAGCTAAGGAGAGCTGCCATCGTCAAATGAGAACAGACAGGGGCCCTGGGTGACCTGCACGGAGGAAAGTCATCAAGAACCGTTACCCATAGTCCCACAGGCTGCTGGGAGAGAGAATTCTAGTGAGAACCCAAAAGACAAAGCCAGGCCTGAATGTGTCCTAGGCGGCAGGTCTGTGCTAAGTGGAAAACACTGTTTCCCAGAAAGCCTCCCACCCCCACCCTGGCCACAGCCTTCCTGCTGCTCCAGAGGGAACTGCCGGCCTTGCGGGGAGGTGAAGCCAGCGCTGCTGTGGAGGTGGGGACCCTGCTGTTTCTCAGGGGGAGCCTCGCCCTTGTGTTTAAATTTAGCCAGGACCCTCAAGGACTCAAAAGGCGGAGGGCTGGGCAGCGGGCCGCAGCTGCCAGGCTGAGCTGGAGGCCTGGCCTTCGCGTCTGGCAGGGCCATTTACACGCTGGTCCGCAGGCAGTGGGGAGGCAGGAGAGGTTTGGATGAGTCAATTTGTTGGGTTTTGTTTTAAGTTAGAAAAATGACAGGGTGGAGCTATTTTAGGAAGATGAGTGACACAATTTATGGAATGATTATCCAGGGGAGCACCCTAAGAACGTGAAGCTCAGCTACAACTGCCCCCACCTGAACACGGAGGTCCTGAGGCAGGGCAGGCGTGGGGGAGTGGACGCAAGCTGGCCAGCGGCAGGGCCAGAGGATGCCTGCTCTCACCGTGTACAGGTGGGGTCCTCCCAGGCCCGGAGAGAAAAGCCTCGGGCCGAGCTTGCAGTGCTGTGTGAATGAGATGAAGAGCAGACCCAGGTTAAATCACGTGACTTTGCTGAGCTACTCGATCCCTCTCACACAGAGACCGCCACACCCCACAAGGAAATGTTGGGGATGACATGAGATAGCCAATACATGTAACTGGCGAGAAACACCTAGAGCAGACCTGTACCTGCTGGGTGTTCTCCACAGGTGGTTCCCGCTCCATGTTAATCCAGCAGTTCCAATCCCTCTGAAGAAGCTGGGGGCTCCCAATGAGCCCAAAGACACGAGGCGAGGATACGCCACAGCCATGCAGTCTTCCATCTGCACCCGACTTAGTAAGTCTCACCCACCGTCATAAACCACCCCTGTGTCCCCAGGATGAACAGACATCGAGTCTGCCTCCCCAGCCCTCAGGCTTCCTGCTGAGGACAAGGCCTGGCCCTCTGTCTGACCATGAATGTCTGACCATGAATGTCTGCTAATGAACAGACCTCGCCCTCCTGCCCTGTGGGGAAGGCAGGCCCCTCTGCCTGTCCTGCTCACCCTCATACCTTGGGAGCCAGAAGCCAGGACTCCAAGCTCAGCCCCGAGCAGGGCGTGGCTCTGTCCACACTACTGACAGTTAACTCAAAAATTAAAAGGAAGGTGGCAACTCAACCCCTCGTGGATGTGTCTACTTCTCAGAGGCCTCCTCTAGTCCTTCCTCAACTATTCAGAGAGAATAGTGAGATTCTTCCAGAAGTCCATCTTCCAGAACACCAAAAACACAGTTATCCTCAAGGAAAGGGTACCATCTCACCACAGGTTCCAGAAGCCATAGAAGCAAAGGGAACGCGCCAGACCAAGTCTTTATTAAGGCCCAAAGTCAAACAGGTGACAACACCCAACGTGAGACTTGACTGAGGACCAGGAATGCATTAGGTGCTAAGCAGGTTGAGTCCCAGGTGAGAGGAATGTTAGCAGACCTGCTACCCCGTATTAAAGATCTACCACCAGGTCAGCCTGGGACTGAGGAGTGCACCAAGGGATAATGCAAGGACCTCATGGGAAAGTAAAGACTAAATTAGCAAAGCAATTGTCTTCATATCATTAATAAGAGCCTGCTCGCTATAAACAAGAGAAAAATAAAAAGGTTGGTTCAGGTGCCCTCAGTGGCCCAGAAACAAAGACCTAGTGTGGTAGGCTGCCTCTAAAATGGCCCCAACGTCCCCCTACCCTGCTCATGCCCTGCAGAAGCCCTCCCCCCACCCCACTCCTGAGTGCAGGCTGGTCCATGAATGTCTGCTAATGAACAGGCCACAGCAAAAGTGATGGTTAGGTTTCAAAAAGATTGTGGATTCTCCCTCTCTTTCTCCTCCCATGTTATATGAGTTCTCATCATGGAGAAGCCCAAGTGACAAGAAACTGATGTCTACAGATTAAGGTCTGCCAACAGCACCTGAATGATCTTGGCAGTGGATTCCCCACCCCTGCACTTGAACCTGAGGGTGACAGCAACTGACACCTTGAGTGTAGTCTTGAGCCTTCCTGGGCCAGAGGAGACAGCTCAGCCAGGCTGGATCCTGCCCCCTTGGAAACTGTACAATTTTAAGCTGCTGTGTTTGGGACAATTTGTTACACGGCAATGGGTAACAGATACACCTGTGTCCTGGAAGCAGGACAGGAGATGTGGGGTATATTTTGGAGACTTAAGAGGACTTTTTAAAAGTCCACGTGAATGCCTCTAGAAGCCAAAGCCCTGTGATACCACCAAGAGGCACACCCACGGCCACCCTTGCTGGGGGCCACTTGAGACCAGCAGGGATTGCAAACTGACTCTGAATCAGAGCTGCAGCTGCTGGCCTGCATCAGCTGTCACTGCCTCCCCATCAAGGTGACAGGGGAAGCCCAGGAGATTTCAGGTAATGAACCCCACGCCCTGGCCTGTCCTCACCAAGAGCCTTTCCTGGTGTTGACATGAAGATTCTATTCTCCTCCAAACCAGATTCGGGAGATTGGCGCCTGCCTAGGAGGACCCCGCTCGGCTGGGGGCCCACTTCCTCTCCGTGCCTACTGCCTCCTCCCTCTTCCCCTGGTACATCACGTCTTTCATCCTTTCCCATCTTTGTTGTCTTGGTTACATGGCCAGGCTCCTGATATGCTGCTAGTTTTCATTTTAATGATATGTTCTTGTAAAGCACAATATTTTATTTCAATTGCATGTGTCACTGGATAAATCCCTCCAGTGTGTCTGGCATGTGAGCATCAGCTGACTGCGGGCGAGCGCTCTATGATTTGGGGGTGTTTCACCAGCATTTCCTCAATTTTAATGTCTTTGCCTTTTAATTTATGTTCAGGATCACTCTATACAAATGTGCATACACACACACACACACACACACACACACACACACACACTTCAAACAAGGGGCACACATGTATCAATAAATCTCGAATTGGCAAAGCTCATTTAAAACGATCTCCTCACACCACTAGCAAGGATCATTTGGGAAAAAATGACAAGTGTTCCCGAGGCAGGATTTTCTGGGCCTCTCGAAGAGGGTTTCAGGAAGATGCCTGGAGGTGATGTCTGCGCCCAGCTGTGGGCATCAAGCTGCCCTGACGGGGACGGTGATGGAAGCTCAGTGTGGCAGACCCTCTCCTGCCTGCTCAGGCCAGGCTGTGACCACTTGAGATCCCCCTGGGACATGCTGAGACAATGGGTGGGCCCAAGGGCAGAATAAAGTGGGAAAGGGTATGAAAGCAGGACCCAGGGGGATACACTTTCAGCAAGAGGGTGGTTGAGTGAGGGCTTAATATTCTTTAAGAATAAAATATGCCCAAGAGGATACTGGCCTCGGAGCGGCTCTGCTTATGCACCAGGCACTATGGGGACAAAAAGGCTTAGAACCCAGCAGATATTGAAGTGGAGGGGGACCTGCCCATGAGCCAGGCAGGTTGGCATGAGATGAAATGGGTCTGAAGGCCTGCCTAGGACCCCAGGCTTGTGGGAGAAATGGCACAATTGTACCCAAGACATATGGAGAGCTGTAGAGTTGGCCAAACATTCTCTAAAGCATATTTTATTCTTAAAGAATATGAACCCCTCACTCAACCATCCTCTTACTGTAAGTGTGTGTTGACATGAAGCCAGAGGAAGGAGGGTGGTACCCTGGCACTTCGCGGGGTCTCCTGTATGCAGCACCTTCAACATCAGCACCCTCGTGAGCCCTCGGGTTAAGATTGCTACAGGTTTTATACCTGCAAAACCAAGGGTGGGAAAGGCAACACCATCAGGACAAAAACCCTCAAACAAAAACGCCTCAATGGTCTTTTTCCAAAAGAAAATTGTTACAACATTGATTCTTCAATATTTCTTTTCCTTTCTGCTTGTGTGTCTAGCCACAGGCAACCCAGGCAGCAGCTCTGGTTGAAAAAAAAAAAAAAGAAAAATTCATAACATAGCAAAGAGCTAACTGGCCAGACTTTGTACCAAAGACACAAAGACAGGGTGGTCTCTCGTTCTTGTCCAGGGTCCCAGCCAGCTGGAGTTCAACACTGTGTCTCGATTTGACTTCCTGATGCCTTCAGCCCCCTACAGGGCTGTCCATGATGTGAGATTCTATTTTGCTAAAGTCAGTTCAAATTTCCAGGTCAGTTTTTATAACGAATTCTCAGGTACATGGAGGAAGTTGCAAAGAAGGGACGCATCATAATGGTGCCAGTGGCTAAGAGTCACGCTCGGAATATGGGGGGCGTGAAAGATGGAGCATGCTGAATCTTCTCAAAACTTCTCTCTTCCCAAACCAATACATCCCATAATAGCACAGCTCCCCAGCAGCTCCCAACATTCCATACACATTGCTCTGCTTTCCTTTCTGAACGAGGAGTCACCATTCCAAGCACCCCAACACCTGGCCAACTAAAGGACCTGAAACACAAAGCTACCCCCATTGGGATCTTATAAACATCTCTTCTTCTTCTTTGATTATTTTTGTCTTTTCAGTGTATAGCTTATTTTTTGTTCTCTACTGAGTTTGGAAAACATCTCTTAAGAAAAGTCTTCCTTGATATAAAGTATGTCTCAGATTGCTCTCTGTGACTCAAGCATTACACACACACACACACACACACACACACACACACACACACACCATCCATTCCTGACAACTTATGGCCAAAATGACACAGCCCTACATCGGTCTCCCTCTAGCCCACTCCACTTCCCACCAGTTGCCTTTCTGAACCATAATGAGGGTCTACAAACACATCAATTTCAAAACAAGTTTAAGAAAAAAAAATTAGAAAAATCAAATTGACTGACACAATGCCTCAAAAGGATGATTATTGTGTTACCCACTCCTCTTGATGCGCCCCGCTGACATAACCCCAGACCCCACCCTACAGGCTGGCGTAGTGTGTGATGTACACATCCACGGTGTGGCTCCAACTCAAGGCAACAGCAGTGCCAGCCGGAAGTCTGCTTACCAACATCCACCAAGTGCGTGGCCGCTCAGGTTGAACAGTTAAGCAAGCAAAACCCCCAGGAAAGATGCAATCACAAAATGACAGGAGCAATCACACCTCGAGTGCAAGTTTATGATGTTTTGGTTCACAATGAACATTTATCTCTCCCACTAATGTCAGGTAGTAATTCATTGCTGAACAGCAGCCACAAATATGTTCTCTTAGTAGCAGAAATTTAAGAGGCAGAGAAAGAGGGAGGGGGTGGACTTCAGGCCAAAATATTTAAAGCTATTTGTCCTTCCCAGGTAACACTGACCTAGTTACCGCAACTTGGGTCAAGGGTTCCAGATTTATACAGATACCCTAAAGCAAACCAGGATGTTGTTTGCCTTAAGGGTTTCCCTCTAGTTGAAATAGTCTGTGGGTTCTCTCTAAGTTCCATGGCCCTTCCTACTGATGGTAGCACTTAGATGCCATGTTTTTTAACAGCACACACCTTTGACAGTCACCGAGAAATAGGCTGCCAAAACCAGTTGTAACACACACATATCAGAAAACAGAAAAGATATCCAAACTGG
Organism: Scalopus aquaticus; assembly: GCA_004024925.1. Taxonomy (NCBI): domain Eukaryota; kingdom Metazoa; phylum Chordata; class Mammalia; order Eulipotyphla; family Talpidae; genus Scalopus; species Scalopus aquaticus. The sequence goes on from PVIJ01000203.1 coordinate 260,180, forward strand.
CACTTTCCTCACCTCCTTCCCCCTTGCCTTATATGATGTGTGCACTAAAGGGAGGAAATTATGGTCATCAGAGGCCAGGTTGCAAATGATGAGGACCCACACCTTTGAAACAAAACAAAAAGTCAGTAATTTGGAGGGCAGTCTATGAGTAGCTACAGTGGGCTCTTGGACCCCTGACTCTCAGCAAAGTCTCAAGCCCCCTCCCACCCACCTTCTCTGTCTCATGTCCCTTGTCACATTGCAAAGAATTCTACGAGGCCGTGGATACACAAGGGAGATTATTACAGGGCTCGGGGACACCAACTCTGCGATTACAGCTACAGTATGATTTCCATTATTCTCACCCTTGGTTCCAGCTGCTCCCCAAACTTTTTGCAAAATCCTCCTGCTGCCCCCAGAGTTTTCATGTCTGGGCCTCTGCCCAAAGGGTGAATTTGGTCGTGATAACCTCTGGGAAAAGCAAGACAGAATGATTGCAAGGAAAGGGGAGTGGTGCAGAGTGAGCAGGGCTGGTGGGAAAATCTATTGTTCAGAAAAAATAAATAAACGGGCCAGTTATGCTTTTTTATTATTTCAAACAACAGAGTCGGCGGCACAGCCTTCCTTTCCTGACTCGGACCGTCCCCGGGGCCGGCCGTGCTGAGTCTGCAGGAGCAGGGGCTGCGCTCCAGCAAAACTATTACACAGGCTGCCACTCTGGGCTGGTGGAGCAGAAAGTCTGGCTGCCTCGATGGCCCAGCTTTCCCCAGGAGGGCGCCAGCTCATTCTCCCCCAACATGACCTCTGCTCTTACCGCTCAAATGTTTATGCTCCACCAGTGCCGCCACGGCTCTGGAAATTAAATGTAATGTCCCATGTGGCTGAAACATAGCTGTTCTTATATAACCTCCTACCCACAGCCAAAGATGGGAAATGCCAGCCTGTGGGGTAGAAAGCCCCAAAGCCTCCAGGTCCTGCCAGCCTGGGTGACCTCAGGGAACACCTCAAGACAAGGTTGAGTCCAACGTCTGACCCAGGAGGGTTGTCTCTGCATGTTTTGCTTGTCCAGACTCGAACTGCCCTCAGCCACACTCATGGAGATGAGCTTCCAAGGGGAGAGAAAGCCAGACCCCACTCGCCCCCATCTACCCGCTGACCATGAGCATCATCTGCAAGTTAGCTATGCTGGGTTTATGATGCCGTCACAGCCAGGAAACATATCTTTTTCCCCCAAGATAAAATAATTCCCTGCTCTCTAATGGGCACTGAGCGCTCCAAGTTGATTTTAGTGACCCCCATTCCAAGTAGTCAGACAATGACACCCATATCAAAAATCACTCTCCAGGGTCTACTGTTTTGCCAGCAAGTAAATCAACTGCCAAGACCTGGTAGGAATATTTCAGTGCATTGGAGTAAGGTACTTCTCTGTTGGGTTCGCCAGAGCAAAGAGGTAATGAGTACCAAATTGTCTTGCTTACTTACTGACTCTCAATCGTGTTTATTCACCCCTCAGGCCAGACAAGGCCGGTCAGCAGACACTCCCTTGTCTAGACTGTATGTGGGGACATCTTAGGCATAGATCTGAATTCATTCTGCCAGCAAACCAGACTCACATCCCGCTGGAGAATGAAGCCAACTGAACGACCATTAGAAATGTCCTCCACATGCCCGCCGTAGGGCCGGTGTACTTCCTGCCTCCACTTATTTGAACACTCATTAGCCACAGTTTCAGCCAATTTGGGTATCTGGCATCCTAGTTCACCAAAAGCTGCTTGAGGTAGGAGTGAGGTGGAAAATGACCACGATTCCTAATAGCACAGGGAAGTGATACGTGACAATGTCCCCCTGAGGAAGAGCTGGAAAGGCTGGGACACGCTAACCAGGAGCCGTGTGGGGACAACACACCCATGCCTCACAGCATCTTCTCCGGGCACCCATAGGTTAGCCATCGACACAATGCAAAGGCAAGGCAGCAAGAAAACATTCTATGGCGTTTAATAGATTCTTCACCAAGGGGCAGGGAAAGTGTGAAATATAGTTCTTAAAGATGTATAGACAGTGGTTAAATTATTTGTTCATTGCACACTTAGGGTGGTGTAATGGTTGGGTGGTTACCTCTTGGAGCAATACTAGTCCTAAAGCATGTGGCCTACATCGTCCTTGTGGCGTGCTGTAGCGTTTCATCAATGTTTCCAATCCTTTGTACCCAATTGCAATACTCCCCACACTCATTGCCTCTTCCACAGAGATGGACAATGTCAACAAAGCAACAATTACCACATGTGTCATACTAGGATGGGAGAATAAGCACAGCCTTCTAGATCTGTAGAGAACATTTCCCCTTGGCCATGTTGAGCCAATGTCCAGAAATACAGCAAAGAGAAAATAGGGATCAAGACTCAGTCTACAATAAGGTAGTGCTACCTCATCAGTCTGGATCATACAATATCCAGAGAATTCCAAGGGAAGCACCAATAAATGAGCAGGACCTCCACATGGACTCGCCCATACTTCTCTGGGAAGAGACTGCAGTGTGGTTTTCAGCCCACAGAAAACGGGACCTACTTCCTACAGACTTAGAAATACTTTAAGTCCAATCAAGGAGGGGACTCCTTAGGGCTTGTTCCAACTCACTGAGATGGAAAGCCCTCTCCCACTGAGAGGATAGTCCTGGATGGATTTGTGTCTTCAACATTGCAGAAAGGCCAAGGTCACCCATTGCTCTGAAACCAGCAAGCCCCTGAAGAATGAGGAGGAGCGCATGTCCCCATCACACCATACGACTCCACCTGGAGCACTTTCTGAGCCCCCACAACATCCATGGGTTCACCGCCCTGTGATTTGGCTCTCAGCCACATTAGCAACTCGCAAGTACTGAGCTTTCCTCCATCTGCTTCCCTGAATGGATTCCAGGAGGATTTAGCCAGAAGGGTTGAAGCATCCCTTGCCCTGCCCACCTTCCCCTATGACTCACACCTAATAAAGCCTTTGCATAAGTCACACCTCCAAGTTGGACAGAGACTGCCATCAAGATTGACACCCAGCCACTGGAGGAAAGGTGAATCCACACACCCCTCATGATCCTCACAATGTTCTACGTGAAGGCAAGAAGATACAAGGTCACCATTCATGATCTCAATGCCAACATATCGCCTTGGCTCAAATCCATAGACTCGCCCACCAGACCCAAGGCTCTAGAACAGTATGAGATAAAATCCATCCCAGTGGGGAAAGACTGTCTCCACAATAACCAGAACAGCACGGTGTTCCTACCTTCTTCAGTTTGCCACTTTTGGTGCCCACGAAGGCCAGAGAGTGGTTCTTGTAGACATACGCGATGACTGAAGTCATGCGGTCCCTGTCCTCCGTGAAGACAGGAATACCACGCACCATCTCGGACACTCCCAGGGGGGCATTCATATCCAGGCCACAGAAGTTATCATCAATGGTTAGGAGCTGAAAATAATACAGGAAGAACATTAGGGGGGCGCGTCAGGCAATTGGAGAAGTATTGAGTTAGGAAACTAGAGAACTAGAGGGATGCTTAGAGATGGACATCTGGTATAGGTCCTTCCTTTTTTGTATATGAAAAGCTCAACTCCAGAGAAACTAGATGACCTGTCAACAGTCACTTAAGTTGCAGGGCCATGGGGAAAAAATATCACAGATTCTAGACTCCCTTTCAGCAAACTGCATGGTCTTTCTGCCCCTCCTTCAACCACTCTGGGTGCTATCTCGGTAGCTTGGATTACCCATCATCGCCATCACATTCAGTGGTGTCCTGAGCTGATATCCTTGACTATGCTCTCCATGACTCCACTCAGGCATAAGAGGGAGGTGGTTTCCACCTCTACACACTTATTATTGATCAGACATAGAGATGAGGACTAGAAGACAGAGAATAGGGAACTAGAAACATTAGTACATGAATGAGAGCCTCATAACAGAAGCATGTACATATAATCATTTGGGGAAAGAAGGGATGAGAGAGGTAGAAGTTTCAAGAATAAACTCAACTAACCAGAGTGGTGCCTTGCTATGTCAATCTCAGGCTCCCTGTTTCTTTTAGAGCATCACAAAGAGGGGGAGCCCTGCATTTCCCAAAGTGTGTTCTGTGGAACCAAAGCCCCCCAACACACTCTACCATAAAAGAGTTCCTCGGACAAATAATTTGTGAAAACATAGTACATTCTAACACCCTGTGAGAGATTCACAATGATTAGTTACAGGAAAGGCCCAAAAGGTCTTTAAGAAGAAATGTTTAACATACTGACAACCTTCCCCAAACATTTTATTCTCTGAACTAGTTTTGACGCAAACAACTATTAGCATTTCTTAAAAAGAATATTCCCCAAATTGACCCAAGTCTTGCTCCTGACTCCAGAAGGATTTCATAAGTAGGGAACCCACAGAAAACACAGTCTTTGGGACTGTCCCCAACAGTATTTCAGGCTGAATCTCTCTCTTGGTTTATTTTCAAGCCTCGGGCCCCATCAGCAGAGGGTCCCAGCTGGGTCCTAGTGCTGGGGAAGTGGCAGAGATGCTGCTGAGGAGGGATGGAGAGTCCCCGAGGCTCCCCAACAAGCCCTTTCAGTTTGGCACAGGCCTCTCCCAGGCCGTAGGCACCCACACTGGATTCCCCCTTTCTCGAAGAACTGTGTGGCCTTAGAATCATTTTTCTGTCTTCTCATGCTTTTATTTTCCACTCTATAAAGATGAAGGAAACAGCCCCTGCGTTTTGATGGGCTTCCATAAAGCCTATAGAGCTCTTGCCTATAAATGTCTTTGGACTTTTCAGAGAAAGGAGTGAAATAAAATACAAGGTGTCACTTTTTTAAAGGCTTCCATGCAGGCAAAGGAAAAAGCATCTGGCCAGCTGGAAGGCAGGTGCGTGCCAGCGGAGCTGTATGCAAGTGTCCAATGCTGAGCTTTCTGGGACCTCAGAGGCTCCTCCCAAAGCAGGAGGGACAGGCAATGCCTGTCTCAGCACACCCAGCATGCTGAGCCTCTAAAGTCTCTCTCTGACCTCTGCCCTCCTTGCCACAGTGGGGCCATCAGGGCAGAGCCGGGGAGAGTGTGGCAGGCCTGGGTGGCCACGTGCAGAACAGATGTCTGCCCCATCCCTTTGATCACATCTGGCCTCTCTTGCAAGATCTGGTTCGAACAGCCCAGACCAAACATAACCTCTACCTACCCCATGTCCCCACCAACACCTCTTGGTGTCAGAGTTAGGAGGGAGTTTTTAAGGTCGACTCTGATCTTTATTGTTCTTTCCTAAAATGAGGAAAATAAGGGATGGTACAGCTGGTGGAATGTGAATGGATAGACAGAAAAGAGGAAGAAAAATCCCGTTACAGGTTCCTCTGATAGTCGACAGCATAGCATTCCAATGAAAACTTTGTTAAGCCAAAGCGGCATAGAGTGAAGAAGCTATTACCATTCACTTCTATGGAACTCTTTTGAGTGTTCCCAGACCCAAAAAACAATCTACCAAATCATGTCAAATACCATGCAAAACCTAAAACAACACTAACAGAGTCAAAGCAGGAAGAATTTGATAAAGACATGGCCGGTATAAAGTATTTCCTGGGGAAGAAGCCTGGTGGGGCCACCCTTACCCTTGGGGTGCTGCTGCCTCTATAAAGGCTCCCTGCAAAATAAACACTGAATGCTTTTTGACTTTTGCTGCAGACACAAATGGACACTGATGTAGATCTTTCATAAAAGCAAAGTGGCATAACTGCAAAGTGGGGGATACCTGCAAAAGGAAGGAAGCCAACGCTTTCTCCCTGCTGGATATAAACACAAGCACCTGGTAGCTCCAGGAATTCCCGAGACACTGGGGTGTTCCTACCTCCTGTTCATAGGGAACCCTCAACCCTGACTTTCTCTGCCCGAAGCTCTGCTGCAGTGACCTCTACCATCAGCAAATACACCTTTCTCTTATGATCCGCTTTTCCCAGATGAAGCTGAATGTCTGCTCTGCAGAGAGGGAAACTGAGGCTGAAATCAAAGCTGCCCATTTTTCGGTCTCCCACCTGCCCTGACATAAATACAGATTCATTGACCTGGGGAGGTGCTCATTTCCCAGAATTGTGCTTCTGAGTGGTCAGTTACCGAAGACCATTCTTTTCCTTGACTGGGTGTAAGCCAGGCAAATAAATAAACCACCACCTACAAAAAGAGAGTGAGGCCTGGGCCAATGGCATCACAGATTCAGTGCTTGCTCAGAGGCAAGTCAGAGATGTGTGAGTCTGTGCGCAGCCAGGGCCCAAGGGGGAATGTTCTCATGGAAGGAAGCAAGGGCAGCCCAGCCCAGAGGTTGGCAGACAGTGAGGCCCCCTAAGGAGACCTGTCTAGTCCTCCTTCCCTGTACCTGTCAGTCATCCTACGTTGCCACCTCGTGGCGTTGTCACCAGGCTCAAATGAGGCAAAACCTGCAACTGGGGCTCTTAAGGGGTGCTGGGATTCCAGGGACATGATGACTTACTTCCTAGACTCTCCCGTGCCTCAGTTTCTCCCTCTGAATGGGGCACCAGGTGACAAAGGTGTGATCAAGGCCCTTGACCAAGTGAAGCCCAGATCTGGGGGGATGCTGAGGTCCCCCAGCTTTGGCATGAGGTAGCCTCATTCTCTGTTTCCTGAAAGCCAGGCCAATGGGGAGGGGGTTTTATCACTGCAGTAGTGGAAAGAAAACACAGTATTTGGGGGTCAAATGGCAGCTCAGCTCTTCCCGGCTATCCAGTCTGGCAGGCCCTCCCTGTTCTCTGAAACTCATTTTCCTTGCCCGTAAAATTGCAAGACAGGATGTCACGAGGACCAGGTGAGTCAACAGGTTTGAAGGCACCAGGTAAACTGAAAGCACATCAAAGTCGGTGTTATTCCATGCTAATATTTCTAACGGAAATCCTGCTCACAACCATGGCTGCAGCAGGCCCCCTGACCAGAGCACAAACCTCCAAGGGCATCACCACCCCCACAACTGAGCTGCAGTCACAGGGTAATTACAGGATCAAGGGGGGGGGGGGTCCCACAGGAGGCGGAGGCTGAGGCATCAGGAGCAGATGCCAAGGTCATATGGTCCCCGGTAGGGGAGGCTAATTGGCGAGAGCCTTCGCCAGGTGAGGGCTGGCGTGGATTCCTGAGCACCCTGGCAATGCAGGAGGAGAGCGTCTGCTTCTGCCCTGGCCGAACCCTCCCCTGGGCCCCATTAACAGCAAGATCAGAGCAGCAGCGAGAGAAGCCAGAAGGGGATTTATTCCATTACCATCAGGAGCCCGGTCTCCCCTCGCCTCCTGCCACTTCACGCATACACACCGCGAGCTATGACCACTGCAATAAAAGTTTATTTTTTGAAGAGTGACGTCATTCTGACAAAGGAATGACACCAGGGTCTGACGCATAGGGGTCCAGGGGGTGCCTAGACAGGCAGCCCTCGGAGCAGATCCTGTTACATCCTCTGGGCTCCCCTTGGCCCAATTGGGAGGATCCTAAATCTGCTTTCCACAAATGTCCTTATTGGATGCATGGTTAGAGAGTAAGACTGGTGGTCTGCAGGATTCCAGAGACCACATGCTCAGGGAAGGGACTGTGCTTTGCATATTATTCGTACCTTTACCTTAGTTATCAGGGAGGGACGCATGGAAGGAAGGATGGCTAATGTGGGTGGGTGGGTGGATCATGGAACATGAATGAATGGACGGAAGCATGGATAGATGGAGTCGCGGAGGAATCACGGAAGGATGGATGGGTCAATCACTCATAGCAGATGACTAAATAAAAGGCTGTTTCACAGCCGCATACACAGTGAAACTAACCAGAATACCCAGCTTTGAATCCCAACTCTGCCACTTCATACTGTGTGACCTTAGGCAAGTCATTGAAACTTACCCTGCCTCAGTTTACCAAGGACAGAATGGAGATAATAACACCAGCACATACTTCATGGTGCTGTGGTGAGGACCAAAAGATTTAATAGATGTAGGACAATGTTTGACATCTAGTAAGTGCTCTGGGAGCTCTGTTTGTCATCCTTAGACAACTCAGATAACCTTTCTGAGTCTCAGCATCTTTGGGGAAATTCTTGTTATCTACCTTAGAGGGCATTATCAAGCTTAAAGGGGTTAATGTTAGTGGGGTGAAAGAACAGAGGTGGCACTTCCTAAAGATCGATCAGGCCAGCGAGGCTGAATGAAGGAGCAGGAGTATGGAAGACAGTCTAAGATGAAGAAGAGTCAGCTAGAAGTGCAGCTTCTCAGGCCCACTTCAGGCTTATGGGGTCAGAATGTCTGGGGGTGGGACTCATGGGCTGGCATCGACACCCTCCCAGCTCATTCTGCTGCAGGCAAAGGTTCGAGAAGTGCTGGCTGGATCACCGTGGAGGCCCCTTCCCAGCTGAGGGCACAAGGCCTGGTCCATGCCCGGTTGTCCCAGGAGGCTGTGGGATGCTGGTGGTGCTGGGGGAGGTGGCATGGGAGCCAGAGCTGACACTCGCAATTACAATCTAATAGCTTCCCTCGCTTCCCTCGCGCACAGCCGCAAAGGTTACCGTGCAATTACGGTCGCTACATACAAATGACAGAGCAGTTACGGTTACTTTACCAATTACAGGGAAATTGCTCCCACTCTGCACAGACCAGCACTCTGAAAAGCTCCATCATCTCCACGCAAAGGGGATTTTACAAGCTGCCAGCACCCTCCTCACAGGCTCACAGGCTCCAGGGCAGGGCAGCCCCCCCAGCACCCCTGAAGTGTCTGGTGGTCTCGGTGGAGACTCGCTGAGAAGGGCTGAGGAACAGGGCAGGCCTGGGAGACAGTGCGGACACTATCCTGGAGCCCCTCAGCGTGCCCTCCCCCCACACTGAAGCTCATGCTCTGGGGACACACCCCTAAGGAACCACCATTACCCTGAGCAACCCCCTTGCCAATCACCCTGAAGTTCACAGGTAATAAGAAGGGTGGGTCCTGAGTGACCCCTGGCCTGCTTCCTGACGGTACCTCCCTGCTGAGTTGCGCGATCTCAGTCTGGCCCTTGGTTGCCCCACCTTTGCAGAAACCCCAACATGGAGTCCTTGTTATGGAAAGGTCAGAACCAAGCCAGAGCTAAGTGGTCCAAAGGCAGAGCTAATGAGGTGCAGGTCACCGGGTCCAGCCCCCTGTGGGCCAATTAGCTTGGCTCTAGGACACAATGTCTTCCACAGCCACAGGCTGTGCCTCTGTTTACAAATATCCTAAACGAATCCAAAAGTGGCTGACAGGTGAGTCAGCTGGTGGGACACATCCAGCTCCTCCCAGAGTGCAGCTGTTGCCTGCCCCAGGCTGTGCTTGCTGAGCCCAAGACATAGCAGTCAAGGTCAGGTCTGACCCTCCCATCCATCGCTCAGGGGCAGCTCCTGGCCCTGCAAAGGGAGGGTCTTTCCACCTGGGGGGCAAACCAGCTCTCCTGCCCTTCCCCAGTGTAAAAGTAGCATCCAGAGCCCTAGGGAGGTATCCCGAGCACCCCTGCTCTGACCCCCAAAGTTGGCAGGCCAGACCATGAAGATGATAGGGAAGAAGGCAAGCTCGCCCGCTGAGGGGTCTTAGTTTGGCCTGTTTCCCTCAAACTTTCCATCTCTCAGGTTACTGCAACTCCCTGCTTTCACTAGGGGAAACTGAGGCAGTACATAACGACACTATTCACTGCCCATCATTCATTAATTTGCTAAAGACCTTTAGGAAGGACCTGCTCCGTGCTACTGCCAGGTGAGGACCCAACAAACTGAAGATGAAAAAGTCTCAGTTTCTTTCCCATACAGACCTGGGGGTACAGACCTGGGCCATGACAAGGCCAGGCCCTACCTGCCCTGCTCCTGCCCTGCTTCAGCCACGAGCCCCGTGTAGGGCACAGAGGGCACAGCCGCCAATGCTTCGGAGAGGCAGATGGACTGAGACACGGAGGGCTCAGGGCTCTGGCCTTGCTTCCACAGTGCGGTTCCAAAAACAGAAAATCACACCAGATCTTCAAATCCAACAGTCGCTTTTATGGAAGAGGGAAATTGAGGACTAGAGAGTAAGACAAACCCCTAGCAATGTACCAAGTAATGGGAAGAGGGGTGCCTGATTCCAAAATTTCCAGCAATAAACCATCTCTCATAGGGGCTTCCTCAAGTGTCCACCAAGGAGCCTATTCCAGCTCAGGGGAACCCATGTCAGGCTCAGAGCAGGCTCATGGAAGAGCCAGGCCTCCACTTCTGTCCCTGCCAACCGGGAGGGGCTTCTGGCCTTCTCTGACCCCTGGACACAACTAACTCTCCCCTTGCAAAGAATGTCAGATGTTGGTGAATGTTATTGACAAAGGTCATAACTGAGCTCGCACCCCTCCTGGGCCTGTCTGTCCCCAAGGAAAACAAGAGTTGAAAAGTCCTGAAAAGAAACACAAGTTAGGAGAAAAAGAGGAAACCTGTGAGGTGCCTACTGACGTGGAAAAGGTCTTTTGATTCCCCAAGCTCAACCTCCAGAATTTCTTCCCAGGAATGAATCACCCACAAGTGCATGCACGGGCACTGACCACAGCAGACCTCACCGGAAAGGGGGAACCCGTGAATTATGCATGCGGGATTTCTTTTTAAAGGGAGGTATTGATTGGATACGCTGTAGTAGCTCACATCTCAATACAGACTCCCGTTGTCGTAAAGCTCTGCTGTCGAGAAGGTGATTATCACCCGCTCGGGGGGGGCCGTATCTCAAACGGGACCACTGTCCCCTAAGCTGCGCATTGATGAACAGGCTCAGTTGCCCAAAATGCAGCTTCCCCTCCAGATGACTGTTTTCCCACCGACACAGGGCAAGAGGTAAGCGCAGAGTCCTTGAGGAGGTAGGAGCCTCTTGGGGGCAGGCTTAGGCTGGCGCTCATCAGAAAGCCCCTTACTCCATGAAAGAGTCCAGGGCTCTCGAGGGTTCCTTTCTAACAAAGAAAGAAACAGACAAAGTGGACGATAGGACCCTCCAATCACCATTACTGTTCTGCTTAAACTTTCGTCCATTCCTGATTCTAACTCTCCCCCAGGGCCTGCCATGGCCCACACTCACCCCAAAGGGTTGAAGTCTTTTGTGAGCTGGAGAAACACCAGCACTGGTGAGGGTTGACCTCAATCCCGGAGACTCTCCACCCTCCCCCCCGCAACCAACCAAGAGCACAGAGGAGGGAAGAGAAGTGGGGAAGGGGTCCCACACACTCAGCTCCCAGTGCATTATCCCAGAACGATTCTTCATTGTATCTGTGTCAATGAGATTGGAGCGCAAATGAAAGTGTGCGGAGAAAGAGGAGGGGCGCCACAGCCGCCATCATCTGGTTAGACAAACGTGCATTAAAGGGACTTTATGAAAAGTGTCTTAGGGTTGGCAAAACAACTCCACAAACTACAGCCAGGATCCCAAGAACCAAGTAGCTGACTTCTAAGCATTTCAAAAGCAGGGTGGGGGTGCTAAAACCCAGAGTGGAAGTTCTTGGTAGTTTGGGAGGTCTGTGTGTGTGCACAGCTTGTAACAGAAAACTTCATTGAGTTCATGCCCTTAACTACCTATAGAGCAGGGAAAGCGAGTTTATAAAAGCAATGAGCTTTATATATATATATATACACACACACACACACATATATACATATACATATATATATATACACATATATATACATGTCTATACATAGACATGCTCATTTTGATCATTCTGCATGTATTTTAAAACTGCCTTGGCCCAGTCCTACCATATATGTAAGTGGTCATTCACTCCCCACGGTAACAAGCCATCCTTCTAATAGGCAACAAATGCCACTAATTTGAGCTGCTTTCCCAAGAGAGGGGCATTAGGCCAAGTGTGCTCTCTGCAGGCCTGGCTGCAACGAACAGCGCGCGCCAGCAATGCACCCTTCCTCGGGGCTGCTGAGCATGGTGGGCAAAGAGAAGCCCCAACTAAGAATCCCCCGGGTTGAACCCATGACCTTCTGCTCATTAGCTCAGCTGCCGGGAGCCCAGTGTCCTCCCTCTGACAAGCAGACGGGGGTGACCCCGTGGCTAGTGCTATAGGCCGGCCTAGCAAGAAAAGCACGACCCAAACTCCACCGGCCCAGGAAGCAGATGGCCACAGCCATGCTGGAGCTAGCTGAGTAGTCCAGGCTGGACCCCTGGAAAATCCAGGGCAGGATTCTCAGCCTTAGGACTGGCCAAGGCAAACCCCACTTGGGTGCCACCCCTCGGCCTTGGTACCCTAGTTTCAGAGGTCCCCAGTGGCCACATTTCAAGGGCAGAAAAACCCTGCACAGACCCGTCCAACCCACGCTCCCACTCCCTTCACAGTCTCCGGCAGACAAACACCATGGGCGTGGGCCAGGCCACAGTGATTAAGTTTGCGTGTTTCCTGGCAGGCACGGGGGCGCAGGGGCCCTGCCTGCCAGGGTGAGTGATGGCACAGGTCATTCCTTGTTAGAGGGAATAAATTTTATTAGCCCCACTCTCGCAGCCATGCATCTTCCCCTCTTGCTCCTCAGGCCCGTGTGCAGGTCTGGATAATGTTGCCTGCATGTGGGATAAATCAGCCGAGCAAATCCCATTATATTTTGGACCGTTGACAGAGACGCAGTAATGACACCGAGACTGGAGAAGACGGGGCTTTCTTCCCTCCCACTGATGCTGCTTCGTGAATGCGGGCGGCGTGTGAGGCCCAATCCAGTAGGGGAAAAAATGTAAACTGAGAGACCAGTTGGAGAACTTCCTTCATTGTTTTTTTTTCTTCTCTCCACTAACTTTGCTAATGAAAAGAAGCGAGCGCTGTGTGGCCATGTGGAGTTATTCCCTTCTGCCCAGTGAAAACCAAGGGGCCCCGAAAGCAACAGCAGAGGGGCTGACTGGAAAGGTATCCCCTCCTTCAAATGCCTTCACCCGGCATTCATCACACGGGCCTGGTATGTACCTGATACATTCATCACAAGGACCTCGTATGTACCTGATACATAACACCTCATTAGGCACAGCCCAGATGTCCCAGAAGCAGCTATTGGTGGAGAAACGATTGTCCATGACAGCAATATTCTGTCCCATCGGTGGTGGCCAAAGATGATTAGACAGGACGGTCTGTGAAGACATTTAAGGGCCCTACAAACGCAAGGTACTCGGTGTCTACTGTTATTTATTAATGTGGATACATTTCTCTTCCTTAGGAGCCTCGACACTATCAAAGGGGTGTTATTTTATCGCCTCCTTGAAGATGAAATATATAATTCAAAGCAAAAGTTAAATTGCTCACCAGCCCGGGGGCAGCTCATGAGCTGGGGCGGGCTGAGATCCAGGCTCCCGCTCCGCCTGGCCACAATGCCCCGGGGGAGGACAGCAACTGCAGGCCAGGCCTAGGAACGCAGCTCTGGGTGGTTAAGTGGGGCTGGCCGGCATGCTGGGTGAGTGACAGGCGAGGGTAAGAAATTTCACTGCTGAGTGTGGTGTGTGTCATGAGGGAGAACCAGTCACAGAAAGAGGAAGCCTGAGAGGTGACAGGCACAGTCTAAGTGAGCTGCTGAGACACAGCAGAAGAGCAACAGATAGAAATGAAGGGAGCAGCGGATACCAAGCAAAGTGACGAGACACTCAGAACAAAGAGAACACGTGCGCCCATGTGCTGTGTTCACAGGGTGTGTCCTCTGTCCTGGGGGGCAAAGCCCACACCTCAGCATCAGCAGGCGGCATCCCTCTTTTGGTAAATGCTGTACTGAGGTCCCCTGGCAACTGTCTGTGCTGAAACTGTGCGCGGGTGATTCCTTGGTCCCCTCACTCTCCCTAACGGGCTCCAGGTGGCGTCCTGGAGGGACCTGAACAGCCAAGGTCAACCTCAAGCCCTGTCCACTCACCAGGCCCAGCACACCACCCAGGATCCAGCCACCACCCCGTACCCCAAAGCCCCACGTGCACTTGGCTGGGGTGTGCTTTACACTGCGAACCCCACTGGTCCAAAGGAGGGAGGGGGTGCAAAAAGTGGGCTCTCACCTGAACTCCTAAAACAGAAGCTCTCTGGAGGGGAGGAGGGAAAACTTGCTCCTATAAAGATTTGCCCCCCATGTTCACTGCAGCACTATTCACGGTAGCCAAGAGCTGGAAACAACCTAAGGGCCCATCAACAGACGATGAGCGAAAGATGTGTCCAGACACACAATGGAACACAATGAAGCGATATTAAAAAAATGAAATCCTGCCATGTGCAATCGCCTGGATGGACCTAGAGAGCATCATGCCTAGAGACATAAGCCAGGTGGAGAGAGACAGGCACCGTATGACTCCCCTCCTATGCGGCACATGAAGAAATGGATGAATGAAATAAAACAAAAATACTTCAAAATCAGATTTGGGCTGTGATGGTGCGGTGCCCCAGATGTTAAATCAGAGTATGGGGCCAGTAGGCTGTGGGGTGAGCATTTGGTCCACCTGAAGGGGATTTGTGCTGTGTGCCTTCCAGGGACCTGAGCGGTACATGGCCTGCAGGTTTAGTGGCTTCAGTGTGTGTGTGTGTGTGTGTGTGTGTGTGTGTGTGTGTGTGTGTGTACGCGCGCGTGCGCGCGCATATGTGTTATATGTGTGCACACATATGTATTATATGCGCACTGTATACATGCATTATGTGTGGGTATGTGCCCGTGTTGTGTGTGCACGCACATGTGAGTACACGTGTGGATCAAATGCAGTGGCGTTGAGGAAGGAGGGATGAGGCAGGCCAGAGGAGGAATTACTGATCCGAGAGGACTGTGACTGAACAGAAAGCCAAAGCTCGCCCAGCGCCACAAACAACAGGAAACACCCCATCCAGTGAGAGCCGCACTTCCTGCTGACAAGGAAAGGAAAACACCCCGAGCAGCCTGGCAGAAGCCAGCACCCGGAGCTGGGATGGCCGCCGGGCCAATCCGGATGCTGGTTGTTGCGGCACTTCAGGATCCCAGGCGCCAGACGAAGCTGCGTGACCTGCCTGTGCAGGCCAGGATGGGAGGCCAGCTGAGTCCAGGGGGTGACCTTGTCTCCTCCCAGGGCGGCCGTGCCTGAGAAACAATGACTGCAGGAGTCGGGCAGCAGCCCAGCCACGGGGTCCTCCTCCATGGCCCCTCACCACCAGGTGAAGCTTGTGGGAGGGGGAGGCGCTCCGTCCCCTGCCTCTGTGACCTGGTGCGACTGGCTGGGCTGGCGGGTAAACCCGGAAGACAGAGGGGGCGAGGCCTAGCACTGGGTCCCCCTGGGCTTCTAATCCTTGCCATGCACTCAGCACTCAGGCCAGAGTCTGAACGGCTGGCCCCGCCCTCCCCATCACACTAACACTTCGGGAAACGCCAGCAGGGAAAGAGCAGGACTGAGCTTTAGTTGCCCATCTGCTAATTACACGACCCGGAGTGAAGGGCTTGACTTCTCGTTTCCTCAGCTGGAAAGGAGGCCTGCTCCTTCTGTTATCCTACGGGGCTGTCAGGAGAAGAAAAGGTCGTGAACTCCCCTGTGAGCTGTCAGGAACCCCACGAGCTCCTACGGGGATCACCAGGCAGCTTGAGGCCCCACTCTCTGCTCCAGCTAAGGGGCTCGATGGGTGTGAGGCAGTGATTCTGGATGAGAATTTCTGCTCCCAGGACGTCCATTTTCTGTTGGAAGTTCACTCTAAGTCCAAGTCTGAGGGGAAGATGAAGAAGCTGACTCCGGCCCCTTCCAGCCCGATCGGCACTAGCCCAGCCTGATGCCTGTGTCCCCTTCTCAGCTGGTTCCCAGCGCGGATGAGGGTGGGTCACCGCCACGGCCACATCCACTGCATGGTCAGCGTGACTCAGAGGGGGCATCTCTGCCTGGACTCTCGGGTTCCCGAACGCTGATGCTAGCCCATGATTCCTGACACCCACCAAGAGTGTGCGCATTACCAAGGGCGTAAGAATGTTTCACCTATTCATTAATGGGGACAGAGGGTCAGTGTTCTGTGCGGTTGCCCCTAAACCCTGAAGGGAGGTAGAAATATAGACAGCCGTGCCTGGGGGATCGGGGAGGTGGGGCACCGTGTCTATGTCAAAGACCAAGAGCTTTGGTCCACAACAGCAGGCTCTACCCCGCTGCCCCGCTCCAGGGCAGAGGTCTCAGGGCTCACAGGAAAGGCCTGGAAGCTCTCCCCTGTGCTTGCTCAGGACCCAGCACAGGACAGAGGGTGCAGGCTCTGGCTCCTCATCCCAGTCGTGTGCTCTGCAGGCAGAGGGTTTGAGGGCCTGGGTGGCAGCCTCCCAAAGGCCCAGAGATGGAGGCCACCCCAGGCTGAGCAGCAGAAACAGAAAAATCACATCACTGTCCTGAACCCACCCGACACTCAGTAGCGAAGGGTCTGGGGTGGGTCTTTTGTCCCTGAATCTCAAGACAAACTGGGACCCTAGCTGATACTTCTAGGTCTCTGCCTTATTCCCATGCCCTCCTGAGATCCTTAGAGCAATTTTCAGATACTAGCCGATTTGTCTCCGGATACTCAAAGTGGGATAGTCAGGACACAGGAAAAGAATAGTCCAGAAGGTAAAGATAGAAGCTGCTCTCATTCCCCACGAGCTTCAGGAAACACCTGGGCCGCTTCCCCAGGGATTTGCGTTTGCAGCAAGCATTCACAGTGACAGGGACACATTCTAAGAGGACACCGCTCCTGGCTGGCCAGCCCTTATCTCTGTGTGAGCTGAGCCGGCCTTCCCGGACTCACCCAGAATGAACACGGCAGGAAACTCTCTGGGCACCCGCAGACCAAGAGTGCGGCTCTCAGTCCAGGACTGTCCCATCTGGGGACCAGGTTGTGGCCCACCAAGAGGACCCAAAGATGTCCTATGGCATGGCAGGTCGAGTGACACAGGGGTCCTTTTCCCACCCCACTTCACCCTCCCCAAACAGAGCCCAAGGCGCAGCTGGGACCTGTGTCCCACTGCTTGGAAATGGAAGAAGCTGGGAAAGTCTGTTAGGATGGACATTCCAGCTTGGGGAATTAGAACAGAGAGCATAATCCAAAGTCACAAACTTGTACATACAAAACAAATAAGTCCTAGGGATATAATACCCAGCATGGTGACTACAGCTAAAACTACCACATATTGCAGATTTAAAAGTTTCTACAAGAGTAGATCTTAAAAGTTCTCATCATAAGAAAAAAAAGTGTAATTATGTGTAAGGATGGATATTAACTAAATTTACTGTGGCGATCATTTAGCCATATACACAAATATCAAGTCATTACCTTGCCCACCTGGAACTCAATGTTATATGTCAATTATATCTCAATTTAGAATGAACCACTCACCACAACCCCATTTTAAAGCTCTTGAGTTATAATGATGGTCAAACCTACAAGGGTCCCCCCCACCCTACAAACACAAGCCCTAAAAGCCAACCTCTGGGCCTTCCCCTTCCCTCTGCCATTTTGCTACAGGACAGAAACCATCTGAGAATTGGTTCTGCTTCACGGAGCTCAAGGGAATCCTGAACTCTGACCCCAAGGCAAAGGAGAACTCAGAGTTCGCTCATCCATCCTTGTCTGGAGGCAGGCAGGGTGCAGGGAGGATGCACTCAACAGTCACATCCATGGATGGAGGAAAAGGAGGGTTTGCAAAGTTCCTTAGTGGGCTGATGGGGTGTGAGACATGTGTGGTCTGAGCCGAGGCCAAATGAATTGTAGGCAAGCGCGGAAGCAGAGTAACTTGAGTCCTGGCCCAATCAAAGGAAACTGATACTGTGCATTAAAAGCCAGTGTGGCCTTTTGAGCCTGTCTGGAGAGACAGCTCCAGCCCTGTGCAGAGTTTCTGGCCTCCTCCTGTCTGCTCTCAACCCTGAACTTGCCTCTAACTTGAAAGGGCTAATTAAAGCCAAAAGAAAAATCAAAAGCTTGTTATCTGGCTCCATTCCTCCCGGTTCTGGCACTGGCTTGTCTTGCAAAGCTGCTCTCCCTCTGCTCTCTCCAAGGCCACTATGTGGTGTGAGGGCCTGCAGCAAGTCTCCCAGGATGGACTCTGCTTTTTGTATTGTGGCAGGGAGCAAGGGCAAGGCAGACACCTGCCCGCGAGCAACGAGGCTAATCCCTGCAGCTGCTTTACTCCCCAAAGCATCACCCAAAAAGACGGGGTTGGATAAGTTTTCTATAAAAGAGAGTCAATCTCTCAGAGGCAAAAGAACTCGCTGTTTAGAAACACATGGCATCAACGCTGTTTCAAACACAGGATGTATGAATGCATCCTCGTGGGGAGAGTATCACCTATGTGCATGTCAGCACTGTAGGTGTGTGTGTGTGTGTGTGTGTGTGTGTGTGTGTGTGTGTGTGTGTGTGTGTGTGTACATGAGTGTCTCTGCAGGCAGGTGTGGCAATTAGAGGCATGAGGGATTCTCCTCAAGCGCTGTCTCTGCCATTCCCCCACAAGAAAGTGTGACCTTGGCAACCGACTCACGTTGTTGGGCCTTGAAATGAAGTTCTAGACCAGGGCTCAAGGGGCTGGAAGTCTCTAAGGTCCTTTCCCACACCAACATGCCAACGCAGCTCCCCAGGAACCTAGGCTTGAATGCGTAATAGACACACCACAGCCCAGCTCTGAACTGTCATTCATGGCCTTCATCTGGGAGCATCCCACAGCCTCCCGAGTTCATGAACCTGTCTCCTAGACTCTCCTGCGTGGATGTGCTTCTGCCCCAAAGCAAGGGCTCCAAGAGACTGTCACCTGCTAGGACTCAGCAAGCACACTGTGGTCCCCCTGGTGCATGACACAGCTCCTGCCTGTTCCTAGCATACCCCCTTACAGCCCGTGGGCCAACACAGGGCAGAGCAAGCTCCCCATTAGAAACCGCCCCTGAAACACAGCTCTGACTCTTCCAAGCTCAGTGTCACAGTCAAGGTTTGTTTGACCTGGTGATGACCTGACCCCAACAAGAACCAGAGATGGGATATACTTGCCCCACCTGCAAAGTGAAGGGAGAGTCACACCCCATGGACGCTACGGGCTGGGGACCTCCCTCCACACCATCCCAGCCAGCAGACCCGCCCCGACTCACCGCGCTGCTGCAGGGAATGTCCTTCACCTTGAGCCAGGCCAGGTCCAGCGTGCCCTCGCCCTTGTAGCAGGACTGCAGCCGCTCCTTGATGCGGTCGTTGATCTGCTTCAGGATGAAGATGCACAGGGCTGACTCGTCCAGCGATTTCATTTTCCGCTTCTGGCCCTTGGAGAAGACGGTGAAGAGGAGGTCGTCCTCTGGGCGGACCCCGAGAGTCCGGGCGAGCACAGCCCCAGCTTTGGACAGATAGGCAGCCTGCAGCAAGCGGTACTCCACCCCGCTGCGCTCACAGCCGATGGGCACCTCCACGTAGGAGTTGAAGGCAGTGTCCTCCTTGCAAAGCCTCACCAGCTTGGAGGTATAAACCTGTTCCTTGGTGGTGGAGCCTGGGGGAGACACCATCTCAGGCTGAAGTGTCAAAAAGTAGACGAAGTTGCCGCTGCTGAAGCCATAGACGTAGTAGATATCGAAGTCGGGGATGACGGTGAAGGTGTCCGAAGGGATCTTAATCATGGAGGCCACAAACTCATCGTGGAAGACGTACGCGAACATGCCGTCCGCCTCGGAGTTCTTGGTCAGCTTCCGGCTGGAGATGGTGGGGAAATACTCCGGCTTCCCGTCCACGGCCGTGGCGATGAAGAGCTTGTCGTCCAGGTTGCTGTAGGAGACGATCACGCCAAAGACGGAGCCGCTCTCGTTGACGCCCGAGAGGTAGTGCTCCTTCTTGTGGAAAGGCTCCCCCAGCTTGAAGAGGTCCTCCAGCCTCAGGAGTTTGCAGATGCCCTGGTACAGGCTCCCGCAGGCGATCAGCCTGTTCTCCTTGTAGTCGATCAGCAGCATCTTGTTGATATTGTTGGTGGTGGTCAGAGGCTCGTTGCACGTCTGGACGATGCGGGGTGGGTAACACTTGGGGTTGTCCTCGTCCGGCCCCGTCTGGTGCGTCACCAAGACCTGCAGGTCGCTGGAGAGCTTGTAGATCCGGTTGACGGCCCCCAAGTAAATGTGCCCTGTCCGCTCGTCCACCACCAGGTGGTTGAAGCCCTCCGCTGGCTCCCCGCGGAATGTGACAAAGGAACGCTTCTGCGGCGGCGGGGGTGGCTGCCGGGGCAGCAGCGCGGAGGAGCCCATCCCCACCATCAGCAGGTGGGAGAGCAGGCAAGTCCAGTTCCAAGGCATGGCTTTCATCTCAAGGCGGTCCTCGCGGCTCAGGAGCGCTGGGCACAGCGGCCTCCGCGGAGGGCCAGGACCCGGGCGTAGAGGCTCCCTGTGGGGAAAGGAAAGAGGTGATGCTGGCTAACAATGGCAGAGGCTTAGCCCCTAGTCCCCAGCTTGTCTGGCTGCCCCCACCCCAAAGCCCTCTGCACGTGCTGAAACAAAGAACTTCACAGGTGGGAGCTGGAAGTCTAAGACCTGGCTTGCCCCGTGGGGCAGAGCTGGGTGGGCACCCCAGGAAGGCACCCCAGCAATAGTCCTAGATATCAGAGCAGTGATGTGAATCACCACGATAGCGATGATGAGGGCAGGATTAAACTAAAAGCCCACATCCTCCATCCCCTCGCGACACGCCAGCAGCCAGGTCCTCTGAGTTCAATGCCCGCTTATGAGCCTTGATGCCATTTTAACAGTGGGGCCTCCTCTGAAAGGTTTTCTTTAAAAGGAGAGAACAAATGCTTTAAGCAGTGGTCAAGAAAATAAATAAATAACTCCCTGCAGAACAAAATAGCTTTCCAGCCTAATGACTCCATTCGTTTCTACTTAAGATGCTTTCTGTGTGTGTTTTCAGAAGGATGGCTTTGTACGCCTCCAAGTTTGGGAGAGAGCTGGGCAGAGGCGGACAGTGTCTTATTTGAGGGTCATCTCGGCTCTGTGGAATTTGTCTGATTCATCTCCAAATGCCTCAAAAATGGGGTGATGGGAAGAATAGACCACTAAGCAATGGAAATCTCCGTGGGCAGAGAGTATGAAGTTCGATGAAAACCAAGAGAAGAAAGAAGTAAACAAAGACTTGACAGTCAGCTAAAATCCCAATGAAAATCACAGGTCTTCTCAAGCGAACATCAGAGAAGGATACCAGCACACAGTGTACCCCATAACCTACAGCAGCCCTGGAAATCGGGGGCCTTTGTGCAAGAATCTGGGATCTGAGGACAGCTGGGCTGGAGCAGACCCTCAAAGAACTTGGACTCATATCAACAGACCCCAGTGGAACCTAAATTACTCAGATGGTAAAAGTTGCGTGATGGACGATGGAGTGTTTCAGAAGTTCCTGTGAAACCTTCTCACTTCTGATTTCTACCTTGAGGCGAGGGAGAAGGAAGAAGGCTATGAGAGGCCTGGGGAAGGGATGACTCTTGGGCCAAGCCATGAACTTGGAGAAGACTTGCAGATTTGGAAGGGCAGGACCTGGAAGACAGTAGAAGCCCAAGAACTACTTTCTGACTGGTGGAGAGAGGAAATGGAAGCAAGAAGGGATTATCATCCATGGGTTATTGATTGGTATCCCAGGTTCTATGCAAATGCTTACACATAGGCAACCTTGCCTAATCACAGCTGTTCACCTGGGTGAGGATTGTTTTACCTGCTCTTCAGGTGAGGCTATATGGTGAATAAGAGGCAGAGTTTCAAAAAATGCAAAATTCCAGAGCCCAGAATATAGGGCACTTAGAAAGTCCTTCTAAATTCATATACGTCCCCAAACACAGGAACCCCAAGACATCACCAATTCGTGCCTCCCCATCAACTCTGCAGGAGAAAAGCAGAGCCCCTGAGACCCACAGGGCATAGCCTGACAGGTGTCATCCATCAGTGGTCCCCACAGATCATCATTGTGTACAAGACCGAAATAACATGAAAAGAATTAGGAATATGATAACAGGTGGGTGATGGTAGCATTTTAGTTGGAGTGACGAAGAGTCAGAATGGTTGCATCTAGATTTTCTCAGGCAAATTCAAATATCAGAGAATAATCTAGAAGTTTTTTATCTGAAAGACATAATCCAGTTTAATGATTCCCCCACCCCAGATTTTAAAGACAAGGAAGTTGAGATACAGAGAAGTTGGATGACTGGTAGGAGACCAAGCCATGAGCTCAAGGTCGGGATGGGATTAAGCTAGCTCTCTGGACTCCCAGACCAGTGTTCTTCCCACCACCCACAGTTGG
This sequence comes from Scalopus aquaticus, assembly GCA_004024925.1. NCBI lineage: Eukaryota > Metazoa > Chordata > Mammalia > Eulipotyphla > Talpidae > Scalopus > Scalopus aquaticus. The sequence goes on from PVIJ01000203.1 coordinate 282,354, forward strand.
TTTTCTGACTTTCTCTGTTGTACTTCATCATCTGCTCCCTGGCCTTTGCCAGGAGGACACAGTTCTTTGGGTGCCATATGCTTGCTGGCTAACCAGCTCCAGAACATCGCTCCCAAGAACCAAATTCCAGCAGAACTGGGAATCCTCGTTCTAGACAGGCAGGTGCAGGTCAGGGCTCAGCTACCAACCCTCTGGAGGGAACGTCATCAGTCTCTGAACTGGAACCTACCAAAAAGTGGGGAAATTGTGCCTGCCACACCCCCAACTTGCTATACACATGCATAGACTCACAAACCAATCAATGATTCTCTAGTTTGCAAGAAGCGAGACAAGGAAGCCTATAATTATGAATTTACTGAACAGAAAGGTGCCAGGGCTCATTCTCCATCTTCTATTAGGCACTGAAATGAGACACAGTTATGCATCTCAAACACTTATCTCTCTCATCTGGGGATGGTGAAATTACTGGGCTTGTTGAGGGGGAGACCCAGAGAAAACAATACTGTGTGATAGGAATAACCAGCCTCTTATGCAGGTTCCACCAAAGGAACTGATTAGAAAACAAATAGCCTGAGAAACAGAGGAGAAAGTGGAATAAGCAAGCATGTGGGCCCACCAGGGACCCCACCAGGTACCACCATAGGAGTGACCCAACCACCACCTTCCCATCCAGCTCTGGACCTAGGGGAGGGCTGAGCTGTGAGGCCTCTGCCCCGGAGATGCATGAGATTGCTCTGTTCTGCAGAGTTGGGCTTTCAGGATGGTTTCCATTCCAGGACATCAAACCTCTGAGTGGTGAGCACCACCAAGGAAACATTTGCCTCAACCCCAGGTCCTATGCACAACTCCTGCCTCATGCCCTCATTGAGCTGATTTTAAAGCAAAGTATTGGAGATGTCATTCAACCAACCCTCATTCTTACAGACAGGTATCCCCCCAGTTTTCAAAAGTTCTAATTACATCACTGCTTTACAAAAGCCCTACATTAGTACCTGATTTTGATAACCAAAATAAATCGGGAGAGGATTTTGCTTTTAAGACAAAAGGCAAAAAGCAAAGATATTGCTCAGCGTTTGTTTTGCAGGAGCCACCAGAGAGGAGTGTGAGCCTTGAATAGCAAATGGTCCCTCTGAGCTCCTTCCCTGGGAGTACTTTATACCAGCTTTGAGTGTCTACCATCATTTTACTATATGTGAATATTATTTTAGGCTTTATGTGTTATTTGGTATGATTTGGCAGGTTATTTGGGGGTCTGGCAATGCTCAAGAATTTTTCCGTATCAATGAGTGACAATTGCTGCTTCACATAATTTCGGCTTACGAAAGGTCTCATAGGGATGCCCACTTGCAGATGGCGGGGGCAACCTGTGTTAGCAGCAGCATTCAGCCCAACCTTGACACTTAAAGACAAGTAACGTGACTGAGCAATCCCAGGATTGCGCTGAAGGACTCACTGAACTGGTGAGCGTGGAGAAGGGGAAAGAAGACAGAAACTAAAAGTCTCTGAAACTAACCCAAACACATTGCAGTTTTCCCTTCTTTGAAATCAGATTTTAATTCTGAATGATCTCAGAGGAGATGGGACTCACTTTTAGAAGCTGTTCATTTCGATTAAAGAAGTCAAGGCTGTCTTTGTTTTATGTGGCAAGTGTGGAAGAGCTCAAACTAATTTTTGTGAAATAGCACCATCCTCTCAGATTCCTAAGTGGTAAAGAAGATATATCATAGAGTAGTTTAAAACAGTGATTATCTCATTACTTTATCGTTTGCAAAGTGTTTTCATATACGTCACCCGATTTGTATTTTATTGTTTGTGACCAGCCTGTTCGGTCCCAGAGGTATTTCTAAATACACCTTCTACAGGAAACCGAGGGCATGAGCAGATAGAGATCTTGGTTGTGGTCACACACAATCATGTTGGGACTTACCAAGTTGCATATAGTATATTCTCTGAGTCTCTGGACAGAGTTCTCACCCTCAGGACTTTTGCTTGCAATGACGGACCATTCCAAAATCTTATTCTAGGATGGCACTTCAAAAAACCATCTATACGACCCCTCATGAGTCTAGAAACCAACTGAGTGGGTCATACACATGCATTTTTTAATGAAATAAAGAGAAGAGAGATGTAAGAGTATATCAAATTAGACTATTAGAATATTAGTATATCAATTATTAGAAGGACAGCTACTGTTCAGTGAAACTTGTTTCAGCCGTATATATGCACCTAGTGATTGTGTGGGGTCAGTCTCCCCAAAAGGCTCGGGAAGGCTTTTTTTTTTTTTTTTTAATTTATACATACAAGCTGGGGCACAGGCCAGAGGCGTGGGGTGGCCAGAGGGTCCACCAGAGACAGAGTGGGGAGCAGAACAGGCAGATCAGAAATACACTGCTGAGGGGAGCAGCGGGCGAGGCAGGAGAGGTCTGCCGCGCCATGTGGGATTCTCCCTGGCCGGGCGTCAAACTCGCGTCACAGCTGCCGACAGCTCCACAGCACAGCGCTTAACCGCTGAGCCACCGGGGAGGCCCGGGAAGGCTTTTTTTAATGTGCCCTGAGTGGGCCTCTGGTCACTTTGACATGGGAAGTTGAGGCCAGTCGAGATGCTGCGGGCACAGGGAGGTCTATTACCATCGCTTAAAGGCTGCAGGTTGCTCTGAGTTGAGAGCAGCAAGTGTCTTGGAGGCTGAACAGAAGCTCTTTTTCTTGCCTGAGTCCTTCTTCCTTAACCCAAGAAGAGAGTGTCACTCCTCGAGTTTCTACATTTCTCCTAATCTGAGAAACAATTACTGCCCCCCCCCTTAGATGACCTTGACCAATGTAGTTTGGGGGATCTCCTCTAATGGTAGGTTTATCAGTGAACATGTCCTCTCTGAGAATCTTATCTTTGCTCTCAGAGTAAGGGGGAAGTCACCTGTTCCTCATCTGTCACGTAAAGTCTCTCCCCACATCACTGCCCTCTTTCCTTGATGTCCCAGGTCTCTAAGTGCAGGATAAATATCCCACGTCCACTCTATTATTCTTTAGAATTGACAGTCATATAAATTCTCCACTTACGTGTTATTAAATGTTGGTCTTTCCTCCTATTAATCTGTCTGATCTTAATTTTTATGTCCATCCAGCCTTAGATGTTCATCCAGATGGGGTGGGAGAAATCACCCCTGTGCCCCAACAAGACAGATGTAAATGAGTTTCTTAGTGTTGGTGGTTGTGTTGTTAATTATCTGTGTCAAACTGGCTGGGCCACCATGCCCAGACATGTGGTCAAACATTATTCTAGAAGTTTCTGTGAGGGTGTTTTGGCATGAGATTTACATTTATATCAGTTGAGTGAAGCAGACTTCCCCTATAATATACACAAGCGTCTGTCCACTCAGCTGAAAAGTGAATAGAACAAAAGACTGACCCCAAGCAAGAGTCTGCCAGGAGGCAGCTTTTAGCCTGCAACTTCGACATAGCCTCCTCTCTGGGTCTCCAGCCTGCAGGCCTCTCCTGAAGATCTTTGCTTGAAGCCTCCATCGTTGCATGAGCCAATTCCTTAAAATAAATTTCTCTGTGTATATATACATTTCCTATTGTTTATGTCTCCCTGGAGAACCCTGACTAACACAGTTGTGGTCAAAGAAATTCAAAACACACTACAAGTAGACATCTGTTGTTGCTGCCACTTATTTATCTTCTGGGGATCTGTCCTATACTTCTTGCAGCTCAAAAGCTCTGGGGGAATCAGCACCACCCCCGGTTCATGACCTGGGCCCAAACCCATCAGCACAGAGCTGGGGTGGGGGCAGGATGGGGTCACAGTGGCTGGCTCAGGGGTGGTGCCTGGTGTGCATGAGGCTCTGAATGGAGGGCTGGGGAAAGGTCCTGGGTCTTCCATTGGCTGTGACCTTGGCCAAGTGCAGGCCTGAGGTCTGTAGGGACCATCTTGTGACCACAGGGGTACGAGGGTGGGGCAGGGAGCCAGGGAGAGCGAAGCCAAAGTTCTGAGGAGAGAGAGCACAGCCGGGCTAGAGGCTAGGGAACCCCGAGCACCCCTGCAGCATCACACAGATGTCGGGGTCACGTGCCCGGAAGCTGGCTGCACGCTCCTGCTTTCCACTCACACCAGCCAAAACTCCCCCATCTGCATAAGCAGTTTGGGTCAGTTTTCTGGCACTTGTAAATGAAAAACTCCTAACCTGTACACTGAAAACTCCATTTTTAGAGCCAAAAGGGTAGAGTGTCTCTCACCGCGTTCTCTCTAGCAGGCTCATCTCCCAGAGCAAGAGGCAGGCGCACCAGAAGCCCCATGCTCCACAGCCCACAGAGATAAATGTGAGTCTTAAATATTGAGGCTTCATCCCAGGTGAGATTTGGGGTTGTGTGCACAGGTGCCTGCATGTGTGTTCATATGTGTGCATGCATGCACATGCATGTGTATATTGTGCGTGCATGTATGTGTGTGTTGTATGCATTGTACATGTCTGTCTCTGTGTGTGCATACATGTTGTGTGCATGTGTGTGCACACATGTGTGCTGACTTTCATAAGCAGACACAGTGTCCCCCATTTGCCAGGCCCTAGCTTGGAGGGCTGTGCTGGCAGGTCTCTTGCAATTTTCTCTACCTAACTGACCCGATGGTCATTTAGCCCATTCAACCTGTGCCTTCTGCACAGGTTGTTTATGCTGCTCAGGACACCGCCCACAGTCCCCCTCGCCTAGGCACTCACTCTTCAAGCGAAGCCACCTCTGTCCTATGACGGTCTAAGGTGTGCCTCCTACGTGCCAGTACAGAGCCAGTGCCCACCCGCTCACGTCTTCCCCTCCGCTGGGTTTGTCCACGGATGCTGTTCTCTTTCTAGAACTAAACTGGGAGCTCTGGAGGGGGCAACTGTATTTTTCACCTTTGTTCTCTCCAGTTCCAAGAGCAGAGCAGCTCCTGGGAATAAAATTGTTTTCAGTTTTCAACAGAGGCTAGAAGTTGGCACACATTCATTCACTCAGCTGCCGAGCGAGGGCTGACCTAGCACCACGGCGGGGGGAACACTGAACCAGTGACAAGGGGCACAGACACCCCAAAGCAGAAAACAGTACATCCCCGCAGCGGCTGCAGCCCCCCCCGACAGGCCCCTGGCTGTGCGCTGAGGTCCCCTCCAGCCCCTGGCAAGCTCCGCAGAGCTCTCCCTTGCAGCCCCCTAGCAGGCAGGTGCTCCCTCCTTTCCCTTCACCTCCCCACAGCGCTGCAGGGGCTCATCTCCCACACTGCCGGGGGGTGGGGGGGTGGGGGTGGCAGGGAGATGCGGGGGCGTGGAGCGGGGGACAGGGAGCCACCAAGATGCTTTGCGTGGCGGCCAGAGTCTGTGTGACAGTGCTGGAGTATGTGGCCTCCAGCTGTGGCCTCCACATTTCCCTGTGGTATTGTGGGGTCAGTCTCCCCAAAAGGCTCAGAAGGCTTTTTTTTAATGTGCCGGGAATGGGCCTCTGATCTGGGAACCTGAGGCCAATCGAGGCTCACGGGCACAGGGAGACCTGTTACCATTACTTAAAGGCGGTAGGCTGCTCTGAACTGAGAGCAGCGAGTGCCCTGGAGGCTGGGAGGAAGCCTTTCTCTTCCCTGAGTCCTCTGTGCTTCCCTGGCCCTAGAAGAGTGTCACTCGGTGGGTTCCTACATTTCCCCTATCTGAAAAGCAGTCACTGTTCCCCTTACGTGCCCCTGAAGAAGGCAGCTGGGAGGAGTCTCCTCTAATTGTAGATCTATCCGTGAGCATGTCCCCTCTTTCTGGGAATCTCATCTTTACTCTCAGAGTAAGGAAGAGGGCACCTGCTCTCATCTGCCATGTAAAGTGCCCCCCATCTCTCCTTCGTGCCGCAGGTCCCTGAACATATATAAATATCCCAAGCCCACTCTATTATTTACAACCCTGTAAATTCTCCATATGTACATTATTAAATCCTGGCTTTTTCTCCTCCTAATCTGTCTGATCTTAATTTATTTTTCATCCAGACGAAGAACCCGGACGAGGGGGAGACGGCCCCTGTACCCCAGTAGCACCCAGGTGTGAGCACGTGAATGGCCAGAGACCATCCGGGTGACACTTCCACGCCAGAGCGGCTCAGGCCCTTCTCTCCAGACCCTCCACCTGCACCAGGGGACCCCGAAGCCCTCGGCGGTGGTGGGACCTCTAAATGGAATGCCCCCCCGACCCAGCAGGGACAGCCCCTCAGACAAGAAGCATCACCAGGACAAGACCGGCAGTGGTGCGGTTTGCGCTGCCGCCGTCCTACCCAGCACCGGCAGAAACAGGCCAGCACCCCGCACAGGAAAGCTGGATTGGAGCGTGGGGCCGGGCAATGCGGAGCTTGCCCCTCGAAGAGCACCACACTGACCCTGCAAGAGTCCTCTTCAGGCGTCCACGCTCCTCTCCTGCTCCCATCCCAAAGGGCAAGTCACCAAACCCAGAGAGGTGGGGACAGCACACGGACGTGCTCAGGCCCAGCGAGTCCTCACTGCCTGGCCTTCCCAGGTCTCAGGCCTCGGGCGGCCTGCTGTGTCCTGGGAGGGCAGAGAGGCACTGGGGAGATACCAGGTCTCCTCGCTCTTTCCTTCAAGAAACACCAGACATTCATTGATCCAAATGAGCAAACTAGACAAAGACCTTTTTTAGATTCCTACTCCAATTTGCAATCTATGCATGCAGAGTAACATCTTCAGTAAGTAGCTGGTGTTTTTCTTGTCTGCATTTCTCACTTTAAACTCACTTTAAGCTCATGAATTGGGAACATAAATGGTGATTTTCTTTCTTATGCTGGGGAATTCTGTTGACATGTCACTTCTGCGCTCCAGCCGTGCAGCTGGACAGGCCGCCCCCGGTGCGCTTCTGCTGAGCCCTGACTTTGCCTCCCCGCTTCCGCTGACTTGGAAATGAGGGCCACGTTCTTAAAAGGAAAAGCGCCCGAGGGTGTGGGTGTCCCAGTGTAATCCGTCGCTACCCCTGGGGATGAGGGGGAGTCAAGTCAAGTCAACTGTCCTCCCAAGAAGAGGTGACAGCACTGTTTTGGGACAGTCTAGTGTTGCAAGGAGGGGACGCAGAAGGGCCAGTATGGCCAGAGCCAGCACAAGCAGAATGGAGCGACAGCCAGGGCTGGCAGTGAGCTCCGGGGCCAACCCCTCCAGCCGGCTTCCCCTCTGCTTCTGCTCTGCTCTTGTGAGCAATGAGAAATATGACATGGGTGGCTGGGGGTAGGGCCCGTGGGGGGCATAAAAGGGTGGGGAAGACAAACATGGGGAGCCAGGCATAGGCTTGGTCTCACTGCAGCCAGGCAACCAGCTCAGTCTCTGGGAAATTCAGCACCAAGCTCAGCTACTCGGGGCTCTATAATCCTACTACCCAGTGTATTAAGGGGGCTGGGGAAACACGATTACCATGGACAGAGCCTTTGGAACAGCCTGGAAGAAGCCTCTGCTGGAGGGGGAGCCTGTGAGCAGCCCCCATTCAGAGATTAGGTCCTCTGAGGCCGCATCTGAGCTTCCCCTCCCCCAGGCCTTCTTGTCCTTGGCCTTGAGGGAACTCCCCCGGGGTGCAGAAGCACCTTTCCCTGGCCAAGACTGAGTTCCCAGCAGAGCCAAGCTGGGCTTCGCAGAGCCCAGGCGGCCCAAGATGGAACTCTATTATTACATGAAGCAGCCCTTTTATTCCCTGCGCTGTGCTCTGGCGGGGGAGTCACTAAGCAATAGCTCTCTTTACTCCAAGTCTGACTGTGAGGATTTAAAAACACAACACTCCCAATAGAAGCCTAGCCTGGGAGGACAGAATCATAAACTTCTTTCCAGCATTTTATTTAAAGAAACAGGCCAGCCAGGAATCTGCGGTCAAATGCCCCAGTCTGACTTGGCATCAAGATCTGCTCTACAAAGTGGGGAAGCCTGCACCCCAGGGCCTCCCTGCCCTCCTCCAGTCCCTTGGTCCAGTCTGAGATGATGGCACTGTCCAAGAGGGACTGGCTCCCAGTCTTTCCAGGGAACCCACTGCTCTGGAGATGTGCAGAAATGGAGGGCCTTCATGAGGAGGTGTCCACGGTACCCTAAAGCTGGAGCACTGGCTCACATGGGTGGCCCCAAGAGCTGGGAGGTCACTCACCACTGTACAGCCCCGGGGCCTGGGGCAAGGTGGGCTGAAGCTTGCTTGGCTGACTCATTTCATCCGGAGCAGAGGCGTGACCCCCCCGTCTCCCACGGGCACCTCCGCTCTGATGCCCACATGAGGAACTGTCATCCTAAGTGGCCACAGTCCTGCCAAGTGACCACCCTTCTTTCTTGATGCCTCAATTTCCCCACCTGTGAAGTGGTGGCATGACGTAAAAGAAATGGGAGCGAAGCATTTGGGGTCTCACAGAGCATAGGTGGCTCCTGGGGCTGGGAGGGCTTCACAAGTGGCCCCGGTGTGTGGGGCAGAGCTGACCGCATGCTGGTCACAGCACTCGGGGGTGGGGTGCTCACTGAGCAAGGGGCTGGCACTGACGCTTCTCTCGAGACTCTGTATCTCTGCGTTAGCTGGCTTTAGAGTGGCCTAAATCCAGATGGCAGGGGCCTTGGGAGAGCCCACCACGGAGGGCTCCGAGGCCTGCCCCAGCTAGCGGACAGAAACCACGCTCCCTGGACCTCCTTCCTTGCGCGCAGTAAGAAAGGCTCCTGCAGAGAGGCCCTGTGACAGCGCAGGTTCAGCCCTGAGCCCGGTCCCAGCAAGCAAGTCAGAGAGGGCCATCACGTCTGTCTGCTGGCCTCAGGGGACCTCCCTGGGTGGTCCTGAGCCAGCAGGAGGCCCCACTTACCCCCCATGGTCAGGTGATACTGCCCATGGTGTTTCCTAGCTCTGGCAAGAAAGGAAATGGAAATTCCCTTCCTGAAATAGGCGTGAAATCTCTAAGTAGACTTTTCTAACAACAACAAAAAAAAACATCAATAGGTTTAGAACTGAGGAGCGTTTGTGCCTGGTTACCACTCTGCTCCCCAAACTCCTCTCTGTCACATTAGCCCCTGTCAGAGCCACCCCCTTCAGCCCACCCCTGCTCCCACCGCCCAGCCGCCGGCCCCAGAGCCAGTCTTCACCCAGAGCTAGGTATCCCACAAAACGGGGCAGTGGGTGAGCAGACCACCCAGGGGACGTTGGGGTCAAATGATGTCCCTTCTGCAAGAGTTGAGGGAAAGCTCTCTCCTAACCCCTCCCTGCGCTCCCACCTCCTCCCCTTCTTCCTCAGTTCCAAGGAAAATCAGGAAGTGAACAGTTGCCTCCCTCGCTGGTCTATATTCATGTAATTAGTGCTATTTAATTCCACGATGAGCCAAAACTCATAAAATACAAAACATATTTCAGCTGTGTGCCTCAGTTCTTGGCAGAACGCTCCCCTGCAGCCGGAAGCTAAGCTATATTCGCTCCTAAAAAAACAAGTGTTCAGAACGACAGCAACAAAGTTTTGGGGCCAGGCACTACTACCTGGAAATCTGCAAGGGAGGTGGCATGGTAGGGGATTTTATATCTTAAAGTTTGGAAATAACCTCCATCACCATGACAACACCGAGTTTTTAAAACAATATTTAGTATTGTTCAAGTAACGCCATTGTGAGATGTCACTCTTCCAGAGAAGGCTGTTCTTGACACCTCCTCCTTATCCCACATGCTCTCGAGGTCCCCAGCAGTGGGAACCTGTGGGGGGGAGTCAGCTCACCTCCCCCTGATGCTGGGCACCCCCTTAGCAGTCATCCTATCTCCCCCACTGCAGGGCCCACCCCTAGGAGTCAAATGACCAAAGAGACTTTGTGCGCTATCTGCACCAACTCTAAATAAACACATTCCCATCTTCCAGCTCCTTCTCCCCGGCCCACCCCACACTGCGGAAACCTCACCCTACTTGGAAATTTACACCAGCAATATGTAAAGTAAAAGACAGGAAATTTTAACCCCACCCTCCGCAAGCAAGGCACAGAATGGCAAAGACCCTGAGACACCCGTCACCATAATAACACAACTTGGACTTCACCAAGTCAACCTCTGCCCCCAACGGCAAGCCCAGACCCTCTCCCCAGCACACCCCACGTGATTGTTCCCACCTGCGACTCCAAGCCCCATACTTATAATAATACAGGACCTAGCGCTGAGAAGAACATCAATCCCACCCAAAGCTCTTCCCTAAGGACCCTTAACAAGCAAGTTTCGGAAATGCCAAATAGAGCCAGGAGACAGATTATTACAAGTCCTGAGAGGTTTTTTAATAAAGATACCTGTTGAAGGTTTAATAACCAGGGTTTCTCAAATGTGTTCGACTAAGGAACTCTTTTATTGCTTAATACCATTATTAGCTCCAGGAACAATGTTCTGTGGCATACACTTTGGGAAATGCTGGTTAGCTGACTTCTACTCCTCAAAACACTTTTACATCTATTTTGTCACTTAGACTTTGCAAATATCTTGTCAAGTAGACTGAAAAATTTAAGGTAATTTGCTTCACTTATTGAAGAAAAAAATAAGCTTCCAAAATTGAGGTCTGGAAGGAAAGTCTCGAGGCGAGAAGCAGCTAGCACAGCGCGTGGACTCTGCCTCCGGTTCCCCTTTCAACCATCGCACGCCTTGCAGACACATTCCCCCCACCTTCAGCCTCCAAGGCCAGCCACTGTTACTGCCCCTTCTCCTGGTTCCTCTTAGCACAGCTGAGAAAGGCTGCAATTTTCTCCGAGTCCATGAAATCCAACAGGAAAGCAAAATAAACACAAAGGAAAAATCACGGAGCGAGTCTATCTGACGCAAGCAAGGGTCTCTGCCCCAGCCATTTCTGATTCCTTCCTAGACTCCAAGTCTTGCCACTCTTGCCCCCAAGGAGCAGGCTCAACTTTAGGGATCTCTGCCCAGTGCCCACTTCCTCACTGTCTGTGTTGCTTGCTGGTGTTCCGGTGTCCCTGAAGGTCGGGGTGACATATTATTTAGGGATATTTCTTTTCCTGCTCTTTGGTATAAGGCTAAGCTCACAAAAGGGTGAACATTCATGGGTCAGTTCCCCAGGTAAGAGGTGGCGCTCCAAACCAGTCACCAGGACTGATGTCACACCTCTGTAACAGAGGGGTCCCCCACCGCTCTCTGAGCTACCCCACCTAGAGGGGTCTAAGTGGACACTGCCCCATGGCAGCACCATCGGGCTCACGCCAGGTCTTCACCTGCTGACAAAGCTAAATAAACCATAACTTGGAAACCTCATCGACTTGTTAGAGTGACTCTCTCTATTTATTTCCCTTTTATTGCCCCCAGGTCCCTGGCAAAGTCCTGTTTAAAAGGCCAGCTTGTCTCAGCTGTGTTATTAGATACTAATGGATAGTTGTAAATCCACACTTAGGCTGAGGTTACAAGGATGACGTATCCCACCCTCTGGAGCCAAGTGGCCGAAACTGCAGTTATTGGATTGGCAGAAGAAATCAGAATCTTTGGGTGAGAGCAGAGGCTCCAGCATCTCAGCAGCCCCCACAAATGAAAGTTCTCCCTCCATTGCCAAATCTGAGTAAGGTCTGAGCTCCCTTACGCAGCAAATCTTGCCACCACTTCTCAGAAGTTACTCTCCTGGATATCTAACTGCCTCTCCAGCTTCCAGACGTTTTAGGCAAGAATGATCCTCATGTAAAACTGAGGCTTAGAGAGGTTAAAGGTCTTTGTCAAGGTCCTAGAGATTGTCCTAGGAAAAGAGTGATCAGCGTCGATAGCAAGTAAGGACAGTATAGAGTGGAGACGTGTCAAATGGGCACAGAAAAATGAATTGAAAAGAAATGAAGCAATCTCTAAGTGAACAGATGAGCAAGATTCAGTCGGCAATGAAAAATCAATAAGGCAAAAAGTTCGGCCTGTAAAGATCGATGGGGTAACCAGCCAATGACCTGTATCCCCTCCTGAATTGATACCTGATCCCATCATAACTATGTCTGTATTTGCTCAAACCAACTCCCAATTCCACCTGCCAGCACAGTGCCCAGCCACCCGACTCCACCTCCACCCCGGTCCTGAGTGGATCTGTGCAGCATGGAACAGCCCCAGGAGGCAGCTGGGAGAGTCTGCTACAGAAAGAAGTCCCTGGAACAAGGAGATAAGGTGACCTTCTGAGATTAATTTAGTAACAATCAAGACACCACACAGAAGCACCAGATATCTGCAGAAGCCACTTTATGGAGTGGGGGTGGGAGAGCAAGGTAAATCCAAATCACTGCTAAAAGAGCACAGAACAAAAGCCTACTCAGGGTGACAAGATTTCTTCCTCTGGACAAGGATGTAACTCAATAAGGCTGTCATCGAAACAGACTGAATAAAGGTGGCCTTAAACAAGTTGGGGTGGTGAGCCTACAGTGTAGACAGAAATAGCAGGTGGGCGGGTTTTTCAGCTCAAGCCCACCCTGGAGAGAGAGTGCATGATTTGGGGGTTGCCAGGCACAGCTGCTGACTCTAGGGTCGGGTAGCTGTTGGTCATCAGGCTTCTCCATGGTGTGGATGGCATGCTTCCCAAAAACACCAATGGGCAGATGATCCTCACAGATTCTTTCCTGCTGGTGTATCCCCACCCTTAATCAGGAGTACACCCTACAAATGCAGCCCCACCTTGGCAGAGAGTCAATCATGATGGGATAAGCCAGTGTTTCCCAGCACGCATGGTGAATCACAATTCAGTTAAAACAATATGGTGGCCTCTGTCCCCCTTTCTTTTTTTTTAAAGATTTATTTATTTATACATACAAGCTGGGGTACAGACCAGAGGTGTGGGGCGGCGAGAGGATTCACCAGAGACAGAGCGGGGAGCAGAACAGGCAGATCAGAAATGCACTGCTGAGGGGAGCAGCGGGCGGGGCAGGAGAGGTCTGCCGCACCATGTGGGATTCTCCCCAGCCGGGCGTCGAACTTGCATCGCCGCTGCCGACAGCTCCACAGCGCAGCGCTCAACCGCTGCGCCACCGGGGAGGCCCATCTGTCCCCCTTTCAGTGATAAATTTCAGAGCAGCCACTCAAAACACATAAACTGGACCAGCTGGGAAGTCTGCTGGGGACTGTGTAAAGGAGCGCCCCTCTCCTTTACTTGTCCACCACTCATAAACTCTCTCAAGTCTTGCAGGTTTCCCTTGACTATGAGAGAAGGAGAATTGAGATGTCCACCAAGACAAAGCAGAGGGAGGAAAGATCCTGGGGTGTGGTGATGCGATGGGACCACTGGATGACCCCATCTTGGAGATCTCCTATGATCTGTGATCTCCTAATGAGAAGTGATTGTTCACTTATAGTTCACACTTGGATTGGATTCTATTACCAACCGTTGAAAGCATCTCTTTGGCTCACCCAGTAGACCCTCTGTTTACAGATGTGCTCACCACGTGCCTGGCTGCCATGAAGACCGTGATGGGTGTCTAGGAGAGAAACCATCAATCTTCCATTAACTAAGTAGGAACAGATTCCATGAGAGTGAACGAGGTAGCATTTACCTTCATTATCTATGGCCTTTTTACTGAATTAGCTGTATTAGAGTCAGAATCTTTTCTTCTCTGAATACACTGCAAAAATCAGACCATGGTCCATGGTAAATCCCTACCCCCCCAGGGAGACCCCCAACTAGAAGTCATTGGCTGTCTGCAGGTTGGTGCCAACTTAGTTAACAGTACTTGAAAGGAATAATGAAAAAGACATGCTACCTTCTAGTCTACACTCCACCTGACATCCACCCAAGCCCCTTATCCCTCTCTGTATTTGTGTCCTTGTCTTTAAACAAGCACTCTCTTTTTTACCAACCTCATGAAGTTTTTGAGAGGATGAAATCAACAGGAAAAAAATGCAAAGTGCTACATAAGCCATAGAATTCTGGATACGGAAACTATGTTGGAACTCACCTCAACTTACTGTGTCTCAGAAACACTGGGGAAGCTATTTAAAAGCACAGACACCAGGATCCCACTCCCAGAAACTCTCATTCCAAAGATGTGGGATAGATATCAGTAATTTTTAAAAATCAATAATTATCCAAAATTAATTAGGAAATAATTATAAAAATGTTGCTTTTTTTAAAAAGTGATAATTGCTTGTTTTAATATGCAGTCAGAGTGGAGGAGAACCACTGAGAGCCAAATTCTGCCATGTGCAGGTGAGAACAGGCCCAGGAAAGTGAAGAGGCTCTTGGAAATCAGCATCCACTCCCAAGTGAGCCAGAGCACCAGGCGTCTGGTCTCCTGAGTCCCAGGTGAAGTATCTTCCCATTATGCTTCAGTGTCAAGTTCAGGGTATTAGAGAATTATTGTTAACAGGGAAAGGAAGGGCAGGAAGGAAGAATTACAAGGGATCACAAGGAAATTTTGAGATTTGATGGGTATGGTCATGACGGACTATCGTAACAGTTTCACAGATGTCTACCGAGGTCAAAACTCATTGAAATGTATATTTTAAGAATGCAGTTTATGGCATACAAATTAGACCTCAATAAAATCTGTATTTTTAAAAATAGACTAAAAATACAACTTATAGGATGGGAGAAAATATTTGCAAATCATACATCTGATAAGGATCTAGTATCTGCAATTCATAAAGAAGTCATAACTCAACAACACAAAGACAAACAATGCAACTTTATACTGAACAAGTGGTAAAAACATCTCTGCAAAGAAGATATACAAAAATCAGGCCCCCCTGGTGGTGCAACAGGTTGAGCACAGCACTGTGGAGCTATCAGCAGCTGTGGCAAGAGTTCGATGCCCAGCCGGGGAGATTCCCACATGGTGCAGCAGGTCTCTCCTGCCTCTCCTACTGCTCCCCTCAGCAGTGTATTTCGGTCCATCTGCCTGTTCTGTTCCCCCTCTGTCTCTGGTAAACCCTCTCACTGCCCCACACCTCTGGAATGCACCCCAGCTTGTATGCATAAATAAACAAATTAAAACAAAAAAGATGTACAAATGGCCAGTTAGAACATGAATGGATGTCACTAAGGAAATGGAAACCAAAACCACAATGAAGCTTCACTTCACACCTACGAGGATGACAAGGATGACTTTAATGAAGATTAAAAAAAAAAAAACAGAAAATAACAAATATTGCAAAGAATGCAGAGAGAATGAAATCCTTGAATATTGCTAGTGAAAATATAAAATGGTGTAGTTACTATGAAAAACGGTTGGTGATTCCTCAAAAAGCTATTCAATAAACATAGAATTATCATACAAATTGTCAATACCAAAAAGAATGGACAACCAACACCAAGACAGACACACACATACCAATGTTCATTTTGGCTAGTGTTCAAGAGCCAAAAGGCAGGAACAGCCCAAGTGCCCATCAATAGATGAACAGATAAACATAATGTGGTATGTCCATTAAAATGGACTATTAGTCAATGAATAAAAAGGAGCAAAGTCCTAATACATGCCCCAGTGTGGATGAACATTAAAAAACAAATGGCCAACAACACAAATATTGTATGGGCAAATATTGTATGATCCCACTCATACAAAATATCTATAAAAGGCAAATTCAGAGAGACAGAAAGTAGAATAGAGGTCCAGGTCCAGGGGCTAGAGAGAGGAAGAAAGGGACAGTTTCAGCTGCAGAAGACAAAGTCCTGGGAGTGAATGAGAATGAGAGTTGTACAATATTGTGAATACAATGGATGCCACTGAATTTACAATGGCAAAGGCTCTGTTTTGCATAAATATTTTTAAATAAACCCACTATATTACTCTGCCCTGACACGATGACCCTGTGTCACTGTGAAATGTTGTAAATGCATTATTAGCAAGAAGGGTATTGATAGAAGAATATTGCACCAAGGACAACAGGAAGTCATTTCTTTGTCTTCCCTTCCTATAAGGTAGATAACACTCTGATCCTTACATTGCAGATGAAGAAACTGAGTCACAGAGAGACATGGAGCAGTAATGGCTAGTCTAGTCTGAGGGTGAGTGATGGTACAAATGCGGGAATGGAGCTGGAAGGAATTTGCAATATGGGCCACTTTCTCTTCATTCTCACGAAGTCAGTCGCCTCTGTCTAGTTCATACCACCCTCTGGGCCCGACGCGCTCTCTCTCCCTTCATAATGTCCAGACGCTCCTCTTTCCAAACCACTTGTCTGATCAGGAAACACTCCTGCTTCTGAGTCTTCAGTGGCTCCCTGTGGCCTTCAGCACAAAGGGCCAACATAGCCTTGTATGTGATGACCTCTGCCATTTGCTTTTCATTATTATTTCTACTCAAATAGAACCACCCTCCACTGCTGGCACATGTCCGGTGCTTTCCTGCGTGTAGGCCATCACCAAACTCTTCCCTCTGCCTGAGATTCCCTTCTCCTTTCTTCTCTGTGTTTCCACTTACAAATTTGACCTTGGACAAAGTCTTTATCCCTGTAGGCCTCAGTTTCTTCAGCCATAAAATGGATAAGCCAGCAGAATGCACTTTCCAGGCTCTGGCGAGGAGCATGAAGCTGTCCGTGTAATCGGTTATCCCCAGATGAGGAGCACCTCATCTTCCAAGCTCCTCCTAACCTCCAAGCCAAAGCAATCTTTCGCCTCCTCTAAATTTCCAAAACATATCGCTCTCTCTGCATTTGCTGTAAGATTTACACTGCGTTCACAGGGCTGCTAAATAAGAATGAATAAAACGCTTGCACGGAAGATACGCTTCTCATTCACAGCAGAACACACGGTGCTCAGCACAGCGTGGGGGCCCAGTAGGAGCTGAAGGAGCAAATAGTCAGCGTCACGCGGCCTCAAATCAACTCCAGAGCACCACTCTTGGAACTCGAGTCCCCATCAGAGAGCCAGCAACTTGGGCCAGACATAAATTCAGGAGTTAGATGGGTGCAAGGCCTCCAGCTTGAAAAGACTGAGCTTGTTGTAGGAACCAGACACCAAGCTTTTGAGAAGCATCCCCAGATAGCCCCCGCTCTAAGAGTTTCCCCAAATCCCAGTTTTCCATCCCCAAAGCATCTTCCAATAATTCAAAGATCCCCTTCCATATCAGGAGTCCCCGGAGCTTATTTAAAGCAAAAATAACCTTGGCTGCTCAAGAAAACCATTTCTCTCTCATTTGATGTCCCTGGGCCTCTGTTCTCCTTTGGCTCTGCTCCTCTATGAAGCTGCACCTTCTATGAGGTGCACTCCTCTATGAGGCCCACCGTGGGGAGTTCTGACTCCATGAGCCCGTGGGTTCTCAGGTGCACAGGCAGAGGCCCCCCTCTGCGCTGCCCTCCCCACCTGTTGTCAGTAGCTCATATTTCCTCCTTCATCACCTGCGTCCCCCCACACCAACCCCTCTCCTTCAACAAAGCCACATCATCAGGGAATGCCCTGAGCTGGGGACCTCAGAACTCTGGTTTGGGTCTACCTATGGGGTTCTCTACCAAACAGATTAAGGATTTTTTTTTTTTTTTTTTTTTTTTTTGCAATTCACCAGGCAACAGAAGCAATGAGATTGAGAGACATTCTGGAGCAGCCAGGAGCGCAGAGGGGACCAAGAAAGGGAGACTGGGCGACAAACTGCCCCACGAGAACCCCTGGGACTGTCCCAACTGAAAGGAAGAGGCCAGTTAAGAGGAAGCCCCCGCTTTACATGTGCGGAGGGGGGAAGAGGAGGAGGACCCCAGTCAGCACAAAGGAGGAAAGGATCTTCTCCCTGCTGGAACAGGGATAGCTAGTGAGGTCTGTCAACCATCCTGGCTCTTCTCTGACCCTAACCCAGGCCTCCCCACCTATGCTGCAACGGCGACACCGGCCTGCTAACTCCTTCCACCATCACCCCCCATCCTTGCTGTGGAGCCCCAGGAAAGGAGCACCTCATCTTCCAGGGGTCAGAAGCTGGTCCAGAGACCCCCCGCCCCAGCCCTCCCGACTCTGGTGTCCACATATTCACACCTAGTGAGGGGTGAGAGGCTGGCTACAGGGGCGTGCCCGGGAGACTCGGTGTGCACACGTGAGCAGATACGGCAGAGGGAGGAGGGGTTTGGAGAGAGCAAAGGGGGAGGGATTCAGCCCCTGGATTAAGAACACGCAGGAGCTAGAGCAAATGGGACAGATGCTGGGTTGGCTGGCACTGAAGGTCTTCTATTTCAGCAGCCTCCAAAATAGGAGATATGGGAGGATGATACTAGTTCTACTTAAATATATTTTTATCTCAAAAGAACGTAAGGCAGTGTCTCTATTAGTATTCATATACTCTATAACATACATATTCATAATGCACGTACTCAAATATTCACAATACGCATATGCAGAAGAAGTATGGCCACGGCTGGTGTGTAATAGGCCGCGTCCTGCAGGCTACAGCAGGCGTCTGGGGGCAGGGAAGGGCTCTCCAGATGCTGACAGGCTCATGTGGACTTCTTGCACCTTAGTTAGCATTCAGTATTTGCAAGATGGTGCAGCACATCTGTGCCGTGAAAGGAATTTTATGATATATTGCCTTTTTTCACCTTGATAAACTAGTGTATTTAAAATAGGCGCAAGTGACTTTAAGAGACTCCTATAAGAAGAGTGTAGATAGAAAATTATATAAACAATGCAAGTGTTAGGAATGGATAAGACAGTGAAGAGGTGTTCCTTCTACTCCCAGCACACCATCTGCATTTTCCACATTACAAGTGATAGGATCGACAACTCAGATCAGAAACCACGCCAAAAAATCAAATCGATAATGAGGGCGCTTCCTTTGCTGTCTAGATTTGTCTTCAGCATCATTCACGATGAACTAGGAAATGCCAATTAACTAAGGGGCACTGCCTAATGGATGGCAACCACCTTGACCATACCCATTTCCCCACTTTGCTGAGGGGTGCCTGGGTAGGCTGGGCAGGGGAGGGGCCCCCACCATAGGGCTTGGGGGCTTCCCTGGGAGTGTCAGGACTGGGGGTCATACTCTCGTCAATCCAAGATCCTGTTCTTAAAAAAGACCATCTGTGATGGGGACCAGCCTGCCAACTCATTGTCCCCCTTTCCTTTCTCACACAATGCAAATTTGGGGGCCCAGAGGAAAGAACAGGGGTTCCTTTGTATACAAGTACTTCACATAGCTCATTTACCTCCGTCATGGCAATCGCCCTGTAGCCACCCACTGCTGTCCCAGCAACTCACCCAAGGGAGCCAAAAGGAGGTGTGACACAGAGAAGAGAACCCAGGGCCCTTGGTCCTCAGGCTCACGCCTTACTCCTTGGCTGGGCCCCTCAGACAGAACCTTTATTCTGTAGTTGAAAAGCAAGGCCTCTTCCCCTCACCATAAGGGCCCTGCCGTGTGCCAGGCACAAGGCTGCACAGGGAACCCCATCACCTAAGTAAATTTTTGTACCACCCCAGAGATGGTCTCACTATCGTCCTTTGATAGAGGGGGAAATTGAGCTTCACAGAAGGGAGGCAATTAAAGGGGCAGAGCCTGGACCCCATCCCAGGTTCCAGAACCCTCTGCGTCCCACAGCCTTCGGAGTGTCCAACATGGAGAAAGACTCACATCTGTCTGTGACCTTGGGCAACGGACTCTCTGAACCTCGGGCTCCCTGCATATAAAATGGGGCTCTGATAGCACATGCTGCTTGGGGCTTCTGAGGATTAGATGAGTTAACAAGTGTAAGTGCTTCAAAGAGCAGCCCCATCAGCGCTGGCCAGACGATCGCCCTTGTTCTTGTGCATTGCTCACCCCAGCAAGCTCAGGCTCTCCTTGTTTGTTCCCTCTGAGAAACTAATCCGCAGGGCTTATGCCAATCTTGACTCTCACTATGGGCCTGGGGAGAAGCTGGAGGTGACAGCGGGGACAGACGAAAGTATCCTCCCTGCTCCTGCACACACCCCGCTGCCACATCCAGGCTCAGCAAAGAGAAGCAGGATGTGGAAGGAGCAGGAGACAAGCCTGCAGGAGGAGGTTCCTGGCCGAGCTTCCTTCTCCGAGCAGGGCCCCGCCTGGCACAGCAGCGTTCTCCTCCAAGTAAGCCTGCCTGATATAGGCTGCTCCGCTGGGGCTCCGCACCCCTGGAGACTAATTAGGAGCCAGTCCACAGGCAGATCAGCCCAGAGGACCCAAGCCGGGGCAGCTGGAGGGCTGTGATCCCAGAGCCGCCGGTCCCAGCCTCCACGGCGGTGGCAGCGACCCAGAGTTACCCTGCAGAGCAGAGGCAGCCCCACGGAGACAGTGGCTGTAGCTGGCCAGAGGGCCTCATTTCCAGAAGAGGGAGCAGGAGATATTCATGGCAGGGGCATTCAGAAGAAAAGTATCTTTTTCAAGAATGAACTGCTGGGTTCCCCCTCTGGGGAGTCAGGTTCTGCTGGTTGCAAAGAGAACTGCTAAGTTGACCTGACTCTCAGCTGATTATAAGGATGAAAAGGAACCGAGCGCCTCGAGGAGACTGGAAGTCTTGAAAGAGTGAAGATGTTTAAACTCAACTCCGGCCCCACCTGCAGCGGAGGGCGAGTCCTTGCATCGCTCCAAGAGCAGCCACAGGGCCTAGAGGAGGGGCCAAGGTGAAGATCCTTTTGGCGTCCACGGGGTCAGTGCTGCAGTGGCGGCCACCTGGACATCCTGGGCAGTGGCCCAGGGTCCATCTGGCAGGGGTGCTGGCCAGGGAGGCCCGCATGGTGCCCACAGGGCGCCAGCGCCTCCACACTGTGTTTAGGGGAGCTGACGGCCATGCCCGGCCCAGTGATAAGGCCTTGTGGTTCTTCTTTGGCCACAAATGGCAAAGTCAGTCTTATTAGAAGGGCTCTGAATCCCCTTCAGGTCCACGCGTTGTCCTGGATGAGGCCACTTTCAGCCCCTAACGGACTATTTCACAAAGTTAAGACCCATTCCAAGGGCTTTACCTGGGACTGTCCATGAAGGACAGCTGTCCTGACCCAGAACCGAGGTCTGTGGGCCTCCTCAGGGGGCAGGGACTTTCACCCCAACACTGTTCCACAGCTGGGGTGGGAGGCAGAGAGGATGAGAGACATGGAGGCAAAAGTCCCTGAGAGTGAGGTGTCAACTCACAAGGAGAGGAAAGAACGGGAGCTCAGCAAGTGAACAGGAAACGGAGTCTTTATCTGAATCCAGCCCGTTTCAAGCCAGGAGCTCTGTTGTCAATTTCATGGGGAAGTGCACGGGCCGTGGGGCCACACAGCCCACGTGCTTGGCCTGGACACCCGCCTGGGATCATTCATCAAACCAGCAGAGGGGAAAATCCCCAGCACAGAGGAGCTCCTGGGGACGCGGAGCATCGCTGAGCCTGCCCTGACCCGGGGCCTCACATTTCAATTCCTTCTAGGAAAGACATCAGCACACCCGGCCTCTCTCGGCCCCTTCCCCAGCTCTCCCAGGGCGGCCACCCACACGAGGCAAAGGCTCGAGAGTGAGGCTTGCCAAGACCAGGCTGGCCGCTGAGCCAGGCTCCCTGGGACAGCCCCGGCCCCAGCGTGGGTGAAGGGCACCACCTCCCCTGTCCCGGCGGGATGTGTCAGCCATGCACACAGCAGCCCGGAGAGGAGTCCCTCCCCCGGGGAGACTGGGCTCATGAGGTTGTGCGGCCAGCGCAGGTTTGCGGCAGGGCCTGGGGCAGAAGACCCTAGTCTGAAGCCTGGGGCAGCATCAGATCTACCAGGCTCCAGGAGCCCCTGCTTCTGGACACGGTGGAGCCACACACCCAGGCCTGCAGGGAAGCAAGAGTGCCCCCAATTCAGACAAAGCAAACACCCAGCTTTTAAGTGAGAACAGGGGCAGCCTGGCTTGTGGTGTGAAGCTGGGCACATTTCTCAGTCTCCACACTTACTTTGTGAAGCAGAGCGGGAAGGAAGATCCACTGCAGCGCTGGTTACAGAAGCGAGGACAAGGAAGCAGACTAAATGCCCAGTGACCAAAGACTGGATTGGGGAGATGTGGTGCCGCCACCCCACAGCGGGGAATATATGCAGCCACGGGAAAGATCAATGTGGCCATTTACGGCAACATGGAGGGAGCTAAGGGAGTGGCGTGTAGAAAACCAAGTCACAGAGACAAAAATCTTCACTGGCCTTTTATATAGGGGATGAGCTGATAAAGTAAAATACTCAGAAAACTTGAGGACATTAATAAACAAAGTGAGGGGCCTGAGGCTGAGCAGGAGGAAGGAAAGGACAGTGGATGGAAGGGATGGAGGTGGTGAGAGGTCTTAAAGCAATTTTAAGTAATGCAACAACAAGGCAAGTATGCCAGGCCTCCCTGATGGCACAAGGGGTTAAGTCTTAGCCTATGAAGCAATCCACAGCCACAGCAGCAGTTCAATCCCCCGCCAGGGAGCTTCCCACCTGGCACAGCAGACCTCTCCGGTCTCGCCCACTGCTCCCCTCAGCAGTGTATCTCAGTCAGTCCACCTGTTCTGCTCCCCACTCTGTCTCTGGTGAACCCTCTCACCACCCCACACCTCTGGCCTAAACCTCAGCTCTTGTATGCATAAATAAATAAATCTTCAAAAAAAAAAAAAGGCATGTGGTGGCTCCAGCTGGAGGAGGTAGCCAGCATGGTCAAATTCACAGAGACAGAAAGTTGAAAGACACCTCCCAGGGGTGAGGGACAGTGGGCTGGGGCGTGAGTAGTTAATGGGTCTAATTTCTATTTGGGCTGATTTGATACATCAACTCTGGATCCAGATAGTGGTGCTGTTGCAAATGTACTCCCTACAACTGAACTGACAAAAAAAGGAAGCAGGATCTGTCCCCCAAGACAACTACCCAGTGGGAGCGCTGCCCTGGCCCACAATAAGCAGCTATAAGTGGGCACCACATGGTTATTGGAAGGACCTCCGAGGTAGGGGGGCAGCTGACCCGAGCAGGCCTGGGTGCTGCAAACAGCTGCACACCCCCCAACCCCTGTCTTCTCCTCATTGGGCCTCCCTTCCTCTGGTTCTAGCTGCCACCATCACAACCAGCTCAGGGAGATATCACTCGTCTCCTAACACCCTGGCCTAAGCATAGAGGAAAGAACCCCCTCTCCTGTGTCCTCTTTGTATGGGCTGACATTGTCAAGAGAGAATAGAAATCTGGTAGTCACAGAACACACAAGCATAAAAGAAAGCAGTAAAGTTCTTGAGTACCAGTCTCTGAACCTGAAATGACATGTCTTAAAGGACTACCCAACCTGCTAGTCTGTCTCTAGTCTGTGGCAGCTGACACCTCAAGGCCTCCCCGATCTTCTCTCTCTACTGCCAGGCTCCAAGACCTCACTGCTCACCCCTCCTCAAGACCCTGCCTTTCCATCCAGCACCACAGTGGATTGAAAGTGAAACTTTGTCCCTTGCCACAGGCCTGAGCCCTAAGGCCACATGTAACATACAGCATGGCAGATGTGTGGCCCGTGCAAGGGGGAGAAGACATACTCTCACACGCTCTACTTGGGACTCACAATATATTAAATTATTGGGAGTCATGAAGTGGGAGACTTAAATCAGTGGTCCCCAGAGCAGCAGCAGCTCTGAGAACTTTCTAGAAATGCAAATCCCCCAAACCTACTGAATCAGAAGCTGTAGAACTGGGTCCCAGAAATCTGTGATTTTGACAAGTCCTCTAGGAGAGGCAGAGGCATGCTGGAGCTTAAGAACCACCGTCCCAAGTCACATAGTCCAGCCTGGTGCATGAGCTGAGTTTGCCTCTGTCAGGCACACCAAACACAGTTTCATCATCTGTAAAATGGGGCGGGGGGCTGGGGGGAGGTAGGATCTACTTCATTGAATGGTTGGTTACAAAACTTAGATGACAACCTGCATAGAATGTGTTTAGCAAATTGCCTGGCACATTGTAAGCACTCATAAGTATTCACTAATATTATGAAAAACAATTAAAAAATGGAAAAAAATAAAATGCACAGGAGAATTGGAAAAATAAATAAATAGTCATTAATATTAATCTTTCCAACAAGCCCTAAGAGAGGGTTCCCCAACTCTGACCACTCAACCCACAAGAATTCTGAAAGCTTGGAGAGTTTTTGAAATGGCATGTGCAAGGTCCCTCAGCAGTCGGAGGCATCTTAACAGCCCATGTGGGTGTCTGGTGGACAGGGTTCATTGCATCTTTGCAGAAATCCTCAGCCTGGGCAGCCTCCCCTCCCCGGAGACATCTAGAACCATGTAGAAGCTTTTGGGGTTGATGGGGTGCTCCTGGATTGTTGGTGCCCAGACGATGAGGGATTCTCAGCCTACATTGTACAAGATGGTGCCACACAAGGAAGACTTGTCCTGTCAGTGGACTGGTGCCAGATGCCAGTGCCCCTTCCATTGAGAAACGCCAAGAGCCCCGGGAATCCAGAACTACACAGAACAAGACACCATGTCAGAGCTGACCGGAGACGCCAAAACTCAAATCACAGAATTGCAGTGACCACAGGATGCATTTTCTCCGACTCCCCAAACTCCTGCTTCAGGTGCTAACTATTATTCCAGATATCGCGTCTCACTTTGGCATGCAATTGCCTAACTCCTCTAACTTCCACCACCCCCTAAACCTACAAATGGGTCTCCAGGCAAGCATTTTCCAGCACAGAATTCTTGAGGATCCACCCACATTCTCTAAAAGCTAATAGAGCGAATGGAAGTTTGGTCCAGAGAAAAGGTGTGGTGTGGACCTGTAGTCTTACAAACCCAGTGCTATTTATTGTTGGTTGGTGAGCAAGGGGGACCGAAGAGAAAAAGAGATGGAATTGGTGCTGTTCAGAAAGTGCAAGATCCCTGACTGTCCTAATGCAAGCCATGGATTTAATCAACAGACTCTACTGCGATTTATTTCCAGGGATGCCCTGTGTAAAGGTGCCCAGACAGAGAGCCGGGGTGGACGGGGCAGCCGTGCCCACAGACACACACCAATCACCGGCCGGCCTGAAGCCATGACAGGTGTGACTGTGATGAAGCTGGCCAGTTCCCAGACTTAACACTTCTTTTTCCCAAATGCTCACCCTTCCTCTAGGGACTGCACCTGGGGCTTTGGCCACTTAACCCTCCCCACAACAGGCAGAGACTGCCCGTGTTAAAACCTTCCTTCTCCCACAAACCATTAAGCTGTCAAGCTGAGGAGGCAAGGAAACTCAGAGGGTGCTGGTGCCGGAATGCTAATGGCAAGCCCTGCAATTATTCTCTCTGCTCTGGACAATTCCCGCTTCAACTTTACTGGCCCTGGGTCATATTTGTGATCTTTGGATGCTGACACGGAAGAGACATGTTTTATGTCAGAAATAACCAGGGAAATTATGGTTTGATAGAGATAGAGGTACGACTAGTACAAGTGGGCTTTTTTCCATTGTTTTCCCTTGGACATCCACACAGGTGTCATATAATGACTTCTGGCTAAGGCTCTCCTCCAACCCCCTCCAAAGGAAAAACAACTTCTCCATAAATACCTGGCCCACGTCAGGGAAATAGCTGTGTCACACACTTGAGTACCATTTTCGAGGACACTTTAAATAGAGCATCGGTCGCTGCTTTCAATTTAACGTGTGAACGGGAGCCGCTGAGGCAGGCAGAGATGATAAGCTGTGGGGCTGGGCTCACAGCTTCCAGGGCACATCTGTTCAGACTTTTAACAGCCCCAGAGGCACTGAAGGCATCTCAGGGACAAGCCACAAGCAGGACCCACTCAGCAAATGTGAATGAGCACCTACGATGCCCGTGCAAAGCTCGTGGCCAGGCACTGTAGGTGAGTTCCTCTTCCAGGTGAGATGGACTTTGCAGATGACAACAGGTCATGGGGAAAATGTTTCAAATGATACAAGATGAGTGAAATGCTCTGTACGTTCAGAGGCGAGCTGGGTGGTCTCAGTTTTTTTTCCTGTGCAGAAACCCCTGCCAAGTTTTATGAGGATTAAATGAGATCAAGTATGAGAGGTGCCAAGAATGATTTCTGGAATTAAAGAAGTGTTGCATAATATAGCAGGAGTCAAGGAAGTAGGCTTAAGAGAGCTGACATCAAATTATTATTGATCATTTTAATTATAAGTCTGGTTGGAAATAAAAACAGCAGGGCTATCAGATAAAACCGGATGAAGAGCAGGTAACATACGGGCAGATGAAGAGAAAGGAGTTAGGGAATAGTATCTGCAAGAGTACAGATATAGGAAATTGGGGATTTGCATGGGAAAACGTAAATAGTATAATGCGTCTTCAATTTCTGCACTTGTAATTATGACGCATCTGGAGGTGGGTTTCTTTCCACTTATCCTCTTTGGAGTTTATAGGCCTTATAAAAATCTCTATTTTTAAATTTTGGAAAATTCAGCCATCATTTCTTCAAGCAATAATCTCTCTTTTATTCTCTCTCCCTTTCTTTGCAGAAATTCAGTTCAACTGGTAAGACCTTCTTGCTATATTTTCTGTGTTTCTCACTCTCATTTTCTAACCCATCATTTTGGATGGTTTCCTTTTGCCCTGAACCCTCCCATCCCAACTTTATTAACTAACTTCTTAGCTGTGTCTAAATTCTTTTAAAAGCCATACATCAGGTTCTCAATTTCAGTGGATGTATTTTTAGTTCTAGAATTTCTTTTTGATTCTGGTTTTGAAATCTATTATATCATTTTTATAGTTTCGAGGTTGCTGCCAGGTTGTATTCTTGTCTTATTTCTGTTGAAAACAGTAAGCATGGTTACTCTAAAGCCAGTGCCTAGTCAAAACAGTATCTACAATACCTGAAAATCTATTGTTTCTGCTGGTTCTTGTCCCTGTTGACTAGTGTGCCAGCACATCTTTGATTGTATGCTAGACATTGTATTCAAAGTCTTGTTTATAGGAACAATTTGATGGATAGGATAATGCCCTTCAGAGAGTATTTTAATGCTTTTGCTGGGAGACTGACTTACAATACAGTATAACAATTCAGCAACAGAGATTCCCCTAAGTTACTCAAATAGTGCAAATTTGGACTTCAGAACTGGCCAAGGCTCATTTATTTATAGTCTCAACCCAAAATGCTCCAATCTTGATTGGTTTCAAACTCCAGCTTTGTCCTTTCACCCCATGAGGCTAAGAAATGCAAATTCTTAGATACTCAATTGCACCTTTAGAAACCAGCAAAAAGTCTCAGCCCTCTGGTAACATACCTCTTGCTCTCCATCTTCTCCCAAAATTTGGCCCTGCAAATATTCACCACCTGCTAGCCTTTTATATGTCTTCAGCACCCTTTGAGGTACCTTTCCCACTTTCTGAGTTTTCCTCAGTAGAAGGATGGGTCTGGATTACCTAGTTTGCCAATGCCAGAAGCAAAAGTCCAACAAACAGTAAATGATTTAGCTGGGACTTTAGATTTATGTTAGAGAGGAAATAAAAGAAAAACCTAAAATAAAGACTGATTCTAAATATGGATAACCTTGAATACTAAGCTAAAGAGAAAATACACATTAATCCATGAGGAGCCATTGAAGACTCCTGAGCAAAGGAATGGTAACTGAAAGCAATACTTGAAGAAGAATTGGGCACTTATGTGCCAAATAGATAGCAGGGGAGAGGGGGAAGAGCCAAACTAAAATCAGGAAGGAAAACTGGTTTTATCAAACTTCTAGAAAAGAGGTAACATCTGCCTAGGGTTGTGGTGGTAAGACATGGAAGACAGAAGGGGCCAGGAAGTCCAGGGGTAGCATGAAAATGAGGTACACCAACCAGAAGCTGGAGAGAGAAATTTGAATTCTGTTCCAATTCTGGTTTTAGAAAACAGAATTGGAGAAAGAAAAGTCAAAGAGGACCTGGGGTTTGGGACCTGAGTAACGCAAAGAGGGAAATGAAAGAGCTTTGGAGGAAGAGAATAAGGAAGGGGTCAGTGTCACACCCCCACGTGTTCTCCTGTTAGTCATGATATATCCCCAGGAGAAGATCTCAGCGGAAGTTAGTGCCTGTAGTCACTCTCTGAGCCAGAATCTTCCCAGCGAACTGAGAACTTTACATGGGAATAAATAACCCACTCTTGGAATACAATCATTCATGACAGCACAGCATCAGGCAGGTGGGACAACCTCTTGGGAAATGTCATCCCATTTTTTGACATCGGAGATTCCATAAGGGAAATTGGCTGACAGCACAATTCTTGTTTAGGGTGAGGAGAAAGCCCCCAGGACCTCCCCTGGTAAATAACCCGAGATCCCGGGGCATGAGAACACAAGCCAGGAGGTTGCACAGACAATAAAGAGCACACAGGCATAGACTTGGATGTGCAGCCGGGGGATGGTGCAGACCCATTCGCTGTGCGACAAGTGATCTGAGGACCCCGCCACGGTCGTCATTGGTTCCACTGAGTGATGAAAAGTGTCCACGAGGGCGCACTTCCCAGGATTCCAGGTGGAAACTGAAGCGAGTGGAAATGTAAACCTTTAAACTACACTCATGTTTTGTTCGGCCTAGATGTTTGCCATGTATTATAGATATTTTTCCCCATGCCCATCCTCCCTTCCATTTGTATGAATGAGTGTTAAAAGGTAGCTACCTATGAGGAAATAACTTCTGCTTTCATTGTGGGGATCTGGGAGATGAAATAAAATAGGAGAATGTTACTTGAGGAAGGGCTATATCATTTTGTAAATAAATTACCGAGCTTGGCATCGATCTGAGCTGAACTTTCGCTACAGATGGAGATAAGCAGGATGGCAGCAGGGGGCCAAGCTCAACACACGCTGGACCTGTTCACCCCCGCCACTTATTAATTGTCTGCACCAAATCAGTAAGATCTGCAAAAAGCCATGTCCTTCCTCTGCTATGTCCTATCCCAAGACATCTGTCTGTCTTCAGACCTGGAGTTCAAAAGTATGCCAACACCTTTCCCAGCATCCTCTGGGCTCTTGTTATCTGTCCCCAAACAGTCCTACTGATCCTCCCCGAAGAAGCCCACCTCTTGACATCACTTACGTCCCTGTGGGCA
The DNA here is from genome assembly GCA_004024925.1 of Scalopus aquaticus. NCBI lineage: Eukaryota > Metazoa > Chordata > Mammalia > Eulipotyphla > Talpidae > Scalopus > Scalopus aquaticus. Next base: position 311,193 of record PVIJ01000203.1, read on the forward strand.
GCCTCTGAATGCTAGGGTGGAGGTGTGGGTGGAGAGCTGACACTTACCGACAGACTCAGAGGCCGGAGCAAAAATACCCCAGGGATTTCTGTAAACTCCCTGAGGGTGAGGCAGTGTTTGCCAGTTCCCTACTGAACTCCTGGCACTGCACATGGCTTACAGCACAGTCAATCCTGGAATTGGTGAACCGAGGGAGCTGAGGAGAGCGTGACAGATAGCACTTTCCAAGTAATTCTTAAATGTTTTGCCACCCAAGAGGAAGAACAATGGATTTGCCTAATCATAGATAGTCTAACACTTTCATTATAGAGTCCCAAGGAGGGGCCCCCTCCCCAAAAATGTATTCTGGATTTTCCCTCTCAAAGCACTCATTCCATAAAAAAGCAAAACAGCAGTAGGATTTCCATGCTCTTGAGAAAGGGAGAAGTTCACAGCTTTCCTGCTGCTTTGGAGGGAAGGGAAGGCAATTGAGGATACAAGAAGGCAATTGAGGATACATGAAGATGCTAAGAAATACAATAGAGTAGGGGGAGCTAAGAAAAGCCAGGAGCGCAGCTGGAGTGAGGAAGGTCTGGCTGACTGGCTAATACCACACTACCCGGTACCTGTAAGTCTGGACCCAGCAGGAGGTGGTCAGGCACTTCTGCTGACTAACGGAAAAACTTTGCCCAGTCAGAGCTAAGACTGGGACACGGGAAGGGGACCCCAATAACCCACCAAGCCTGGAAACGACACAGTGCCGGTAGCCCACTGCCTCTGATAACTGCCGTCATCACAGTTAGTGTGACAGTGAACACCTATTCCAGGTGGACAGGTGCTCCTAAGGGCTTGCTGGCTGAGCCAGGCCACACCCAGTTTCCCTCAGAGAGGTTCTGCACTTCACCCAAGGGCCCAGGGTCCTATCCTCTAGCTACAACTCCAGGAATAGTCCCTGGCACTTTGGAGGATATTCCCAAACTAATCTTCAGAATAAAGAACAATGGCAACACTGCAGAGAAAAGGTTTGAAGGTAGAGATGTGGAAATGGATGTTTCCAGGACAACAAAAAATATATAACTAGGAGAGATAAGTACAGAGGTCTCTTAGGGTGGCTACTATTTTAGGCCAACCTCTGGGCCCTGAAAAGTCTAAATTCTTTCTATTTTCACCTGTTGACCCCAGATGGAGGTTAGGATTCCCTCCAGAGGTCCTGGCGGAGGAAGGAAACAGTAGTCTCGATGTGTTGTTCAACCCTCCATTGCTTCTAGCCCAGGTAGGGCCACGTCCTTAGATTCACCTCTCCGACTCTAGAAGTTTCACTCCAGCTGCCCAGCGACCCTCGAGCAAGGCTTCCATCTTGGACAGTAATGGCGGGACCAGGGTACCATTCTGATTCTCCTAGAAGTCTCCATGAGGCAACTCTGGTCACTAAGCAGAGCCACAAAGCAGGTAGCAGCCCCAAGCCCACACCCCTGAGTGCAAAGGTCACGCTCAGCAACTATCCCTACTAACTCCCCGGGCTCAGCGAGGCAAAAGGACAAAACTCCCATGTCTGCATTTCACTCTGAGTGGACGACAAGCTTTTATTTTTTTTAAAGATGGGAATTTATTTAATTTCTTAAGAATTATTTTTATTATTTATGCATACAAGCTGGGGTACAAGCCAGAGGTGTGGGGTGGCAAGAGGGCTCACCAGAGAGAATGGGGAGCAGAATAGGCAGATCGATGGAAACACACTGCTGAGGGGAGCAGCGGGCGAGGCAGGAGAGGTCTGCCGCGCCATGTGGGAATCTCCCCGGCCGGGCGTCAAACTCGTGTCGCCACTGTCGACAGCTCCACAGCACAGCACTTAACCGCTGCGCCACCAGGGAGGCCCTGGACAATGAGATTTGAGGCCAGTCTCCTTCATGGGATCTTCCCGAGGCCCCTTTCTTACCCTTGCTGGGGCTGCACTTGAACTCTGGCCACATCTCCCGTGAGGTCCCCTGCGGGCAGCGCACACCCAGGGCATCAGCACCTCTGAGGGCATCAAGGCCCAGAGAGCTGTAACTTTAGGATCTCCCTGGGGTTCTGGTGCAGGCAAGGCTCCAAAACTCGAGAGACAACCAACCCAGGGTCCTGGGCAAGTGACACGGTGACTCAGCGAGCTGGGGAGGGTCCCCGCGGGATGAGCCGATGCGGCCTGCTGCTGTCGGCCTGTGGGAGCCGAGGCTCCAGTGTTCCCAGACGGGCCTGTTTCTTTACACAAGTGCCAAACCCATGCTTGAAGTGAAATCTCTTGATCTTTAAATGCTGGCCACAGCAAAACATTCCATGAGCCAACACGAAATGTATACAGTATTCTAAACCAATGGTGCATTAGTCTGAATACAGAAAGACGCATGATGTGCTGTGGCTCCTGGGTCTCTAGTTAGCAGCCGTCTTCGAGAACCACAGGTTTGGGATCCAAATAAGGAGCACTAAGCTTTGGAATGTTTCTCAGCCATGCCTAGGGAAACCTCGCCTTCCTTCCTCAGAACAGCCTCAGTCAGCCCTCAAATGCAAAAGGCGCCAGCGGCCTCTTAGTCCGCTGGAGGGCAGTCCTCTGGCTCCTCCTGGGGTGGAGGAAGCATACCCCATTTCTGCAACCCTTCAAGGTGATCCAGTGTCACTCCACACCATCACCCTATCCCAGTCTCCGTGCTTCCTGACACCAGGGTGCACACTCCCCTGGGCCAGAGCACCCACTGCTGAGAAGGGGGATCCCTTGCTGATGTCTTAACTCAAAGAGCCTCAGAAATCCCTAGGCTGGAGGCGCCAACACCCCTCTCTTGAGTTCCCAGAATCTATAAGAACAAAACTGGCATTATTCCAAAATACGATCACTCAAAACATCTAAAATCTGCCTGTAGGAAGCAGAAAAGGAAGTTGGGGGGGAGTGCTCTGTGTTTCCTTCCCTGCAGCGAGAAGCCCCCCAGCATTTCCTGGTAGGATCCACAGGGTGCAATCATTCCCCTTGAGTTGCCACAGCAGCCTCAGCGCACCCCAGCCTGAGTATACTGTTTTCTACCCAAGCAGAAATATGAAGAGAAGGCAAAGCAGGGTCGAAGATGGTCAGCCACAACCACACACGGGCCATGATTCTCTTCCTCTTCCCCACATCCTCCATCCCCAGGAGCACAGCTAAGGATCATCCTTCCAAGGAGGTTTGAAGACAAGAAACACAGGAAAGAAAAAGAGAAGTGCACCAACAGGGATTTGCAGAAGGTCTTTTCCTTCCCCTTGGCCAGCCCCAGTGGGTTCAAGGTGCTCTACTGCAGGGCTACAGCAACTGAGAGGGGAAGGAATCCAGTGTAGGTCAAAGTCCAAAGGAAAGCCATTTTGTAACACTATGACCAATGAAAGCCGCCATTACTTCAGAACCAGGCAGCCCTTTAGATCTGGGAGCTGGAGGGGACCAATGCTGACAACCCTTCGAGTACTGACTTTTTTAGTGAAGCCCGAAGACCAGAGGGGAAAGGAAACACCATTCATGGGAGTGACCGAAACCCATTCCCCACAAGCAATAAATAGGACTCCAGTAAGGGTGACCTTGCCTTGGGCTGGATCATCAGCTCCACCCTGACCCGCCTTCCACCAGGTTCTGCATTCCCACCCCCTCCTCCCACACCCTTGGAGAGTCTGATTCAATCAGACTGGAATGAAATCAGGGCAAATATAATTTTTCAAAAGCTCCTTAGGTGAATCCTAGAATAAACAGACTTGGGAACCATGGGTTCGAGCCCTGAGATTCACAAAATGAAAATATGCAAGTCAGATTAATGCCAAACTGGTCCATCTGGTTTCACTGCTCCAGGAAAGGGAGCCCAAAAGTATGCCAATTCATTACAAATAGCCTGAAAAATACATTTATTTTTCAAATACTTCCTCTCTTAAAATCAAAAGAAATGACAGACAGCTCCACGAAGATATTTTCTGATTCTAGTTCCAAAAAACAAAGCTGAAAGTCCAAAGAACAACAAAAACAAGCATCAGACAAGATGAAAGAACATGAGAAAAGAATTTACAATAAAACTGTAAAAATAAAATTGAAAAATAAAAAGAGAGAGAGAAAATCTGAAAATTCTTTCCCAAAGAGAAATGTGCTAGGACGTTTCAGGAGCTTCCTTGGCTCTTGCTCTGGGCTAGATATTGGCATCAAGAAATTTACAAACATCATCTCACTTAACACTCAGGGAAGGGGTCATTAAGCTGTTTTGCAGATGCAGAAGGCCGAGCCAGGGAGAAGCAGACTATGCATTGGATCTAGAACTGATCTCAGAGCCTTCCCCTTTAAGCCTACAGCACGCTGCTTTTCAAGACCTTCTCAAGTCTGCATCTCTGCTTAAGTGGCTAGGTCTGTGAACATCACTCAACAAACGTTCCTTCCAGGCCAACAGAGTCTTTCAGTTTCCTGGCTAGGGCCTTCCTGAATACAGGCAGGCGTGGCTGAATTCAAGAGAAGAAGCAGGGAGTGCAAACAGGGCTCCTCCTCCTGGGAGCTCCCAGCAGGGCCAGAGCTGTCCCAGGGATCCTGGCTCACACATCGAGTGGGCATTCCAGAACCACGAAGATGGAGAAGGTGCAAACCCCACCGACACCCATCAGGAGAATCAAATCAGGGCTAAAGGTAATGAGACAGCATTGGTAAAACCTGGATTGCTATTCTGTGGGCTGCTCTGTCTCAGCACCACCCAGCAGCTTGCAAATGATCCATGCGGATGACAAGAAACTAGAGAGCACTTCTCTTTGTAGTCACAACTACAGATCCCAAGATCACCAGGCCCAAATTAGGACAGAAAGCCACCACTGACGCACACACAGGGCCCCGGGGAGTCTGCGCTGGAGCACATCTAATGCTGTCGAACAAAACGTGAAACCGAAGAAAACACCCAGCCAAACAGAGCCCTTTGAATTGGTGGCTTCACTCCAGGGCTGCAGATGGGGGGAGAGCATGCAGGGAGACAAAGCTTCTCTTTGGAAAGGCTGAAAAGAGTTTCTAGGAATGCCACGTCCCAAATCCGGTGGGGTTTGCGAGGGGCTTGGAGAGCCGGGGTGCTGCAGGCACTTCATCATCTTGTAGGAAGTAGAGTTCTAGACCTGCCTAGCTCTCGGCTTTAATTAAATGAAATCCTAATGCAAAATTAATTCAGTGTGGAGTTTACGCAAGAGGACTGAGAAAGGGTTTTTATGATAAGCCCATGAGCATATGAGGTTCTTACTTAGATTTTTGTTTATTTGGTTTTTAGTGTGCTACCATTTTGCTCTGTGGAGAGTCATGGAGAGGGGTGCAGGCACAGGCTTGGGGGAGACTGCAGCTGAATGGTTGCCAGCCAGGCAGTCTGATTCTGTCCCCCTCTCCTGCCCCCGATATCCCTGCCCTGACCCAAAGTTGAGCGTGTTCTCGCCAAACACCAAGACCAAGAATCCTATTGTGCTGTCCAATAAATACCCAACCTAGTTTCTTCCAAAGTTAGAAAGAGGGTATAAAACACCAATCTATTTTTTTCCTAATTCGCACGAGTAAACGGCACCCCCCTCCCCGCCACACCGGAGAAATCACCTAGAGATTTAAATTCCCATTCACAAAATATTTTTAGACTACTCACTCCTTTGGAAGGACAGGCCTCCCTTGCTTTTCCAAAGTGTCAGCCACACCAGCTCGCTTCATGGAACCTGGACGGTGCGACCTGCTCGTGTTAACTGGTGAGACCCAAAGGGGATTTCCGCCTTTTACGACCGAAGGCGAAAAGCAGAACAGCAATCAGCGAGGGTTTTGCAGCAGCTGGTGGTGCGGGCTGCGCACCCTGCTGGGAAGGGCCCATGAATCGCCTTCCCGGAAGGGCCTTGCAAGCTGGAGGGGGCTGCTCACCCCGCTGTTACTGTATGCGGGTGGCATCTTAGGTTAGGGCATGGCTTGGTACGATGAGATCTCGGAAGGCTCAACAGTGTTTTCATATAAATGAGTGGCAATTGCTTCCTCACTTTGCACCCTCTTTGGCTGATGCAAGCTCTCCCAGGATCCTAGGATGGCTCCACTTTCAGCTAGCGGGAAACCTGTGTCTCAGAGCAGCCGTCTCAGTGCAACCTCGAGAAACGGCTCTGAACGTCACCGCCTGTGAGAATCCATTGGAGAACTTTGAAAATGTGATGCCTGGTCCCCATCCCGAGCAACTTGGATATATTTGGTCCCTTCTAAGATTTTTGAAACCTGGAACCACAGACCCTGGGAAAACCTTAAAAGTGCTCTTGCACCAGGCCCCCTTGGCAGGGAGAGCATTGACTGTAGGGAGACGTGCTCAGCAGTCATGTCTACAGAGATTGGGGTTAAGTTATTGCTCCATCTTTAATATTTCCTGTTTTTTTAAATTTTTGATTTTTTTTTTAATCTGGGGAGCAGTGTGGCAGCTGGGATTTTTTCTTAAAATGAATTTTGAAGGCTCAGCTCATTTTCATGGAGGGATATGTGAGTTACAGTTTCAGCATTAGGTAGAGAAAAGAGGATGGAGAGTAGACAGAACAGGTGTGTGTGTTTGGGGGGTGGGGTCTCCCTTCTCCGGGAGGACAGGCTGTGGCTGGGATCCAGGTGTTGCTTGGAGCACTGATCAGACACTGGGAACCATGCCAACACGGGGCAACCTAGCTCTGCTTTTTCTTGGTGCCTTAAGGTGACAGTGCAGCCCTGTCCCCATGCCTGAAGGGTACGGACTTTCTCAGAAAGAAAACAAGGGCTGGAGTGTAAGTCCTCACTGGAGCTCCTTGTACTCCCACTCCACAGCCTGAGGACGGGGGGTGGCTCAGATACCCAGGTATGAAGCATCCTTAGTTAAACTAGTAAACAAGGGCCCCCTCAAGCTCCCCTTTCATTGCAGGGTAAGGTACTCACTGTCACTCTTCTGTTCCCATCAGCAACCCTGACTCTTCAGAAAATTTTTATTCAGAGTCATGGCCTGGTCTCTGCTTGCTGAGAAAGATTTGGGGAAGGGCCTCTTCCAGGCTTGAATTTATGGGGAGCACAGCAACAGGGAGCCAGTCAGCATTTCTTCAGCTGCAGGAAGCAATTAGCAGGCACTTAAAGGGCATCAGGATGGGGCTCAGGTGGTTTTTAAAAATATTTTTTTTTTAAAGATTTATTTATTTATACATACAAGCTGGGGTACAGGCCAGAGGTGTGGGGCGGCGAGAGGGCTCACCAGAGACAGAGCGGGGAGCAGAACAGGTAGATCAGAAATACACTGCTGAGGGGAGCAGCGGGCGAGGCAGGAGAGGTCTGCCGCACCATGTGGGATTCTCCCCGGCTGGGCATCGAACTCGCATCGCCGCTGCCGACAGCTCCACAGTGCAGCGCTCAACCGCTGCGCCACCAGGGAGGCCCGGTTTTTAAAAATCTTTATCTCAAATTCGCAAGTCACTGAGGCATGCTGTACACAATCTCCACCCCCTCCCGGGGTCTGTCTGGGAGCACGAAGGGAGCATGCCCAGAAGCCCAGCTATCCGCCTTGGCATAGGGCTCCCATCGTACATTCCCACTGGCACTGACCACATCTGTGCCAAAAGCCCCTCTTCCCATATCCACTCTGGAGCTCAGTCTTCTCCCTCCCTCCAGGCCACTCACACACCCTGCGGGGAGCCTTGGTGGCGCAGCAATTAAGCGCTGTGCTGTGGAGCTGCCGGCAGCGGGAATGCGAGTTTGACGCCCCACTGGGGAGATGCCCACATGGCACGGCAGACCTCTCCTGCCTCGCCCGCTGCTCCCCTCAGCAGTGTATTTCCGTCGATCTGCCTGTTCTGCTCCCCATTCTGTCTCTGGTGAACCCTCTCGCCGCCCCATGCCTCTGGCCTATACCCCAGCTTGTATGCATAAATAAATAAATCTTTAAAAAATATATCACACAGGTACCTCCGATTCAGCTCATAGACACCAGGTACTCCTGTGCTCCCCATCTTGTTGGAGCGGCACTACCCACAAGGTCCTCCACGTCCCTCAGCTGCCTCATCTAATCGCCATCAAGTCTGCTCATGAACCTCAAACCCATTTCCGGACCCTCTCCCATCCTTCCATTGATGCCTCGTGACCTCCTGAACTGCATTAACAGCTTAACTGACACTCCAAATCCCGGTTCACCCCCCTCCATGCTGCCTGACACATCCGAAGACAGTGATCTCCTAAAGACTATATCCAATTAGGTTACCTCCAAGTCCAAACCCCTTTCACAGCTCCCCACACCCACATGAGAGTCTAAAGTCATATTTTATTTTGGCTGTCCCTTACCCCCACCCCCCACTACACCCATCTCTCTTCCTCATGGAGTATTCTTCCACAGGTTTCTCCACACTCAAAAATCAACACACAACGAATCAGATTACACGTGCTTTTCTCCTCTGATAATCCCACATGGAAACCCTCCAGGTCAGCTGGTTTAACTGTGATTTTATTTTATGATAGCTGTATAATGTTCTATGGATGGATATACATGATTTATTCAGCCATTCCCCTATCTTTTTTAATTAATTTATTTTTAACTGAGATAATATTGGGATATCCTCTTCAGGTATTATCACCATAGGGGACCCACCACCCACTCACCCACATTTCATTGTGTTTCCTTACTTCTTCCTTACCCCTCTACCTCCTCCTCCCTTTGGTGCTTCATTGCTGTAGTCAGCTGTCAAGGGTTTGTTTTTCAGCTTGTCTTTATCTGATTATTAATTTAGTTATTTTATATCTCACATATTAGTGACATTCTCCAATATTTATCTTTCTCCTTAGACTGAATTCACTTAGCTTTATCCCTTTAAGCTCCATCCACGTTGCCACAAATGGGGTGAGTTTATCTTTTTGGATCGCTGAGTATTCCGTGTGTGTGTGTGTGTGTGTGTACACACCCTCTTCTGGATCCACTCATCTGTTCTGGGGCACTTAGGTATGTTCCATAGTTTTGCTATAATAAATAGCACTGCAATAAACAAGAGTGCAAGTTCCCTTTTGAATTAGTGTTTTTGAGTTTTTTGGATAGATGCCTAGGTGTGGAAATACTGGGTCGAGTGGCAGATCCATGTTTAATGTTTTGAGACACCTCCATACTGTTTTCCATCAGGGCTGGACCAGTTTGCATTAAGCATTTGCCCTATAGACAGACATTCTCTTTAGTTTTTTTGTGGCACAAAGATTGATTCAATTATAAACCTCCTGTACACACAGTCTGTATGTAACAGTCCCACGACTTCCATGAGATAGTCCCAGGAGCAGGAATGGATTCTTTTGTTTGTTTGTTTGTTTTTATTAGAAGCTGCTAGTTTACTGTTGGTCTTTGTAACCTTCTTCACTGAGGTCCAACTGATCCCCAGTACCACAACCAGTACCACTTTCCTATGTGACCTGAGCCTGAGACAGTGGTCCAGTAGGTACCACCCCCTTACTCAAGAAGGCTATCACTGAGCAGCAAATGTATACATAGTAAGACTTGGGAGTGAGATAAAAGACACCAGGTCAATATCTTATTGAGCTGTCATGGTCTCTGAGGGGGAAAGCAGAAGGATGAGGTCATTGGAGAAAAGCACATAGGGTGAAGGCATCATAATGGTGCCTGTAGCTAAGACTCAATAACATTGGGGCCATGAAAGATGGATAATGCTGGATCTTTTCATCACTTTTCTTTTCCCAAACCAGCCCAGTCCATAATAGCGTGGTTTCCCAGTAGCTCCTAACATCCCATATATAACACTCTGCTTTCCTGTCTTTAACATAAAGACATTCTAAGCACCCCAACACCGGGCCAACCAAAGCGATAAGGTCCACCTAGTGGCTCTGAAATGCAAAGCTACCCACTATGGCATCTTTCAAACTTCTCTTTTACTTGCCTTACTATTTTCTTTTTTCACCTTGCAACTCCTTTTGGTTTTCCACCAAGTATGGAAAATACCTCTTAAGAAAAGTCTACCTTGGTCTAAGGAATGAGGCATTACAGGCTTCCTCCTGCAGGTTCTCTTAGCTTCACTTTTCTTCTGGACTGGTCTGCAGCTGCACTTGACCGTGTACATAGAGAGTCTTTCAGCATCCAGCCCCAGGGCTGCCGGACCTGGAGACACGGAACCCCCGTGTATCCAGTCCCCATACCTGTTCCGTAGGTAACTTCCTTCACACACCTTCTCTTTCCTCCTCACCTGACTAGATGCAGAAGTGCCAGTGGGAACTGAGAAGACCAAGAGATGATAAAGCCACGGGTGGAAGGCCCTGAGTTCCTGAATGGGAAACGCCCCCATATACTAACATATACTGGATGTCTATGTGTGACCCCATTGATATTTGGGGGACGTTTGTTACAGAGTTAGTCCACCCTGACTAATATACTACTCATGAGCAACTCGAGATCATACAGAACAACCTGTAGCAGGAAAACAATATGCAGCTCTCCCAACACCTTTGATGGTAAATTCCAGACAGCCCTGCAGGCAGAGTAGCAAGCTTGCCTCCCTTTCTGCCATGACTACCAGCCATACCACACAAGGCCGTCCCCACACAAGGCCGTCCCCCCACACCGCCGTCCCCCCACATGGTCATCCCCACACAAAATCAGAGCTGACTTTGAAAAGCCCGAGTCCCGCCAGCCCTGCACCCTCCCGGCCACCCCCCCCCCAGCCCCTCCGACCCTGAGGAGTGCAGATCCTGTGATCACAGAAAGAAAATGCAATATGATTCTAGGTGTCACCTTTCAAAGGGTGTTAGTGACTGTCAGCGAAAGTGATTTAAGCCCCGGAAAAACCCTTGTGTCCTTTTAACATCCAAAACTAATCCTCTTCACACCAGACATCAATGTTAAATAAACAGAAATTTCCATTAACCTGCACCTCTGTACATTTGTTTTTAAAAGGTGGTGTCACTCTCCTTTAAATGAACATCCTAATTAGTGTATTAATAAATAGCTGAATGGAATCAATGAGACATGTAATCACGTCTGACCAGGAGTAGGGCCGGGTTGAAGGGGTGGGGGGAGGAGAGAGGGGAAGAATCTTATTAGCAGGTTTGCCGAGGAGGGACGTGCACCATGAATGCCCCACACGGAACCGAGAGCAGCAGGGCTGACAATGCATGTAAGGCTGAGTGCTCGCCCCGCCTCCTTCCCGTGACAGGAAGGCTCCTGGTGGGAGTTAATGTGACTAGCAGGGAGGATGCTAATTGGGGCTGGAAAAGCCATTCAGAAACTGTGTCCAGATCATAGCTGGCAAAGTTACCCAGATCCTCGGGGCCGGAGGTCTCACTCCTAGACCTTTACTCTAAACACTGAAAACTAACCAGCTGGGAACACTGATTTAGTTCCCAGCAAACACTCGCTCTAAAAGAGAAGCCACAATGGGAGTTATTTGTTTGAGGCTCTTGGTTAGTCCGACTCTCCTTCAATAATCTGGGTCCACAAGGAGTAGCTAGAAGGGCGCCTGCCCCGAGAGTGGGGGCAAGGGGAGGCCCAGAGCCTGGCCCCTCTGGAGACACCTGGAGGTGGGAATTGGGCAGCCAGCCCCCCATTTCCTGTAGCAGGCGTCACAAGGCTGTGGAAGGTGAGAAGAGGAAATTCTTTTGCAGGTAGGCATTTCCAGGGGTGATTGGATTACTCGCCACTCCCACTCCCCTACCCTCGTTGGCATCCAGCTTGCCACTGATACTCAGTTGTATTTCCTCCATCTGGAGACACACCCCTTTGGGCCCCAAAACTCTGAACTAAAGCAACCTGGGCTTTTATTTCCCTGAAGACTAATATCAAATATAATACCCTTCAATTCAAAATCCATTAGGGCAGAGCCCCTTCCCCAAGGCCAGCTACGTGATACCAACTGAAGTAGAAGTTGTGTTAGCATGATGGAAAGACCTCTTGCCTTGAATCCAACGCTGCCCACACCAGCCCCCTGAGGGGTGGTCCTGCCAAGAGTGAGGGGATAGACTTGTTAGCCCTAGATGACCTGACCCAAGAATCTGGGGTGCTAGGGGTCCGTGCCGTGGAAATGAGGTTCTTCCTAATTCTGCTCTCTGGAGAGGCCAGTCCCTCGGGGTGTACCTCACTGAAAGCAGAAATCCCACCTCTCTGAATACCTATCTCTGGCACCCATATCCATACCCAGGTCACCTAGAAGCTGAGTCTGCAGCTTGAGAGCTGTTCTACCAGCCCCAGATGTGGCCTATAGCCCACTCACCCGCTTGCCCTGAGTTCAGCATTTCCTGGAATGACAGTAAGAAGACAGATTAAAGGAAGAGTGGGGGCTGCGGAGGCAGCTCTCAGCTGCCCTTCAGCTATTTCCACATTACGACTAATGGTGTTTTGCCCCAGGAGGCTCATAATACTTCTAGAAGGATCTCCATGTCCCCCCAGACCCATGGAGAAGCCAGAGGGTAACAGCCATCAGCTCATCAGTTCAGGAACAGAGCTTCCTAGAAGGCCCAGGAAGTGACAGACAGAGGGAGGGATCACAGACAATCATCCCCAGCCCAGATCTGAAACACGAGCATAAAGAGCTGGGGGCCAGGGCCCTCCTTGTCTAATTTGAAAGGATCTACCCACCACCTCCTGCTTCCCCCTGCCCCAGTACCAGTATCTTACCCCACCTCTGAAATGCATGAAAGGGAACCATTGGAACTTTGTTTCTTTGGGTCAAACATTATGATCTCTCTTCCAACAACCCACTCCTGAATGCAGCTCCTCCATTCCTGCCTCACCTCCCATCCCTGTGGCCAGGGAGACTCTGAGGACAACACTATGGGAGGAGGGGAGTGGAGATCAAAGGACAGGGCCCCACTGGTCTACAGGCTTCGTGGTGGGTCAAAGTTTGGTGGAATGCAGAGGCATCTTGGTGGAAGAAAATGAGAACACTTCCTCAGCAAGAAGATACAGCAAGTCTTGGCCAACAGAACCTGGGCAGTTTGTATATCTATGACACGGGGGTGAATGTGAACTAGCATTGCAGGTGTGTAGTTTTCATTAATGCCTGGGTCACAGATACACAGACCACAGAGTACAGCACCAGAAACCCTATCCAAAGAGAGAAAAGGAGAAGCAGAAAGGTAAGACCTTCACTCTGAATGAAGATCTTAAGGAAAAATTCAACTATTTCCTGACTTTGTCCAAAGGTATCCTTTAAAGATAATAGATAAAGATAACAGATAATAGATAAATGAGAAAGAGAGAGAGATTAATATATAGGCATGTGTATAGATATTGATCCATCTACTTATTCATCCATCTATCATCTATCTATCTATCATCTATCTATTATAAAATGACTATTATCAAACCAAAAATGTTAGGACACATGGTCCAGCAATGGCGTAGAATGTCTAAAGTGAAAGTTATTCTAGTAAGTTCAGACCTGTGATCACTCAGAATGGTGAAAGGAGTGGACAATGACTGTGACAAGGATTCTGGGGTGGGGTGCCAGTGAGGTGCCTCTTCTGCAAGGGATGGAATAGAAATGACTGGTCTCTCGATGGTGTGCTTACAGTGGGAGGATTGTCTCATTCAAAACTGGCCTGATCTCTGTCTATCACCATCCAAACACACCAACCTGCCAAAAACTCCCCAACCCTCCCCCCAAGCTTTTGATGCCTTTCTACAGCAGCCAATCACCTTTCCCCTCAGTCAGCCAATCATTCCTTCCCCACTGAGCCACAGTGTTGCCAGGAATAATGTAATATTTCAAGTGTAATAGTTGTCATCATGCAAAGATTTTACTGATTTCAGGACTGAGGCACCTGGAGGAATTGAGCAGGCTCTGACAACCAGGGTGTCTCAGGGCATATTTTTCTGACTGGATAGCTGGATACACACAGTAAAAACCATGAAGAAAAATCCCAGAGGCCCTAGCGATTTATAGTAAGTCTATCTTACCAAGAAAACCGGGCCTGGGGCCGAAGATTGCTGAGATGTGCTGTTTTTATAAATATCCCCAGTGGGATACAGGTGAGCATAGTTAGGTGTGTCAATGTCCTGCACACTAGATCCACCCCTTTGGGGTCTGATGAACCGTATCAGTCTCGCACTGTCACTTACTGCAGACAAACACTACCAGATACCCTATCCTGCCGTGTTTGACACAATTATCAGGCAGCTCCAGGCAATAACTACCCATCAATAGTCAGTCACTGCCTTCAGTTAAAGCCAAGAGTCCTTTCTTAATCCCCCTTAAACCAAATCCAGGGTCCAGCAACCATCGCCATCCCCTGGAAAGAAAAACACATCATCTAAGACACCACTGGAAGTGACAACAAGACACAATAGGTCTTTCGCCGTTCAGAACATTTTGGGCTCTGAATCCACTATATGGTGAACTAAAGTCAGAAGTCAAAATATTGTTGGATTTGCCTTATGCAAACAAACCTGCCTTCAAATAAACTTGTCCGAGTCTCTGTTATAGACTGAATGCTTGGGCCCTCCAAAAATCCTGTTGAAATTCTAACCCCCAATAGGATGGTATTAGGAGTTCACCCCTTCTGAATGTAATTAGATCATATGGGTGGAATCCCCCTAAACAGCACTAGTGCCCTGGTAAGGAGAGAAATAAACCAGATCCCCTCCCCCCACGCCACAACCCCACGCAAGGATATAGTGAGAAGATGGTCATCTATAAACCAGCAAAAGGATCTTAACTAGGAAGCCAACAGTGCTGACACCCGGATCTCAGGCCTCCAGCCAGAACTATGAGATGTGTCTGATGTTTAAGCCACCCCGTCTTTAGACTATTACCGCAGCCTAAACTGACTAAGAGAGTCGCCAAGTCAGCACTTCCCAAACTTTCCCACTTTCTGGCAGAAGCCAAAACTGACATTTTATACTGCACCCTTGAGCGAGAGAGGGCTGGCCTGGGGGTTCTGCCTGCCAAGGTCGGGTTTAACTATGGTGCTGCAGGGACCACTCTCCTCTGGAGCAGAAGACAGCGTTTTCACCAAGCTCGGAGAACTGGCGGCGTGACAGGTCTGTGTCTGCTCACCAGCAAGGACTGGGAGGTGGGGCAGAACTAAGTATGGCACTCGCTTTGTTTGGAAGGCTGTGAAAGAGAAGGCTGACTCATCTACCTGTAATCATTGCGAAGTAAGGCCCCGAGAATCTAAACATTGGGATGGCTAAATCGGCATTGGCTGGACTCCAACGCCAGGTGTACCTGCCTCCAAAGTCTATTCTGTGCGCTCGATGCTCCGGTGCTTAATGGGCCTGAAGAAGTTCAACTGCTATTTGCCGAGCCTACAAGGGAAGCTGTCCAGGCAATGATGTCAAAGAGTTTGGTCCTTGGTGCTAAGTTGTTTCATGTTTTTACCCCTAATTTGAATGAAGGCTGAGAGTCACACTTATCAAATTTGCAGGTGACAAATTCCAGGTTTGTGAAGGTTGATGGAAAGGGGGGGAGAGTCAACCTTACCCTAAGGTCTACCCATCTACACCAAGGACACATGATTCCAAATGACCTGAGCAGCTGGAACGGCCCCAAGCTGGACCCCAAAATGAAAGTTAAGAGGATAAACATAAGTTCAAAATTTAGGTTTCAAAAAATATTTATGGATAAAGTAGCAGATGACAGAAGTTTCATGAAAACCTGCAAAGTGAGTGTGCAGGAGTTCGGGGACTCGGGGGTCAGGAACCAGAGTGCAATGGGGCTGTGCTGAGAAGACCAGATCTGATGCACCCTGAGCTCTGATGTCGTGGTCTTTGTGACTCCATCTCCCCAGATTCTCACCTCCTCACACCCGGACCCAACGTCAGAGGCCAAGTCAGTTCCACCTGCCCCTTAGTGTAATTGAGCTCTCAGCCAAAGTGGAAAATGATTCAAGGAGAAAGAATCTTCCATTGTGCACTATCAAAACTGGCGAGTTCCCAGCCCCTGCACAGACTTCCAACTTGCCAGCAACGCCAAACTGTGTGGTGGTTTGGAAAGAAGAGATGGAAGGACCGTTGATAAAAGACTGAGACTTAAGATTGTCCTCAGAAGATAGAAGGAAGCAAGAGAAGGGGGGCCATAAAGGCAGGAAATCAGCTCTCACAGGACGACTGTACCCCTGAATAAAAATCTCGTTATTTCTGTGGATTTCATTTAAAAGTTATCATTTCTCATTTTTTCATCTTTGTGAAACCTCAGAAGTTTCTGGCCAAAGAAAACAGGAAGTGAGCCAAACTTAATGGCATTTTCACTTTAGAAAGGAAGCACCTATGTGCCTCCCAGGCAACATGGTGAGTCTGTGGCAAGAGCTGACTCAGTAGAGGCTTGGTCACAATCTACTGGTGAGCAATGGTGATGATTAGGAGACTAAATACCGGCGCACAATATCACATCCTGCAGCCTTTCTGATAAGCTACGTCCCACTTCCTGTGGACCAGCTGTTGTTGCCGTCATGCTATTATCATGCTCCCGATAGACTCAGATAGCCAAGTTGAAGATGGGGAAAGAGAGAAGAAAATCAAACCATCCCAACAGGACACCAAAAGGGAACTGCGAGTGTGTGTGGCTGTTGCCCGCATTCGAGAAGTTTGCAGTGAAGGGGGTCTGCGTGACGTAAATGTCCAAAACACAAGCCAATAAATCATCTACTACAAATAACTTCTTGGCAGCCTGAATTTGTAGTCTCTAGGTATATCTTCCTGTCTTGAAACAAAAATACCTGTACCTGGCAAGCATCTGGCACATGGACAAGCTACTTGCAAAATGTGTCAGCTGATTTAAAAAATAAAAAGTTTTCATGCCTCAAGATCTTTTAAATTTGCAAATATAAATTTTGGAACAGAAATGCCACCGTTGCAAAACAATATGTGCTAGGGAAATGTTGGGTGACATTTTTAGAGTTAATTTTCTCTCTGGTCACGTGATATTCCTCCAGCTTTGTACTCTCGCTCTCTTAAAACACTCCAAATACGGGTGTCGTGAAATTAAAACCAGAGAATGTCTATTACGTCTCAAATCATAGATGCAAAGAAAATACCACTTCACTCAGTAGACAGCCAAATATACAAGCACAGGTTTCAACAAATACTTAACTCATTACATTTTTAACGTATTTGCATATTTGCCAAGAGGCATTCAGTCTTGCTAGTCATGAGCCTGGAAGAAGGAATGACAGAGAGTGGGATGAGCTGTAGTAGCTTTTCAAGGAAGCAGATCTGGGTTCAGCAAAGCTTGCGCTCTCCTAACTGCCCCCATCAACCCAGACCTGGGCCCACCTATCCATCTCACGTATCTGTACCTTTCTTGGGACATCTGGTAACCCACAGTCAGTGGGACATTTCTACCAGGACACAAAGAGGGTGGTGCAGTAGAAAAGAAGGAACAGCGAGGATTCCTTACCTTTGTCCCAGACTCAGGCCTCCTTTGAGAGCTCTGGGCTCCCCCACCCTGGGGCCTCCAGCACCAAAGGCCAGAGGGTGGTCTGCAGAGGATGCTACAAGCACATCCCAGGCAGTGTTGACTGCTCTGTGGTTAGATGATTTCCCCTTTTTGCACTCCAGGCTCAGCCCTCTGGTATGGACTAGGGAAACAAGTTGCAACCAGATAAACTGGGGGAAAAAACTGCTGAGTTCCCTGGGACCAAAAGTGCAGCAGTATAAATATATTACACTCTGAGAGCATATGGTAAAATGTACAAGGGCTGGACACACAGGCATGAGGAGGGAGAACAAGAACCCTGTCATCTCTGCGGCGCTTTTGAAATGTTAAAACTCAAAAATACCTCCCCTTCCCCCAGTCCCTCTCTGCAAGAGAGTCCAAAGTACAAGCCACTTTTACAAGCAGCACTGAGATACCCACCGGTAGTCCAGAGAAGAGAGTAGATTCATTGTTTCTCTTGAGATCAAACTGCATTCTGCAGCGGAAGACACTCTTTGGGGCTGAGATCCCAGAGTCCCCTCTTCTACATCACTGGTCGAACTGCCCACACCAATCGAACACCCCACCCTATCTGATGTCCCTCAGCCCCCACACTAGGCTGGCCATCTTCCCAACAGCACAGGAGAGCCAGGTGGATGGCTGGACATGAGGGACCTGGGCATTCTCCTCTCCACCCTCTGCTCAAACCCAGTTTCTATAGCATGAATACTCAGTGGGCCAGAGAGCCTGGAAGTTTGGCCCCCAGCTACTTGCTCATCTCCTGCCATGAATAGGGGTTCCCAAATTACAAAGCTTCCCTGCAGAATGCAAGCACCTGACACTAATATGTGAACTCATTTGTTTCTACATATTGGAAAGATGGGAAGGAGTCCTGCTTGGGTACCTGTGAGAACTACCTTCTGTGATTGGAAGCAAAAATGTAACAACGGGGTGTGTCTCACTGGAGAGGGACTGTCCTACCTAATGGCATTCAAATAATACAGATTTTTCTTGAACACTCGTTGAGCCAAGCAAAACCTATCCAGTGGCCAGACACTACCTGCAGACCTCGATTGTACAGACAGGCTCCAACACCCAGACAAACAAGACATCATTTCTAAAGGGCAAGATCAAAATTTTAATCACCGTCTCCTGAATCACGGGAGAGCTCATTTCAGCAGACCACGCTGTTTAGAATGTGTGCTCATGGAAAACGTACGTGCCAGGGAAGGGAACTAGCTGGTGCTCATAACAAGCCCTGGTCATTCTCCATCACTGAATTCTAACGCTGCCCTTTGTCCCAGCTTGTGTCGTTACGAGTCTGGACCAATCTTGCAAGAGGAATTGCTTTTCCATTGGAAAATCGCGGGGATCTCCTACCACAAGGCGAATGCCTGAATGTTTTCAGAACAATCTCAGGCGAAATGTTCAAGATAGTATGTTTAATTCAAAACACGCACCACTTGAAATATGTAAAAATCTATATGTGGGTCTTCTTGTTTCCTTACCAAGCGTCTGCCAGGTCTCACTGTGCCCCTATGTGAACTCGGGAGTATATAGCAGTGGGAAGCGCTGAAATGAATGTGAGCAACACAAAAGCCCTCTCTCTGATGACCTTCTGGTCACCTCTACCTACATTCATATTCCATACCATACATATTCCACTTGCAATTCATTCCCCATGTCCAGAAAAATGTGCCTCCCCCTCCCCTGCCACCTCCCCTCAACCAACTCTCAATCTAGAAATTTCTAGCTCAGTAAACGACATCACCTTCTACCAGCTGATCAAGCTGGACACTTATAAGATGACCCCAACACTCTCTCCTCTTGTCCCCACCTCCTTCACCATAGTCAGCATCTGAGGACTCTACCTCCTGGGTACTCCTTGCCCCCGCCAAGTTGTTACTCTTTCTCAATCCCTTTCTCTCCTTTGCTACCACTTTCAGCAACCTGCCCCCATCTCCCTGCATTATTATAACAGACTCGCTCCCAATTCTTTCCACGTGGCTTCCATGGTGATCTTTCTACAATGTTGATTTCCCCAGTTGGAAATTCCCAAGGTTTCTCCGCTGCCAGCTAAAACCCTTCATGGGACACCTAGCCCTGGTCCTGGCCCGCATCTGCCTGGGCTGGCAGCCGGCTCCAGCTCCCACCGCCTTCAACTGGTGCAGGCCAGCACTCTCCCCTCTCCATGCCATGGCCAAGCTCCTTGCTCCACTGACACCTGTTCCTCAGGGGCTCCCCAGACCAGCCCACTCACCCTTCAATATCCTTCCAAGCTCAGTTTGATGAATGCCCCTCCTCCTGCTCCAGGAACCCTTCTCCATATCCTCTTTTATATCGGGCTCGGTGCCCTTCTTAAATATACTCAGAGTGGCCTCTGCATTTACGGCTCTCACTTCTTCCCATATTGTGTTTAAATTTTCTATTAATGTGTGTACTGTGGCCACACCAAGTGGCAAGCTTCCTAAGGAGAGGAAGCAGGTCTTTCATCTCTGTACAACCAAACCTTTGCATGGTGCCTAGCCACCAGGCGCTCAATAATATCATCTGAAGCAACTCATTGATTGATGATCCATTCACTGGTTAAATATTCCTTACTATCACATCTACCTCTCTAACTAAACCACGCAAGGATATATGCAGGGGGCAAAGGAAAACCTCTTCCTCCTCCGAGTCCCCCTTAACCTACACTTGCCAGAACTGGAACTCCCCTGCACTAACCGCCCCCGGCTTTTCCACATGCATTTGCCCGTCTGCCCTCTGCAAGCTGCTCTCCTCACCACCAGCTCTTCCCCAGACCAGCAAACACAAGGAAGCTGCCGTAGGAGAGGGCTAAGCTCAGGCTTCACTCTCTGTCTCTTCTTGATTTCTTCTGACCTTGCATGTAAATAGAATCTTTCTCATGACATTCACCTGGCCCTTTAATATGCACCACGTTCATCCTCACTTTCTGGACTTCAGGTCAGGAACAGCAAGGGCTTATTCTAACTTTAAAAAAAGAGAAATTGAGGCCTAGCCCAGAGAGGGACTCACTGAAAGATATTCAGCAGAAGGTAGGTCTCCCTATTCCCTGGCCAGCATATACTTCTTCAATTGCTCTGAAAATGAAAAACCTCAGGATTATTTTGCAGCAGAAAAAATAGGCCTCCAGAAACTGCAGCCACATCTCCGACAAGCTCCATTCAGAGGGCACCGTAACTTACATAAATGATTTCCTATTACACTTCAATTGTCACTGCAACATGACAGTCTCACAGCCTCCTTGAAGTGTTCTCTTTGTTGTTTTCTGTACATATCATCCAGAAAGAAGAATCAAATATGGCCCAAGCAGGAAAACAAACCGCACAACACCCGCAGACCCAGACGCTCCTTTGGCACACCTCCCGAGCAAGACCAAAGAGAAGCCAAAGGAGGGTGCCCCGTCCTGCACCCTCACCCACCTGCCCCTTTCCCAGAGCTCTGCTGTGCTCCTGCAAAATAGAATTCTTTTTTTTTTTTTAAACAAAAGCCAACCATTTATGAAGAAGAAATGAAGTGGCAATTTCCCAGCATGGCTGGGAATCAATACAAGCTGTTGGCAGGGTTTTCCTTTCAAAGGGTGATGGCTACATTTCTCCAAAGTCAAGAGTGACAGAGCTCCAGGGCTTGACTCAGAACTGCTTCATCATCGCGAGATATTTTTCATTTAAAACTCACTGCAGTTGGGTTTGAACTCAGCTGGGACCTGATTTACTGTTAATTCATTTTTTTCGATTCCTATCATTCTAAACTCAGTCACCAAACAGTTTAATGCTGATGGAATCACCAGTGCAATGCTTTATGAATGGGCGCCAGGAGAATTTTGTTAGCAAGCGTGTGTTAGCAACTGTTACACACTTTGGAAAGGCACACAGTGCTTGGACCAAGCATGGCTGAGGGCCTATAATCGGGTGCATGGGTCAGTGTCCCTAAGTGATCCAAACCCCAATACCCCAGATGTCGCACCCCTCCCAACTCTCTCGCGCTCACACACACACACACACACACACACACACACACTGACGAACACTGGTAGTGAAATGTCCCCTCTAGGGAAGGCCCATCTTCATGTTCCAGGTCACTACCCAAGGGGAGAAACCATGGATTTCCATTCTAATCAGACACCTCCATCTCCTCTAGGGCAGGAAAGTTTATTTCCTGGGAGAAAATTTGGTTCAACCCTCCAAAATTGAGGGAGCTGTGTCTTAATAACTCAAGACTTCTTTATGAATTCAGACCATTTATCTTTGCCACTTACATCAAAGTTCTTATTCAATAAGCATAGCTGAAAAAAATATATTGAGAAGGTGAATGTCATTACTCACATATTTTACAAATATCCATCTTGATCTATTACCTGCAATGGGAAAGTGTTACTTGTTGGAAATATTTCCACCAATCTGTCAAAGCTGAATCACACCCTTTAAAATGGTCCCTGCAGAAAACTTGTATCTGAAGGTGCCACGGTCAGCCAAGTCTTGTAAGAATTCACAGCCACTTCTGAGAACAGCAAGAGGAAATGACAGGGACAAGAGGAAATCAACACCTCTGGGAACTGGACCCCACCAGTCTCCCTTTAAAGAGTCCAATAGAGGCATTCTCTTGTGTTTTTCTCCCTAAAGGAAACTCAAATCTGAAAGCTCCCGTCGAAGGCTGACATCTCCCAAAATGCTAGCTGTCACTCAATCCAGGAGATGTCACATATTTAAACGCACCCACACAAAGGGTTCCCGCCACCAAAAATCTAGAACATGCAGACTAAGAATAAGTCCATGGGTTTCTTTACAGTAGGTCTCCTTGATCTTTCATGTACTTCTTATCTCCAAGAAGACAATCTGGGGTGTTTGTAAGACTTGTTTGGCTATGGAATGCTTTTTCCATGGAGAGACTAGACTTTGGGATGCTCTGGTAGGTTCAGTTTGGTCATCTCTCCCAATCCACTGGCAACTAAACCCACAGCAAGTTTTACGTAGAGAACAAAAATTCAATGCCAATTGCATCAAAGTGAGAAGGCCACTGCCCCTATCTGCCCCCAGATCACCAACACCCAGGACACTAGGCTGATTGATGAGTTCAGTCTGCTCTCACTGTGGTTCACCTAATGCTTTGAAATAGCCGCGCACCTTGATGTGCCTCCTGCCCCTGTGGGGAGCAGACACCTGCCGTTGCAGCTGGCTCACACTCGTCTCGCTCGGTCTTCTATAGACCCTTTGTCCGCACCATCTCCTGCTCCATTTTCCCATTGTATTTACTCAGCAAATATTTAGTGATCGCTTCCAATGTGACTGGCACTTGGTTGGGCAACAAGCCTTCAAGACAAGTGCAAAATGGTCCCTCTAGGACTAAGACACAAGGATAACAATCATTTCCCTGCTCCAGCCAGCAGCAGCTTCTTTACCATTATTTAAAAGTATGAAATAAGTTCCTGATGACACAAGAAACTGCTTCAAGCAGGGGCTGGTCCTAACCCTCAGGGAGCAGGAAATCTCAAGCAGAAAAACTAAGGAAGCCACATAGCTCAAGTCAGTGAGTTGCTCGCATCAATCAGGATTGAAGGGCAAGTGCATTTAGGGCAAGCACACACAGGGGTCAGTAACTAATGGTGAAGTCAGCTGAGAAAAGGGTCACAGCACAGTACAACCATCAGCACTTTGCCCCCGCCCCACCCCCAGCCCAAGAAGAGCTTCAAAGCACAAGAGTTATGTTAAAAAAAAAAAAAAAGAAAGAAAGAAAGAAAAAATAAAAAGTTGTTTAAAAAAAAAGTGGAAGGTGCTTGTTAGAGATAATGACTTCTGGAAAATATCTTATGCAGAAATATAGGATGAAATTTGATTAGAACCCTTTCTTTTTTTTAAAAAAAAAAAGATGTATTTATGCATACAAGAGCTGGGGTGTAGGCCAGAATTGTGGAGAGGGAGCGGAAGAGGAGGGTTGGTGAGAGGATCTACACAGCTAAGGGGAGCAGTGGGCAAGACAGGAGAGGTCTGCTGTGCCATGTGGGAAGCTCCTTGGCTGGGGATTGAACTCGTGCTGCAGTGGCTGCAGATAGCTTCATAGTGCTGAGACTTCATCACTTGTGCCACCAGGGAGGCCCAGTTAGAACCCTTTCTTAGTGTGGTTTCTGTTTGGAATTTAACTTGGTTAGTCCATAGTGTGTTTGAATATTTCAGCCATAGAGTCATGAATTTGGGGGACTGAGTGATATTTTATGGGGGTGGCCTGCCGTGCTTCACTACATGTCTCTGTCTGGAAGGACCACCTGTTCCTTCCCTGGAACCCATGATTCCAGACTTCCAAGTTGTGCCCCTGCCCTGATCTGCCCAGCCCTACCTGATACCCCACCCCCAATTCTGGACTTTAGCCACACACCTGCTTCCTACCAGAGTGGCCCTGGGAGGCCTCAGGCTATTTCTTGCTCCAGTCCTCAAGTTCTTGCTCCCTTTCTTCTTTCAGGGGTAAAAGTGTAACAACTTCACACCCATGGTGGGGGTCCCAAAAGAGCCCCTGCTCCTGGGCCTGACAACAGGCTCTAGCTCAACCGAGTATCACAAGCCCACAGTCAGGTGGAACCCACTCCTCTTGGGGCAGATGGTCCCCCAGAGGACACGCTACACACAGGACCCAGCGGGCCAATGCCGGTTGTGCCTATCTTCCAGATCCTTCTGAGACCTGTTCCCACAGTCTTCTCTAGATATGTCCTGAGCAGCTGAGTCACCCCTGAGTGTGCTTGGGCAGCTGTGGCTAGCTGTGCGGCTGGCTTGGTAGTAATTCTTCCTTCCCAACCTCTCGTCCCCTTTACCTTCACTCTTGCTGTCTTAGAATTCCACTCCTCCACAAAATGTGAGCACATCAAGCTCTGCTTTCTGGGGAACCCAAGCCAAGACTGGGGTGGGGGCAGGGAGCGGAGGGTATTGACAGGCTAAGGGTACAGGACCCTGCGATCCTCCATAGCTTTACCAAAAGAGTCGTTCTTGAGTCTGCACATTAGAATTCCATATAAAATTTCATCTGAGTAGAGTTCCATTGTGCACACATTCGGATATTCCTTAAAGCACTGACCCACATGGACTCACTGTACCAATGGTATCACTGAAAGCTTCGGTGATGAGTCCCAAGACCCCTTAGCTGATAAGTGACAGAGTTGGGATTATCATATCTACCTGCCTCCAAAACCTCACTTTGCCACAACACCCATGCTTTTTAAACCTCAGGGGGACATACCTGAACATCCAAGATTCCGTGGAAATACACACATGCCTGCCCTGGCCCCCATCCCACCCCAGGCTCTCTCTTCAGCCTTGGAACCACAAGGCTGGAATGCTGAGCTGAATGGACCATCTCCCCATTTGGCAACATTCTGCTTGAAATCCCAATATCCACACAATCATCAGAACTCGCGCGCGCACGTGTGAGTGTGTGTGTGTGTGTGTGTGTGTGTGTGTGTGTGTGTGTAGAATGAACATTCAGCTGAAATAGTTTTTTGCAGAACCTACCCCTTGAGTCACAGTCAAGAGCAGATGAAAGAAAGTGCTTGCTAGTCCAGCGTTTCTTGGGGGACCCCCAGGGCATTCCCTGGGCCACCCCAGAGAACAGCTGCCTTTCAGGGTTCACACAATCCACACGAGTATGTTGAAAGGCTCTGAAGAGTCCACCAGGGACCTCTTCAGCCTGACCCTACACTCAGGGTCTTTCAAACTTACTTGACTGTGGAAACTGTGCGTGTGACCCCTCTTCACGCCCACAGAATAGTCTCTGGGAAATCCTGGTCTGTTTTAGTTCTGGACAGGTCTGAGATGGCTGGGCCAGTGACACCCCACGCTGCTGCCCCGACCCCACTGCCTGCTCCAACCACTGGAGGAGAACCCATCAGCAACTCCACTTTGCACACTTTCCCCCCAGTAACCTCTGGGCCAAAGCCAAGGCGGGCTTGTTCAGCTCAGTGTGAGGCCCCACCTACCCGAGGGAAGGCAGCTGGGTGCCGATGAGACAAGTTGGATTCACATGTCAGATGTGAAACTGATCTTGAGCCAAAACCAGGAAAGCCTTTGACCTGGCTTTCCTTCCCTGCAGCTTCCTGTGCCGATTCTCTCCCTACTTCCTAAGGAAAAACTTCCCTGGGAGGCCCGAGAATTGATTCCTTGAGTCGGCGTGGAGCGCATGACTGCGGAGACAAGATCCTCTTAGCTAGTGATCTGTTTTGTGTTGGAGTGACAAAACATTCCAAAAATCCAATTTGCTGTTGCAAATCCTGGTTCACGGAGAAGGCACGGTGGAGGGGGCAGAGGACAGCTGGCGGAGCGGGCAGCGAGCACAGGCCCAGAGCCCACACACCTGTCGGTGTACATCTGAGCGGACGCCGTGGCCACAGGGCCAGTTTCTCTCGGGCGCTGCCCCAGAGGGGAAGTGGTGACAACTTCTGGCCCTGCTGGTGAGCCACTCAAGTGTGGCAGAACCTCCGCTCACCTCACAGTGGAGAGGAGAAGCTCAGTAAGTTATGTGCAGAACAGAAGTTTGTCTTTTGGAGGAAATAAAAGCAAACAACTAACCATAAAGGTCTCCCCGGTGGCTGTTTCCTAAAGTGTCCAGGCCAGAAAGACAGTCCTGCAACTTCAACTCCGCTCTGGGTGGCTCCCTCGGGGCCTCCCAGCCCACACCCCTCAGAACCCCAATGCCCTCCCCACCTAAGTGCTGCACTTACCAGCTATGAGATCACACACACACACACACACACACACACACACCGGCCAATTTCTAGTGACTCTCAGCTCCAACTACCATATGGAACAGGCACCTCCTTACCAAGCACCCCCCGCCCCAGCAAGACATATGCAGGCAGGGTTCCGACTCCAGAACCCCAGAGCCCCTGAATGAAACAAGTATTGAGCACCTACTGTGAGCATCCTGCCCCAAGAGTGAAAAGACCATCTGCCACGTAGCTACCTGGGACCTGGGGCCTTCTGCCTTAATTCCTCCACCATCCAAATGGGCACAAACAATCCTGACCTTACAGGGAAATGGGAAGGATCGGATGAGAGAGTATCGTTTGCACATATAGCCAGTTTGAAGCAAAGGGAGAACTAGATTCCTACCTGTGCAAGTCTCAGCCACACAGACTGAAAAGCGGAGATCAGCCCTCATCCACTCCTCTTTTACTCTTCCAGGAGGGAATGAAAGTTGACAAGAGGCCAGAGTCACCCTCAGGGTCTGAGCACTGTGCTAGAAGGATCCAAGCAACTTCCTAACCCACCAACTGTCAAGGGTAACAGGCAGCTCCATTTGCTGAATGGAGACATTGAGGCTCAGAGGCTAAATAGATTTGCCTGGGGTCACAGAGTAGGAGGGAGAAACCAGCTATTGTAAACTACCCCAGCTCCTTGCTCTCCCACAAAGGCGCAGGCAACAGACTCCTCCCTCCGCACAGATCTTCTAAGGAAGCAAAGTGCACAGTGACCAGTTGGGTGAGGCTGGGCAAAGTCCTTCCCTCCTGCATCTCAGTTTCCTCCAGGAGGAAATGGGGAGAGTCCTAGTCACAGCCTGTCTGGGCAGTTAGGGGGAGGAAATGCACCAACACGTGCAAATAGTGCAAACTGCTTAATTGATGCCTCATGCCAGTAAGTGCCAGCTGATTATTAGCCATCATCATCACAATTAGTATTCTTTTCCATTCTGTTATTTTCACAAGGACAAATACTAAAGTCTTCCCTGCCTCTTCCCTGGGGAGACAAATGCCACAAGATCATCAGGATAGGAATCTGGGGCTTCACACATACTCACTTGGGACTTGGGGAGCTTTTCTCCAAGCCCCCTCCTTCTGGAACAAGGTCTCCACTCTGGGAATTAGGATCCCCTGCCAGCTTTGGCTTTTAAGACCCATCTCTTACCACTTAGCAGCAGAGCCCCCTTCAGTCTCCTGCTGACTCCACTTCCTGCCACAACCCAGCGCTCCAGCCAGACCGGCCAGGAGGGGAGGAGCACAGAGCAAGGAATCCAGACGGAGGGGAGCAGGTGGGAGTAGGAAGGGAGCGGTGGGGCTCACAGTTTCTAAAGAGGTAGCGCATGTCCGCGGGGCTCTGCCTGGACCGAGCATTGCTCAATAGAGCCTGTAGGGCAATTACCCTAATCATGTGCATCTCCCAACAGCCCTTTGATTTATTAGCGCCATGCCTCTTTAAAATGCCGCTCTTAAATATAAATAACACTTAATCATCCAGCTGTCGTTAAATTCATGTTATATTGATTTCTCAGAGTGCCACAAATTTGAGGGAGAATGGGCTGGCGGATATGCACACAAAGCCAAGAGGTGGATTAGCAAGGGGAGGAGGTGGGAAGAAGAAAGGCAAAGGAGGTGGGGGAAGGAGAAAAAGGGTGTCAGGGGAGGGAAATGAGCCCTACTCACCAGCCCCCAGGGTGTGAATCAGTTTCACATTGAGTAGCACTGGACACAAATAAAGAGCAGAAAAGAACCCCAAAAATGGCACATCTGTTGCACACACTAATCACTACCGCCTCCCCCCACAGCCAGTCCGAGAGCCTCGCCAACAGGTCTTCCGTGAGGCATTGTCTGCACAGCCTTCTCTGGTGAGGAGCAGGCTAAGAAATGCCCCCTAGCTGGCTAGGAGGAGAGTGATTCGCTTCGATTTCTATGCATCAAAGTCTGGTAATAACTAGGAGCTAAGAGCAGTGAATCACCCCGCCCCTTAGTGCTCGCCCCACTTCAGGAAGACTGCTTCCCTAGAAAGCCCCCACTTAATTCCCAGCAGCCCTCATGGTGATTAAGAAGATCAGGAGGCCAAGCCTAGGCAGACTCTGCTGTGCAGATTTCTGTCTGCCACGGGGACAGCCGCGGCAGCAGGCAGTGGAGAGGGGCAGGGAAGGAGAAGGGAAAGCAGCAGCCCCCCTCAGATCCCCCTGGAACTGTTGGCAGAGCCTGGGTGGGGTTCTGCACGAAGTCCTGGGGGCCAGAGGCCAGCCTGACCGCGAGTATGGGACTGGGCAAGAAGAAACAGCAGGAGCAGAAGCAGCCCACACCTGCCTCTCAGAGGAGAGCTGCTGAAGGACAGCCTCCTGCTCAAAGGGGTGCAGAGAAGAAGTTTTTTGCTGGGGGGCTCCCAGGGCTCCCTTCCCAATGAGGCAGACCCCAGAGAACTTCAAAGGAAGACCACTGAGAGTGGCAGAGAGGGAGAGTGGGAGAGTGACAAAGTGACAAGCTCCAGGGCTGGGCAAGAGAGCAGGATACACGGAGAAGATGCACACTCAGCTTTACACAGACGTTAATTAATGCCTGCTTTGTCCTAGAAATCAAAAGGTGCCTAATGCTAAGTGCAGAAGTGTGGGGGTTTTTTGAACCCGGGTTTAAAAATGTTCAACTTCTAACCAGCATGGAGATGGCTGGCCTTGCATTGAAATGATGAGTCCTAAGGCTGCAAATCCTGGAGAAAGCAAAGGGGAAAAAAAGGACCTCTCCTGGAGACTCTGCACCCCATACTTTTGCTCCTTCGGGGCCTCTGAGGGAATGTTTACCTGGGAGCCACCCAGTTGCTAGAGTTCACTATTTTTGCTGCAAACCATGTGCCATATTACGCAGACAAGGGGCCTCCCCTATCCACGCACTCAAAGGGCATGCGTGTGGCAATGCTCAGTTTTCCCACAGCCCAGAAGACAGAGGTGGGTCCTGTTGTCACACATGGTTGAGACAAGCTCACCACGAACATTGCAAGGCTCTGAGAGTGCAAGCGTCTCTGGGCGAGGGTAGGTGTGTACACACCCGCCATTCTTGAAAAGAGAACGCTGCTTCTTCTCCTATTGGGTTCTCCCCATTGTGAGAGCCTTGCCTTATTCCATCTATCCTTTTCAATCAATCAAAGGGCAGCTCACACAGCACACAGCAGGAATATAATCTCCCTCTAGGGGCCTCAGCGCCTCTCCTCCCCAGTCTAGCCAGAGACCTTGGCAGGAGCAGAAAAAAGTTTGAAAATAGCAGAGGTGGGAGTGCAGACAGAGAGAGCCCTTTATGTCAGCATCCAGCTTCGACATTCACAGAGTCCCCCAAATCCTGTGCCCAGCACTGAGTGCCCCATGTTCACAAGAAAGATGACTCCTTACCCCTAATGTTATGGAAGTCTCCCAACATATGTCTCCCGCTGGTGAGTTTACAGGACACGAAAACACATGATCCCGTACAGTGAGTACAGCTTATTCCATTTCTTGCCAGCTTGCCCACAAGCTACCTCAACCAGGGATAGCTAGAGAAACACAGCCTTCTGCATTTACGTCCAGCTCTGAAATAACATTTTATTTGGATTTCACATTCTTGTCCCTATGATGGCTGAGCCCTGAATGAGTTGCTCTTTGGCCCCCCAAATGGAAATGGTGAAAAAGCCTTTGAGGAAGCCAACCACCTCCTACCTCTTCCAAAAACAGTTTGAAAATGGGCAGCCTGTGAAACTCCAAGTAGGGAAGAAAGGAAGAGCCTCTGACCACAGGCTTCCAGAGAGCAATTCTATCTACATGGTCAAAAGCAGCCTGGCTCCGGGGCACGCTGGCAGACTGGAACACCTTGCCTCCTATGGGGTGGCACTGCCTGAGTGGTCAGGAGAGAGGGGGGCTTCCTCCCTTCCCTGCACTGCACCCTCTTCGATTCCCCTTATAGTTCTTTTTCTCAGACTCACACCTAGAAAGGTGTATGACAGGTATTAGCCGGAGGCACTGGGAAGGCAATCGGGTGCTTTTCTTGGCACACCACAGAGAGACCAGGGGCTGAAGGGGAGACCAGAGTCCTGTATCCTTAAGCACAGTCACCTTACTGTTGCCCAGAGACCGAAGATGCGAACAGGTCACGGGAGAGCCCACACCTTGTGATGCTCAAGCCCCTTCCTGCCTGAAATCCGGCGCATTCCCCGGAAAGCAGTGCCAAGCTTCAGGAAGGCGGTGGTGCTGCCTCTTACTGGGGAAATGCGGTGTCTGTTCCACATGCACCGCCCTACAGAACTGCACCCCCAGTCGCCTATGTGGCCTCCTCTCCGAGCGCTGGGCCACCAAGCTCTCCAAATCTGTCTGGATATCGGTTGGTTGATTTGTCTCCCATTAAAATTTCAGGGTGTCCAAAAACCACGGAGCAGAGAGGATGTTGGGCGGGCCTCCCAGGATCTCCCATTACTTCTCCCGTTTTAAAACCCAGCTAAGGGATGTTAGGATCTGGGACCTGCAAAAATCGCTCCCTTAGCTACCCCGATAGAAGGAAGTGGCAAAAACCGACAGAATGCCACCCTGAAAGTCCTGGGTAACAGAAGTCCGAGTCCGGTAGCGTCAGAGAAAGAACACGGGAAATATACCTGCTCCGACCGCGCGGCACCTAAGCGGGTGTCCAGGTGGGACGTGGGCTGGTGCGTGTGCGCGGTGTATGCCTGTGTGTATTTGGATGCGTGTGTGCGTGTGTGTGCGTATGTGTGTGTGCGTGCGTGTGTGTGTGTGTGTGTGTGTGTGTGTGTGTGTGTGTGTGTGTGCGTGCGCGCAGCGGACTGGCTCCAGGGCAGCCGAGGACTCCCAGATCCGACCGGGTATCTCCGCCCGCGCTGCCCTCGCCCTCCCGCCTGCCCCGCTGGCCGGTTCCTTACCTGGAAGCGCCGCTCTTGCCTCCTTCAGCGGGAGCGCCGCATTGACACTGCAGATGGTGCCTGTGCCGCTGCCTCTCGCCCTCCTCTGAACGTGTGCGTGTGCGCGCGTGTGGCTGCCTCCTCCAGCCCCAGCCCCGAACGCAAATACTCCAGCGAGGCACAGGGAACCCGGGAGGAGGCAAGGAAGACGGAGGGCGAATCAGAGTCGGCGGGGCTTGACAGCTCCTCTTGCAGCGTCCAAGGTGGGCAGAATGTCCAACAAAAAGGTCGGAAAATGTGATCGATTCCAAGCACCCCTTTGCTCTACCCAGCGGAGCCCGAGTGGCGGCGGCTCTCGGGGCTGCTGTGGCGACGCGGGGCTGCCCCCCTTCGTCCCCACCCCCGCGGGCTGAATGTCCTTGATGCCAAGCGGGCACGGCGGCGTCACTCCGCGCCGCCCATGCTCGCCCGGTCGGGCCGCTGCCCGGGCGCGGCGAGGACGAGGGGGACCCGCCGAGGAGCCCTCTCGGCGCCTCTGCGCGCCTCCCTGAGCAGCGGCGGCCGCCCCCCGGCAGCCCGCGGCCGGCTGCTCCGCTGCTGCCCCCGCCCCCGCCGGGGGACTCGCGGGGCAGTGCCGAGGGGCCGGGGCTGGGGGGCCGCGGGAGCCGCCGGCTGTTCCCCGGGGAGGCGCGGGGCTGCGGCGGTGGCGGCGGCGGCGACTGGCTCTGCGGCGGCGGAGAGCGCGGCCGCGGGCGGAGCCGGGCCTCCCGGGCGCGCCCCCGGCCCCCCGGGCGAGCGGCTCGCAAAGTTTGCAGGGGGCAGGGAGCGGGGCCGCCGCTGGCTCGGCCGCCGCCGGAGCTCCCGGGCTGCCTGCTGCCGCCGCGGCTCGCTGCTGCTGTGCATTGAAGCCCGGCCAAGCGCTGCAAAAACTCCAGCTGCCTGGCGCTCTCTGGGTCCTCCTCTCCCTCCCGCCCTCCCCGCTTTCCCTCCTCCCTCCCTCCCTCGCCTCCTCCCCTCCCCGCCGCCCGCCGCTCCCTCTCTGGCTCGCTCTGGCTGGCTGGGAGCTCGCGGCTGACATCAAGACCAACCAAGAGTGGCCGGCAGAGGGGGCAGGGGGCGCCTCCCCCACACTCTGCTCCAGCCTCCCGCCTCCCCGGCTCTCCCCGGCCCCCACTTATGCGGACACCCCTGCCCCCTCTGCCCGCACCGAGCGACCGACCCTGTCAGCGGCGAAGTGGGGCAGAGGGCACATAGGTGCCGCGCGTGCACTCCGAATGGGCCCCTCAAGCACCTGGGAAGGTGGAGTTGTGGGCGCTGACGTTGGAGGGACCCTCAGGTGTTCAGAGCCCGCACAAGCGCATGCGCCCACTCTGCACCAGCACCCCAGCAGGGTACCCCAGCACGGAAGGTCGGAGTGAGAGCAAATGGCCAACTGCCCTAGAGCTTCCTGTGACCCGACTTGTCTCGTGGCCTCTATGTTAAAAGTCTGACCTGACCCTTCTCGTCTCAGAACCCGGCTCCTAGGCCACAGCCTAACCAGACAATGCCAATGCCAATCTGTTTCTGAAGTGTGAAGAAAGAAATGACGGTGATGCTGGGTTTAGATGTGGAGGCAATACTCAGGATGAGCGGCAGGGAGCCTCACCTCTGACACCTCTGCCTAGACCCTCCTAGACAAGTGTCCCCCCACCAAAAGAAGGCTTAAGGCCTCCCTCACTTAGTCACCGCCAGTCTCCACCTCCACCACAGTCCCACTGAGACACACCATCAAATGTGCCTAAGTGCCTCCCCCAGGGTACTCAGCAACCATCCGGACTGAGCACCCTCTAGAGGAGCCCACGCTTTGGCCCCTGCCTCTATCCCTTCTTCAACTCTTCTTTCCGCACGCCCTGTCCAGTAACTCCTGCCCATTCAGGCCCTTCCCATCCGAACGGCTCAGGATCTTCCTGTCTGGTGGACATGGTCGACAACCACACACATGCTACACAGTCCCATCCAGGTTATGTCTTCCCAGAAATCAGTTCTAAACTGATGAGATTCTGGAACCAGCTGTGAGCTGCCTAAATGCACAAGCCCAAGGTGGACAGCACAGGTAGGCCAGGCAGGGCCACCTGCATAGGACAGCCCTGAAGCTCGGCCTCACGGGTTGGGCTTCTGGAAGATGATTCAAGTCAGAAAGAGGCAGAAACCAGATGTGGGCTGCTTGGCTAAAGGGTATTTCAGGAGACAGAGTGGAGCCCTTTTAGCCTCTGGTTCCCCGCAGAGTACTGCAGAGCCTGACCAGCAAGGAGTTATCTTATTAGCTTGCCTTAATACATTAATCTGGCTCCTCTCTTCTCAGAAACACTGGATCCCAGACTCTAGATAAAGCACACAATATCAGGTTAGTTTCGGAAGTCCAGGGAAACACATAACAAAATAACTCGCTGCTGCTTGGATCTCCACACTGGCGCAGAGGAAGCCAGGACCAAATGTCTCTTAAGGCTGGACTGAGGCCAGGGGGAGGTAAACCAGCCACTCAGGAGGCAAAATGTAAGGTGCACTCCCCCTCAGGCTGGGGGAAGACCCCTGACCCTGGTCCTGGCCCACCTCTAGGTCTCTTTAAACCTGTTCCACACACACGGCCATCGCAGCCCTTTCTGGGGGTGACAGCACACGTAGCCTCATGGGATTCTCTCCTGGGTTACTTGAAGAACATGGTTCCATAAAAGCGAGGGGTGGGGAGGAGGCTGTTTCTTCCAAATGTCTGCTTCCTTGCCACTAGCCCTTCAGGGTACACCGTAAAAATGCTGAAGGGGAGGTGGAGTGAGAACACAGTTCTGACTGCAACCTCAGCCATTCTGGGGCATATTTTTAATACAACTTGGGTTTGGTTTGGTTTTTAATCCCTTGTAGGCTTTGTGTGTGCAAGCCTGCATGCATGTGTGCAAATACTGCTGGTGAACCCACACCCATTTTCTGATGGATGGATGGGAAGTCAAAGACCTCTTTTTTTGAGGTGGCAAATAAAATGTATTTATTATGCTTTATCTGCTGCCTGGTGTGTGGTGTCATTTATTTTCATTCAGAGAAATGAATGCCATGTGGCCTGAAGAGTAATGACAGAACCAAATGACAAGGAAGTAGTGAGGCAAAAAGCTGGTCCAACAAAGGGTAAATGAGGGCCCTCCCCCGGACTCTCCCATTGGAGATGGGGCCAAATGCCCAAATGCCTTCCTTCTTTCTCCTTCCATTTAATAACGCCCCTAGCATGTCATGTCATCATAAGGGAGGGTCAAATTAGCCACAGCGTGGGACCTGATTTTTTTTTTTTAATTATGATGGTCCCTTGAATTTGCTCTCTCATGGCTGGGGGGTAAGAGGGGTTAGGATGAGTAGGGTCCTTATCCAGTCTCTGCCACCCACCAGCTCTGTCATTTGAGGCAGATGGCGCTCTCCCCCATTTACTCCTTAGAGATAGTGAATTCAAAGGGAGAAGCTAGCTATTCACGCATTCGTGTGCTTGGAAACTCTAAGGAACTGCAAGCTACATGTAAGGAATTAGCATTGCTTTTCAGGAGAACATATTGTTTTTTAAATGGCACTGCACAATGAGGGTGGGTAGGTCCCTTGTCTTGACCCTTCTCTATGAATAGGCACGCTGGGAAAGGCAGCCTCCATAGCAGCTTGAAATGGGTTTCTGCATTAGGTACAAACCCTCCTAGTTCTCACACCTTCCCCACCCCCAGCCAGCTGGTGAGGGGCAAAGAGAACCACAATCTCCCTCCTGCTCACAGTGGGTCTGTAAGTCACCCACTCTATCCTCCCCCTAACCCAGTGGGGAGGCTGGGGACTTCATCGCCTGGCCTCTGGGCATATTGCTTCACAAAGTCTTACTTTCTAAGGAGGCTATATTTGTGGCAATTTGGTTGTGGTTTATTGAGGGATTTTAGGAGGAAAGTATTGGCTCATCTCTCATGGCTGAATAAAAGGGCCAGATTTAATAGGAGAGAGGAGAAGAAATCCTTAAGTTTTCCTTCACTTAGCTACCACCATTTTATTAGCCTAGGAACAGAACTGCTATTTAAGTTGATAAAAGCCAGATTTGCTCGTTAAATAAATCACCAGAGCCTGGTGGTGCTATAGAGAAATTTTTCCCCCAAGAGCTGGCCCCATGGCTGGATTTTCTACAGTGCACAGTGCGCTGCAGAACAGCGGGCAGCGGCAGCTTAAAATCCTAAATTGTGGCGCCACCTGCAGGAGAGCAGAAATATCAACATTATCCCAACTTAGGAGCCTGGAAGGGAAGTCTCCCAAAGTGATACTGCTGGATCCCTGCAGACAGAAGGAAGAACCCCAACTTCCCAATGACCCCTGCTTCCCAGGTGTGTCACCAGCGACTACTCTACACTCCATTGGTCTTTGATATGCCTCCTCGTTGGATGCTGTCATTCAAAGTATCAATATCTGCTCTTGAGATTTTCAATCCATTGACTCAAACTCTTTCCTCTGTTTCCTAAAGTGTTAAGTAAACCTCTAACCCTGGGGCTCTGTTTTCAAGGGGGCAGGCTATAAAACGGTGAAACAGGACAGAGAAAGGACTGCTCCAGGAGGAGGTGGGGAAGGAGAATCCCCGAGTCCCCACATTCCTGATTGTAACTGAGCATGACTGGGTCGGGTTGGGAGATGGAAGCTGTTCCAGCCTGTTTCAGTGGGTGCTAAAGAGGACACAGTGATGTTAACACACAAATCCCAATTCCAACCTCCTGCTCATGCAAGACTTGACCTCTCACCACCTCGCCTCCCCCATTATGTTAGCGCCCCCAGTAACAGTGTTATTTGTCCTGGGGCTTGTCAAGGAGGCCCAGGGGTCACATGTCATTTGATACACCAAATGGCTTGTACTGCCAGACATAGCCAGCCCAGCTGTCTTGCTGTGGCTTCCCAGACCACACCAGGGGCCTGGTGCCAAAGAGGGAGGGTGCTCACCCCCCTCTCCCTCCACCCTACACACTCCATGTGGATCTTGGGCAACTGGTCCCTAAAGCAGCTTATTCTCCCTCCTCCTCTTCCGACTCTTTATCCATCATATCCTCTCAGAACTCTTTCTGCTTTTTCAGTCAACACGCAAACTTGCCTTTTCAACTGCAGGGACTTGGAAGTTAGAAGTTAGAAGACAGAGTGTGAGGGTGGGGAAGGGGTGGAGGAGGGAGGAGACGTGAACTGGCTCTCTTGGCCAGAAACAGTGGAGTTCAAGCTCCGGCCAGTTCTGCATCTGTTATAAGAAAATGTAGAAATTGCAGCTTGATCCTTCTCAGGAGCTCCATCCCAGAAGATTTGAGGTCCCACAGGCTACTAAATTCCAAGGACTCCATTCAGTTCATGGCACACCATTTCGACTTTGCCTAGTTCACTTGCCAAGGAACTTAAGCTTGTCATTTGGTCCCCCCGACTGCGGTCCAGAGAGTACAAAGGTCTTAAGTTTACCTCTTGCAATGAAGATGGGTCTGTGCTGATGGGCGGGACACATCTCCATGGTGGTCTTGATCTGATCTTCTAAGTGACTGGACAGCTAGCCTCCAAAGTGGCCCCCAAAGAACCTCACCAGCTGGTATGTGTGGCTTCATGCAGTCCTCTCCCACACTGAACCAGAGCTGATGTGGGTGACCAAGGAGACGCGTGTGCAGGAGTAACAGTGCACGACATCCAAGCCTAGGTCACAAGAGACATTGCAGTTAGTTCCCCTGCACCAGCCTCTCTGGGAGAAGCAAGCGCCATCTGGTGAGAACCTGCAAGTGGGAAAAAACTGAGGTTTCCCGCCAACAGCCAGCACCAACTTGCCATGCCAGGAGTGAGTCACCTTGGAAATGGATCCTCTACCCCACACAAGCCTTCAGGAGATTGCAGCCTTTGAATCTCCCAAATGATGTCCCATGGAACAGAGACAAGATGTTGCAGTCTGCAGGTGTTTTCTCACGCAGCATTTTATTTATTTTTTTTATTTATACATACAAGCTGGGGTACAGGCCAGAGGCGTAGGGCGGCGAGAGGGTTCACCAGAGACAGAGTGGGGAGCAGAACAGGCAGATCAGAAGTACACTGCTGAGGGGAGCAGCGGGCGAGGCAGGAGAGGTCTGCCGCACCATGTGGGATTCTCCCCGGCCGGGTGTCGAACTCGCGTCGCCGCTGCCGACA
>PVIJ01000204.1:0-36328 GCA_004024925.1 Scalopus aquaticus
TGTTTGCCTGGGGGTTATCCCTGCCCCTGTGGTTATGTCTGGTGGGGAGGGGTCGAGAGTTCCTGATCTTAAGTTTCTTTTCTGCTGCTTGGGCCCCACTTCTCCACAAGGGGGTGCAGGGGTGGAGGTTGTGGGCAGCTGTTGGTGCCCACCTAGGTTCTGGGGGGCCACTGTGCAACCTCCTAGAAGTTGGGTGTGGGGCCCCAGCAGGGGGTGAGGGAGAGCTCTATTTTCCTTTTTGTAGCCCTCTTGTGTGCCAAGATGCGGACACTTTGTGGAGGAGGGTGTGGTTGGAGACAGTTCCAGTAGGCATCTGTATGACGGGTCAGGTTACCTCCAGTCAGGTTAGAGAAAAGTAGAGTTCTCTAACATCAGCTCTTGGTGTCAGGTTACAGAGTAGGGAGGAGATTGTTTGAGGTGGTGCTGGCAGTTTGTCTTCCTTACTAAGATGTTACCTAGCCCCCGGGGGGGGGGATGGAAAGCAGTGACCCTCGAGCTTTCCTGCACTTCAGAGCTGCCATGCAGGGAAGAGAGGGGGCTCTTGGGGTGGGGGAGTGGGGGTGGTGCTCCCGTTAGTTGGCCAGAGCCCTCTGACCCCACCGTGGTTTCTAACCTTGTATTCAGTGGTGCTCCGTAAAGCTGGTTTGTCCTCTTCTCCTTTCTTTTGTTCCTCCGTGTGGAGTTCGGTGTTTTTTCTCTTCTTTTTACTCAGACTTTTCGGTTAAGTGTAAAGCACCCACAGGGATGATTGTATTGTGTAGGGCATTTAGTTATCCTGAGATTGGCTTTCAAAATTAGGGATTTTTCTGTCCTTAAATCTATATTTTGTGGGATAGCCTAATCCTAGCGTCTGTTCACCGCCATGAAGAATTTCATTTTTAGAGAAAAGAATTTTAAAATGCAGAAACTGAAACTAGAATTGATTTCACAGATATAAATTTTCCATATCTGTTACTCAACCACAGATTCTGTGTTAAATTAGGGAGTAGGTCAATCACAACTCACCTTTCTCCTGTCCAAACACTTCTATTAGATTTCCTTTGAGCTACTGTAAGAGAGGATTATCTTCTTCCCAATTGTGGAGAGTAAACAAGATTGTCCTGATTACTTATTATTAAAGAACTACTCAGTCAAATGAGCTCATTCTAATAGAAAGAGATCTCATCTTTCATTATTCACTTAAGTATTTAAGTGTGTAATATGTATCAGGCACTATGCTAGGAAATGAGACACACATGAAATTAAGGAAGTTATAATCTGTTGGAAGGTACAGATAAAATGCACAATTACACAGATAACCACACAAGTAACTATATATTCTTATCAAGTTCTCTAAAAAGTTCAGGGAAATCTTCCTCCTGAGTCATAATTACAACTTTCTATTTTTTCTTCTAAATCTGAATGGGAATGTGTGAATAACAGTTCAAATGCCTATTTTTCATTCTACATGGTAGGTAACTAAATACATAATTTGAAGTCCAGAACAAACTGAACTGAGCTCAAATGTTATACCTAATGTTCTTTTTATTTAGAAAAAAATATTTGAAATTTGGAGTCTCATTTTTATCATCAGAAAAATGGAAATGGCAATAATTTCTATCAGGATTCAAGATTTAAATTAAAGAAATGTTAAAGACAGTTATTACTCTAAAGTAGTTTCTAAGACTATAAACCTATTATCTATTGATACTAATATAAACAGGAATATGATTGATTACTTAAGGGACCAAATAAGAAAGTTAAAGAATATGCTATAGGTTGCAGTTGGATTTAAAGAATGTGAAGCTTTATGTGTATAGAAGTAATAAATATATATCAATGGGAATCAAGGTTAATGGGAAATGGTAGAAAAACTGGTCTTGTTTGACTGAGGTCCATGTGAGATTATGGATACAGAATGGGAAAGGAAGAGGCAAGTCATCAGTCTTAGCTCTGAACTGTGGGCTAAGAGGAAAAACAAAACACAATAAAACAAAAATAAAATTTTAACCATTGTGCTATCTTCCCATTTTTAGCTAATTTTAGACATTAGTATTTTAGGAAGTTTAGTTCTCTCCCATGTGAAAAAATGTGACTCTTACATCTTTCTCCTTAAAGTGAAATGAGTAATTTGAAAGAAGCTTCTGTTTTTCTAAAGCATTCATATTCCAACTTTAAGCATCTGCCATGTTAAACTTGAGTTGCCTATTGAAGAAAAATACAGGTATTTCAAGAAAAGGAATCATATTATCTTCCCATTCCTGAGGTTTGGACAGTTCTATGCAATACACCCACACCCTAGTGAATTTTAAAGTTGTGATTCATCAAACCACAGTTAGACATTCTGAACTTTGGTAACTCCTCCAAAACAAGTTAGTTCACAAGTGGATTTTTTTGTTGTTGTTAATTTTCTCAGAAAATCATGACTTTTCTCAGAAAATTTATGGGAATGAAATTCACTGTACAATAGTTCTTTTCAATATACTAGGTGTTTTCAAAAAATCCCATCTATAGAGTTTTTTAAAATCTCATAATGATATTAAACTTAGTACACCCCAGCTACATAGAAATGTAACGTAGACGTTTCAGTTTAAAGGAAGTTTAGGAGACACTGAATTTTAAGGAGTCCAGAAGGCAGTTTTTCTGATCTGCATTTCATTTCCATATTGCAAATATCAAATGCTGTAAAGAATATTTGCCTAACCCATCATTTGTAATCCCAGTGAGTTTTTTGTACTCCTCTTCACTCAACTAAGCCTTTATTCTCTTTACACTTAAAATACTTTAAACAAATTTACCTGTGTCCACAGCAAATATGCCTCAGCTCCAGGCAGCTGACTTCTTGTTCACCCAGATGGAAATTAAACTGAAATGTGCATATTGCAAGCACCTGCCACAATCTCTTAAAAATGCAAAACCTTAACCAGGCGACAGGATACAGTTTCAAATAGAAAGAACTGCTGATGAAACCTCAGGATCTTTAATTCTCTGGATGGCCCACTATAAACCCATTAGCTGAATTTAAATTTCTTGGGGTTCTTTGGAACCTGTCTATCTTATGTGGAATTTAGAACTGTTTCTTTTTCACATTTTGCTTATTTTTAGTCTCTCCAGAAGACTCCTGGTTATGTATCAGATTTAGAGAAAATGTTAGAATTTGCATGTTTGGCTTTGAGCTTAAAGATGATTTTAGTTATAAAAAGTACGCAGTTTTCTCCCTTCTTTGTGTCTTATATTTTGATGCTTATTTTATTGTAATCTCATATCCTTCCATATTTGTATGGATGTATTAAAAGAAAACAAAATACCTTAAAAATTAAGAGAATGGTTTTTATGTAGAAACTGGCTATATAGCAGCCATACACTTCCAGTATTTTTACGCAGTTATGGCATAGCAAGGCATTTTGAATCATTCAGTTATTGAAATTAATTTTACATCCTTTGCTATCATTATGCATGTAAGAATAAATGCGGTATGTTGATGCAAAACTCAAACTTATCTGCTAGCTTTAAATGACAGTTGCATCTGTCCTACAGTGTGAAAGTGAAATAGGTAGGATTAGGTCATTGTCCAAATTAGCGACAACTATGCACTCCAGGAAAGAGTTTTGAAAAATTCTTCCTAATAATAAATACTTCAGGACATCCAGACAAAGACCAAAGGGCTATTCTACTGTTCATCTATTCTCTATCCAAAATTTACAAACAAAATTTCTTTTCACTTTGTTGGAAAGCATTTCTGGACATGCTCTTTCTTAGGAATGCACACCAAGGGATTTGTTAATGATCTTTACCTATCATTCAGCATCATGACAAGACAATTGCTTAGGAGAGAGGCATTATGACCTGTCCATTACTTCCTCTAAGACCATGGGACTGTCTAGTCTCAAATCCATTACATCACGGAGGGAGGGTAAATTGAGATGAGTAAGTAGGAGGCAAGTAGGCACTCAATGAGATTCCTCATACAATTCCATTATATATACTATATCTTCTCCCATTATATGTATAATTTATCTCTAGAAACTGGATCCACAGATTCAAAGGTACAAAAGATAGTAGCCCCTACTCAACAGTTTGCTAACCCATTTAATTCTCTATGTGGAAAAATTATTAAATATAAAGGAATATTAGTGGAATTTTTAGTCTACATAGAAGCTTTAACCAAGGTACCCTTGGTTAAATAATCTGTAATAATTTGCTAGAGATTCTGTGATGAATTATCATAGACTGGAGAGCTTAACAGTTGTGGAGGCTATTAGTCTGAGGCCAAGGTGTGATAGGGTTGGTTCCTTCTAGGAACCATGAGGGAAGGAAATGTTTCAGCCTGCTCCCTTTGGCTCATGAATGATTGTCTTTCCCCTGTGTCATCATATGTTTCCCTTTGAACACAGGTGAGGTTTCTTGTTCGTGTTTTTCCCCTCTGTAGTACTCCATTAGTTCTACCCAAGGGTAAGTGTTCTTTTCCTCCAGTTAAATCTTCAACCAAAAAAATTGGTCATGAAGAGATCCCCAAGGGAAAGGATAATACTCTTTCTCTGTACTGGTATTTTTGTCCTCCCAAATCTTCTGGGAGCTCGTTCCTTTAATTTTCCTGTTTTTGTTTTGTTTTTATTTTTCACTATACCTTTAACTGTTTTTCCATATTAAATCAATACCTTTTCCTCTTAAAAATAAATTCAGATTTATAATCATGTCTCACAATAAATACCTTGTTATTCTCCACTTTCCCACCTTTTATTGCAAGTAAATATGTTTGTATAAGAATTGCCTTCACTTAACTTCACATTCCTATCTCTTATGTTCCTTTCAAGCCACTTTTTCTGCACTATGCTTCTGTAAAGTTTATCCTTAAAGCCACTATCTCCCTCTTAATTTTACATTCAAGGCCCATTCTTAATTCCTCTCTAAATGTCTATTCTGTAGCCAGTGGTAGTATTAGCCACATCACCCTTCCTTATACTTCCCCCTGATATTTCTTCTTTAGGATTACTTTCTCGGTTTGCTCCCTGATCTCTGATTTATACTCATTTGTATGTATTTTTTCTAATAGATGGTATATTGCTTTTTCAAATAAACAACAAGCACTGACAATATATGAGAAGATCCTTTTACAATAGTTTTGTTAGTAAAGATGCTGTAGAAATTTTTTTTTAAAGATTTATTTTTTATTTATACATACAAGCTGGGGTATAGGCCAGAGGCATGGGGTGGCGAGAGGGTTCAGCAGAGACAGAGCGGGTAGCAGAACAGGCATATCAGAAATACACTGCTGAGGGCAGCAGCGGGCGAGGCAGGAGAGGTCTGCCGCACCATGTGGGATTCTCCCCGGCCGGGCGTCGAACTCGCGTCGCCGCTGCCAACAGCTCCACAGCGCAGCGCTCAACCGCTGCGCCACCGGGAAGGCCCAGAAATTTTTAAACTATTGCCAGTCTGATATATATATGTGATATGTATGATACATATTGTATATCATATATATTATACATATATCATACATATATTATACATATAACATACATACATTATACATATATATCAAATATATATCCAGTTTAGCCATTTCAATTTGCTCTTTTCAATATTCATATTTTCCATTCACTTTTGTTTAGATTGTTATTTTACTTTCTCAATGATTTATAAGAGCCTGTTTTCATGTACATTTCAACCCTTTCTTAATATATGAAAATATGTTTTAATGAGAATGTAATGAGTTTTGTTTGCATTTTTCCATCTGGATTTTTATATGTGCATATTAAAGATATAGCTCTTATAATATTAGGTGCCTGCCATCTCTGGAATCAATCCACAGATTATATGTCATCTCTAGGACATCTTGAAAAATTTTTCTTTTTTATATATATTTAATTAAAAATCAATTAAATCTTAAATACACTTGGATTTTTTTGTATGGTATTGAGTTATTTCAAATAATTTCTTAGTTGAATCTTTAGGGTTTTCTATGCATATTACCATGTTATGTGCAAATATTTATAGTTTTACTTCTTTCCTACTTTGGATTTCTTTTATATCTTTTTCTCTCCTAATTGCTCTAGCTGGGATTTTCAATACTATGTTGAATAGTAGTAGTGAAAGTTGACATCCTTCTCTTGTATCAAGTATTAGAGGAA
This sequence comes from Scalopus aquaticus, assembly GCA_004024925.1. NCBI lineage: Eukaryota > Metazoa > Chordata > Mammalia > Eulipotyphla > Talpidae > Scalopus > Scalopus aquaticus. The sequence goes on from PVIJ01000204.1 coordinate 6,111, forward strand.
AAGCTTTCAGGCTTTAATTTTTCAGTATGATGCTAGCTGTGGGTTTGTGGTATATGGCCTTTATTTTTTTGAGGTAAGTTCCATCTATCCCCAGTTTTTGAGATTTTTTTAAATCATAAATGGATGATGAATCTTATCATATGCTTTCTCTGCCTTTGTTGATATGATCATATGATTTTTATTTTTCCTGTCCTCCTACCATCATCTGGAGTCCATCTGACTGCCATCAGTCAACTCATTTCTTTTAATCATTGACTGAAATTCCATTTTATGGATGTACAAGTTTGTTTATTCAATCACTCTTGAAGGACATCTTGGTTGTATCCAATTTTTGGCAATTGGCAATAAATTTTGCTATGATCATTAATATGTCGGTCTTTATGCGGACATAGTTTCTCAATTAGAGTAAGCCTCTAGGAGTGCAATCACTGGATTGTATCATAACATTAAGTTTAACTTTGTAGTAAACTGCCAAGCTACCTTCCAAAGGATTGTACAATTTTGTATTCCCACCAGCAATAAATGAACAATGTTCTGTCAATTGGACTTTTGAATAATAGCTAAGGCTCAAACACATTATCATGCAATGATTTTATATACATTTTTTCTTTTCTCATTAGAAGTTTTGCTATCAGTGGTGTTAATAGAATGAAAAATCACTGTCATACCAAAAATTACTGATGGTTATAGAAGAATTTGTACACAAAATGTATTGGCAGTTAAGTTGGCATTAGGAAACCTGAAATTTCACAACTTTGGATCTAATTAGCTCCTTTGTTCTCCTTGAACCTAGAAAGCAGAGTTTGACAGCTTGATCTTACCACATATTTTAACTTTCCTCAAACTTCTTAAAAAGGTATTGGAATAAAATCAGTTACAATTAACAATGTGATAGTTTTATTTTTTTCTTTTTAAGTATAATATTATACTTAAGTATAATATTTTTATAATATGATTATACTTAGGAATGATATTATCATATTGAAGACTAAAAAGACTGTGAAACAAGATAATTACTAATCCTAACATGATCTTACTGGTAGGAGTGTAAGAACTGACTCACCAAATCATTCACTGCGTTTTCCTAACTCATACAGTAATAGATAGATACTAAGCCACTGATTTTGAGTTTCTATCTTCCCTATGATTTCTCACCCACAAAAGGAAATACAAAAAGTAAGAGCGATCTTAGCACAAGTTTGTTCATTGTTTCTGCTTGGTAGTTATTTGAACTATATTACTAGAGATGGACGAAATATTACATTTCTGTAAATTATTAAACTAAAGTTGACCTCAAAACTCATACACTGAAAATAGCAGTAAGTTTATTATGAGCTTTCAGTGTCTTTTCTCTTATGCTTGGTTCACACCAGCAAACACAATTTCAGAAAATCTAATGAATGATGGAAAAAGGCACCAATTTGTTCTTGGTTCCAATGACCTAAATTGCTGATGGCCAGGTCAGTGGTGATCTGCATTAAGGCCCTAAGACCATAGCAATTGGTTCTGAACTCTCTCATGTACCTGGAAGTCCACTACTGAAAGTAAGCCCCTCTGAGACCACGCTGCCTACATACTCCTGAGCAGATTTGAGTACACTCAATGATCTGATACACAGAAACTGAAGCTTTTTTTCTTCCCAGGGCTGAGAATTGCAATTACATTTTTAAATCAGACATTTTATTCATGTGTATGTCTATGTGTGTGCTTAAATAAATTAAAATTAAAATATTTCAAAAAAACTAAGTTTTATTTGTGAACACCATATAAGTAATATGGAACATTTCAGTAACACAAGTTCCAAATTCATAGTATTTCACAATACCAGAGTTGCTAAAATGAAAAAGATAGTTACAAACATTGGCAAAAATAAGAATTGACTTGATTTCTCATTTATTGCTGCTGGGAGTGTACTTGGCATAACTGTAGAAAACTATGTGGCAATATAGACTAAAGTTGAATGTCTATATACCCCATGAAACTAGCAAAGTATGAGAAGATATGTATAAAAATGTATATAACAACACAGTTTATAACAGATATTAGATATTATAGATATTATATCTGATATAACAGATATATCAGATATTAGAAATGTTTCACTACTTGACTAGAGAAAAATGGATAAGTTGTGATATATTCATATATTCATGTAGTGGGATTCCATAGAGCAATGAGAGTAAGAAGACAATAATATACAATGACAATCTATACCACACAATAAATAATATGGATGATTCTCATAAAGATATCGAATAAAAAAGTCACATACAATTTTGAAATTTTGAGCATATGGAAAGTTGAAGAGAAGGCCAAAATAAATACCTTTGTATTAACACTAAAAATTTCGAAGTGCTATTTATTTCAGGATGCTTTAAAAAAAAGTTATATATATAGGCATGATAAAAAAAACCCACACTTTATGCTATTCACCTTCTTTTTTACTCAGGGTTAAGTTTCTCCAGAGTTAGTAGACATCTTTCTCAATAATGCCATTATAATATTATTTCATACAAACATTTCTAAAATATATGCTATTCCTTTGATATTTAACTTTTTTCTGAAGTGGTATATTTATCCTTTGTCACTGCTTTTTTTTGGATCAATGTTATATTTTAGGATATATTCATGTTTATTCATCTATTAGTTCATCAAAGGTCACAAAGTAAGACTTACCTGATACGTGAAACACTGATAGTTTCCATGTTGTCCCATTTCATTCTATTCTATTTCTTTCTATTTATATTTTTAAATATTGCCTAGTGCAAAGCAAATTGACTTCATAATTCACTAATGATTTTGATCTGAAAGTTGACATTTTGCTACAGATGTGTCTGGACCTAAAAAAGCCAAAAAGCAAAACAAAACAAAAAACATTGTCTTTCTGGGACCCAACCTAGTAAGAATCTCATATTCTCCTTCCCAACTTCCCAAGTCCCTGGAGATAAGGAAATTTCAATCTCTGGGAATTCCAATTGCGTTACTCTTTTGTGGGACAGAGTAATGCTTTTAATTCTTTTTTGTTGAATCTATATAAAGAAAGATAATTTATCAAATGTGTGTGTGAAAGAGAGAGACAGAGGGTAAGAGAGATAGAGGGAGAAAATTATTTGAAATATCTAGAGATCAAGAACCGTTTTTCTCAAAAGACTTTAATCTGTGAACTCAAACTAAAATAATGTTTTCATTGGCTGTGGATAGTACATAGGAGGAAGCTGTGAGGAAGATTTGGAGATTTCAGCAACATGCTATTCTTGATGATTCTTCATAAAAATAGTAATGTATAGCTAAGAGTCTAACAAAGGTGGGGGGAGGGACACTTTCCTAAAATCAGATTTTTTTTTATAATCATAGGCAAATACTTTTTTTCTGTTAAGGGAGAACTTGTGTAAAAACTCCTCATGTTTGCTTATTGTCTTGTTTCACCTTCACTATCAGCCTACAGTAAAGGAACAGAAATAAAGAAACTGAAAATGTAATATAGAATGGTTGTTTCAAGCCATTTCTCTTTTCTTTTCGTGTGTGTGTGTGTGTGTGTGTGTGTGTGTGTGTGTGTGTGTGTGTGTGTGTAAATGGAGCCAGTGAGTCATCATCCTCTAGAAACTGCCAGAGGGTGAGTCATTTCTCAGCAATTTCAGTATGTGGCATTTAACCCCTAATTATCCCTTTAGCTGTTTATGATAACATTTGTTATGTTTTCTTTTATTTTTACAAATTCTTTTGACATTAATATTTTGTGGGACGGGAAAGAGGTTTCAAACAGATTATTCACAGTAATATTATTATGATTAGTGACTTTTTGCCTTTACATTTTAAAGTTTCATATGCCTTTAGAATTACAGCTGGAAGTTAATGCTGGAAAAATATACTTCTAAATTTTTAAATTCTGCCACAAGTACCATGCTTGTTGTTAATGTTATAGGTTTGCCAATGTATTATAAATCCAAATTCATAAAGCAAAACTTCTCTGAATTTATGCTACTGGTAATCCCTCTTAAGACACACACACACACACACACACACACACACACACACACACACACAATCATGGTGAGACCATGTGTTCCTTTTACATTGCTATATTTTACAAAAAGTATATGGACTTTTTCTTCATTTCACACACGTGTTACCATGCAGAAATGTTCTAACATTGCCAAAGTTGGGAATACAAATGCAAATCAGAAAAAAAAGAAAATACTACCTGACAAAATAAATTGGATATTAAAAAGTGGGTCTACATCTGTCAAGATGGATTTGCAATTGTAGCAATCAATTAATTAGTAGCTAATTAATTATGAAAGATGTCAAAAATACATATTGACATTTTCTCAAATATTTACTTTAGGTGATCATTCTACTTCGAGATATTTTGATTCACTGAAATTAGCATTGGAAATTTAGTATGTGTTGTACTAATATTCTCAAGAAATTATTTCCACTGATTTCCTTAAATCAGTGGTACACATTCATATAAATACATATGCATATATACGAAGAAACCACTAAAATATGTATGAAATAGATATTATATAATATATAATATATATGGTATGTATAAAATTACCTGAGATATCTGCAAGGAAAAAAGAAGAAACCACTAAAATATAATAAAAACTGAAGCCTAATCTTGAGAAGGAGTGCATACTTGTGCATAGTTTAATGGAAACATCATATAATACTTATAAGATTTCATGAAGAATAAAAATGAATCACCATTTATGCTCCCAGAAATTTCTTTTTCTTGCATCAGGTGGGAAATTCCTTATTGTACCTATTCTGTGATAGCCACAAATGCATTTATTCTTTCAATTTATAGTTGTGGGTTTTTTTTGTTGTTGTTCAAGTACCTATTTATATCAAAACTGATATATTACTGATTCTATTGGAAATAATTAATGTAGACAGGGCTTCTTCTAATGCTAACACTGTTTTTGAATATCATAATGATCATATTTCTAGCATTTACCTTGTTTAAAATGTTGAGACTACATGGAGCTTTCTTTCATATTTCTTTCTCATGTCAATGAACTATATGCAAGCATGAAAAGTCTTTTATTTTGAAGGCAGGAAAAATGTTGGTGAAATATAAATAGAAAATTGTTCAGCACGGCATAGTGTTAAAATTTACCAATATATATCATTTTTTAATAGTCACAAGGATTCTAGTGAATAGACAGCTGAGAAAACACTATACCTATTTTACAAAGGTAAAAGAGTTTCAAGGAAATTAAATGTGTCCCCAATCAGTAGTAAGTGATGGAGTTGGGTGAGGTTCATCTTGAAGGATTTTTTGATGTTGTTTTGAAGTTTATATGTTATTCATTCTACAGTCTGTTTAGGAAAGTATGTCAATAATTCGTATCAGGATTGGGGTGGATAGTATTGCATTCTAACCTCTCTGGAAAAAACAGTGTAAAATTAAAGAGGGGAAAAAAATCTGTCCTGACTTTTCTAGCAGTTGGTTAGAGAGTAGTTTTGCAAGACTTGTTTCACTTTGCTTGGGACAAGGCCGAGCCTAGTATTTCAAACAAAAAGCAGCCAATTACTAACTTCTGGTTGCTAGGTGTGGCCTCTTTTCAAGTTCTATAAAAGAGAAACCTCAACTCCACTTTCAGTATGAAATCTTCAGAGAAGGATCTCTTTAGTTCTTGGGTAGAAGAAGGTTAAAGGGTAAGTCTTGGTTTTTCTTTTAGTTTTGAAATTTTTCCCATCTTGATTTTAAATGTTACTGTTCTGTAGGATTTAAGACTAATTACATTTAGCATGTTTTGAGCGATCTTTCTGTAAGATACACTGGGTATTTATATTTGGGGCATCACAAATTGTAATGTTTTGTTTTACGTAGCTAAGAAATACAATTTTAAAATTAGGGAAGTTTGCTTAATACTGGTTTATTGTACTGTTGGTGAGTTACCATGGAAAAGAAGGAAAATATGTGTTTTCCTCCTCCGAGTTAGGAGTTTCCAAGAGCTGTGTGCCTTAGGGGAAAACTCATGATGGAAGGTGGGCGTTTGGGGGGGGGGCCAGGCCAGGCCAGAAATGTCAAAGTGGGTTTCAGGCAACTGTTTTAAATTATGAGAACTTAGGTAATTTATTTTCTTCTTTTGTAAGGAAAATTAAATAGATTCAGACCTCATAGTGGTAATCATGCCCTTTGTAATTATCATTTTGAAATTAATGTTATGTTTACTCATGAAGTGCAAATACAAGGATCCGCTTATTAATTTTTTCACTTGAAAAGGGTGTGGTCGCATTCTTATTCCTGCAGTCTCTGTGTCATAGACAGGCTTTTCAAGTGTTGATTTGAAAACCTAAGGGGAAAGGAAATGTTTCCTGGGTGTTGTCAGATACCCTCAGGAATGCTGATAGAGAGACCTGTGAAAATTATTTTACTTAATAACATGATTGCTGAATGAGCTAATGGTTAAAAAAAAAGCAAAAACACAAAAGCCTCCATAGAAAACCACAAAGTATTATCTAAAGTACTCTTTTTACTGGTGTTGCATATATTTGCAAAAGTGAGAGATGTTGAATCATTATCATGTATCTATTTGGCTTTTGTTCGATGGAAATCTTCCTACAAGAATTTTTCTCCTAATCCATTTTGAGAGTTAAATGAGAATCCCTAATATTTAATTTTTAATGCTAGCTAATTAAGAAAGGTATGCTCTTTCTTGTGTACGTTAAAAATTATAGATGGACTTGGCAAAAGTAAAATTCCCCTCTGCTCACAGGAATGTGTTTTGGTAGACACACTGCAAAATCTCTCAAGTGTGGAAAATGCTGGTTTCATAATTCTGAAATGGCCTCTTCTCCACAAGTTATGTTACCACCCTAGCCCCAGGCTTGATCACATCTGGCAGATAACCAACATTTTACTGTTGACAATAGAATTAATTATAACATTATTAGGGACCAGCTAGACTTTCATGCTTATTAAATACTTTTTCGATCCAAAGATCTGCAAAGGTTGCTTCTGTATATAATAATTTACTGAGTTGGTTGTTTTTAATCTTCTTTAGACCCATTAATTTATGACTATTTAAAACAAGAGCTAAATCAATGGATCTTTTTTATAAACCAAAATTAGGTTTTTGACTAAATGATTTCCTCTTTCTCTAAAGTGGGATCAATTTTTTTTCTGAAAGATCAGAACAGATACAACTTATATAAGTCCTTCCTTCATTATGCTAATTTCTCCATCTTCGTCCACTTGAAGTGAAATTTAGGATGGGCACTTCAAAGCTATAATAGATCTTAGATATTATTTCAAAACTCTCATTTTTACAAATGAAGACCACCCTGGAGAAGTTAAATGGTTTTGTAAATTAATAAGGCCAGTTCAAGACAGTCAAAATAAGGCTCAGAACTCCTTATTTTGTATTTGTTTTTCTATATGCTTTAGTTGTGGAAAGAAAACTTTTTGTTATATTAGTGTAAATATGTTTCCTAAATAAATGGCAAGGATACATGATTCATTCAGTAATACTTATTGACATACCAATATTAGTCATTTTGCCAGGGATGGGAGGTATGTAATGAATAATAAAAGTACACTACTCTCATGAAATACTGCTGGGAGCTTAGTGGAGTGAGTTGAAAATGATAACGCAGAGTGATAGGGGCCAAGGGAAGGGGAGAGGCAGGATGTTTCAGCAGAAAACACAGACTGGCACCTAACTCTGTGTTAGAACAGTGAAGGATTTCTGGAGGATGTGATCAGGTCTTTGCTGAATCCTCCCTTAGAAGCTACAGTTAGGCAAACAGAAGAGGGCATGGTGCAGATAACAGGATTCCAGGCAAAGGGAACACCCTATGAAAGGCCTAGAAGTGAAACATTTTTGAGACTACCTTTCATAGAAAGTGGTTCTTCATAAGCCGTGCCATTTTATGGTCTAATTGCCTTCTTTCACACAGATAGGTGTGGAAAGGACTTGCAAAAATATATATTAGAAGAAAAACTGTGCACAAGCCAATACATTGAAAAATAAAGTCCTTAAGGCGAGGGTGAAGCTTGCCATAGTCTCCATGGGTTAACTGGTGTGAAATTGATTAAGTGTGAGCTTAAGATTTATTAAAAATAAATCTTTGCTATCACTCTATTATTTAGTCACCAGTTTAAAAGAATATACAATACTTTGAAATCAGAAGCCATGGATTTATATATGCTTTGAGGCTTTCCACTATAATGTAGAAAACTACCAGGAAGTTATAGTTTTTTCCTGGATAGAAAATGGGAATAAAGAAGGTGTCCTGTATATGTGTGGACTAATCGTTGTAAAACTCTAGTCATTCTAGCTCATCACCAGGAAAGCATGACAGACAACAAAACTTGGCTTCCTCTATCATAGATTCTGGAAGTAGCTTTTTATGAGGCTACCAGAGATAGAAACTGCAAGTTAAAAAAAAGAAAATCAAACATTTTCATTTGAAATAGTTTCAAACCTTCAGAAAAGTTGCGAGAACATTACTAAACCACAGAATTTCCAAGCCACGGAATTCCCACATGGTTTTCACCCAGATTCCCCAATTCTTAACATTTACCATATTTGCTATATTATTTAACTTCTTCCTTGCCCTTTCGCCTTTTGTTATTTTCAGTTAATTGTGCTCATTTTTTTTGTCTGTCGCATCTGAAATAATATTGCAGATATGTGTCTATGTCTCTAAAGACTTATGCCTGCGTGTATTAAAAACTAAGGGTACACCCTTAGCACAACTTTAAAAAATCAGAAAACTGACTTTGATTCAACAAACCTTAGTGTTTGCAAAGTATCAGTTTGTTGCAAGTGTTAAAGTATTATTTCCCAAATACCTTTATCTTAGAGTTTAGTAAGCATGGATCCATCTCTGCCTGGTATCTTAGACATTTTCTTTATGCAGATTTACCACCTTTGATTCCTTATTGCATAGGTGAAAAGTACTCTCTTATGACACATAAATATACGAAAAAATACTAATCTCTAGAAAACTGCACATTTATCCAGAGGTAACCTGAGACTGGCAAGCAGTACATGGTCACAAAAAATTGATTAATTTGAAGAACTGTGGAATATTTTTAATTTTCACATAGATCAGCCTTTGTATAAATGGCTATTACATTTCATTATCATATAGATGATTCAAGCATTGAGATAACTTGTTTTCAGAACACATTTGTAGTTAGATTAAGTATATATTGAGCAAAGACAAGTTAATACAGTAGACTCTTAAACATCTAGTATAAGCTCTAAACATTGCAACTAAAAAGAAAAAGAGAATCCTTGGCAAAGTCATTGACTTATTTAAATTATTTTTTACTGTATACTGTGTTTACTAAACCAGATCATTTTCTGACTGATAATATTATTTTTATAACACATGGCAGTCTTTAAAACATGTTTGCATGCATTATCTATTTGTAATAAGCAGTGTTACCTTAAATTTTTTGACTGGGTTTTACCAAGTACAAAATGTGGGTTTTCAGGTAGAGGATAGGCATTAAACAAACAGAATGGTTCAGTAATAGAACTGGACCAAAATATTTTTGCTGTGGTATTTGTAAGGTGTGTTGCAACTGTTATGAGGTTCCTGTAATACATGCAGTTGATTTGTGTCACTTAACTACCAGTACGTAATACAACCTATTCTCTTTAGAGCAATTTCTTACATTCTACCACAATCCTTCTTTCAGCTATACTAAGAACTACTGGATATAATTTGGCTCAGTAGCCAAATTATAATTGCTTTTCTGAGACAGGTTCTATTCAGCCTACTTTTACAGATCATGCTTTTAGGTCAAACAAAATATTTCAATATAAAGTCTAGGAAGTCAGAATATATGTTACTTCAGTGAAATACTGTTACTTCAAATAAATTGTGCAGCCTTTTTATTTTGTGTTATGCAATTAATACAGCTATATCAGTATTTTCCTAGGATTTCTCAAGCTTTTTTTTTTTTAAAGAAATGAATACATTATGTAAGCAACTGGAGAAGTGAAAAAGTAAAGCTTGCATAAAGTTTATTTCGCTGTTGAGTTTAATTTTTAAAATTATTTCCCACAATATCCTCAGTCTCATCTTTGATCTCTTTTGAAATTTTTATTTTCTAATTGAAAACAGTGGAAATACTGGAACACATTTCTAATGACTAGTGGAAAAAACTTTGCTAAGTAGCCAATCATATCCCTCATTTTGATTATCCTCCTTTATGAAAATCATGGATGAGATGATAAAAATGGAAATTTTAAATACTGAAACCTAGCCAGAAACTGCTAGTGTTGGATGTACCAATTAAGCAATTAGAAATTTGCTAAGAGCACCAGATTATGACTGAAATAGGAACTAAAACCTCATGCAAAATTACACATCATGCCTCTACATTAGGAAACAAATTCAAATTTATCAATTGCTGGGGGAAGTGATTAAATGAAATCATGTTGTAGTGATTCTTCTTACAGAAGAGCGAATAGTAATTTCATCAATTCCCATCATAATTTAGTGCAGATAAGTTCTATGGATATTATTTTCCACCTATATTTAATCACATTACTCAATACTATAGTTATTTTTCAGCAGGTGTGGATTGAAATACTTTGTCTGAATGCGCTTTTAAGGAACTAGGTTACAGGTTTTACACCTCATGAGTCATTTAACTTCATATAAAAATTTAAACCTGCAGAGATTATCTGCCAATATCCCTCACATGTAATCCTGAGAGTGGCCTCCAGAGGGATAAGCAATAGTGTGGAGAGATGGACCTTGTGTAGACCTTGAACGTGGGCTTTTTTGTGTGTGGGTAAATCAAAAAACACATTAATTTTAAACATAGTTCAGGTTTTAAAAAATATACATAGTTCAGTAAATTAAAATATTGCTGAACCATGAGAGCCAGTTAAGAAATTTCCTTTAAGGTAAAGTTTGCAAAAGAGGGTGTATATGTTGCAAAGAACCTGGTATAAAGTAACACTTTTCAGTTTTTTGTTTTTTGTGTGTGTGCATGTGTGCGTTGGGTGGAAAAACATTTCAGACTAGTATTTAGATGGCACAAATAGGAAGAAATGTACGTGCAGTTATTAGTCCAGGAGCTGAAATAACTGTCTACAGTTAGGAAACAGAATTACTCAGGGGAGAAATATCATCTGAATATCTGTTTATAGATAGAATTTTGAGTCTGAGAACACTCCTGCAGATTGTTTTACCCTTAAAGAGTACACATTAAGTTCCTTTGATAGTCATTACTTTTCCTCAGGTACCCATTAATCCAACATAGACTCTTTAAAGGCCTACTTAATGTTATCTCTTATCTTACCTCTCGCCGATCTCTTAACGCATCTCCCAGTCATTCTCCATAGCCATTCTAAAATATAAATGGAGTCATGCCACTTTCACTTTAAAGATTCATTAATGTTTTCCCAAAACTTTAGGGATATATTTAAATTTCGTTGTTCCGGTTCCTGCCAGAATTTCTGCTCTGGTTAGTTTTCATCTTCTCAAATAGGCCAAGTTCTCTTTATTTTGTTCTTGCTAACATTTCTGCCAGGTTAATCTTGAGTTATTTCAGAAGATGCTCAGATTACTGGCTTCTCCTAGGAAGGTCCCTTAGCTTTTGCGTTTTCCCAGGGACAACATACACTAACTTTTAAGTTCTTTAAGTGTTGATGCTTCAGTGCTTTTGGAGCCTCAGTGCCTGGCACACTGGACTGTGAGTTTAGAACAGTGAAGTGAATAGGCTGTTCTTCTCTTCAACCTAGAGGCTTACTTGTGGAAGTCATTTGATCTCTAAAAATTTGGAATGAGTATGCCAAGAAAGAGCCAAGTTTCTGAGTAGTGGCTCTCGGTTTCTGGTGAAGGAGACTTTTAAAAAACTTCCAGTATGCTCCTAAGATCAATTCTGGAAAGGAAGGTCAAGGCTACTGTGTGTCTTACGCATGGAAGCGTGGAATGGTGTGTATGTGTGGTGGGTTTTTTTTTTTTTTAAACTCTGTTTCCTTTCCAGATACTTCTTTAAAAATGTCAATGGTAGCGGAATTCCTCAAGCAGGCCTGGTTTATTGACAATGAAGAACAGGAATACATTGTAAGTCAAGTGACAAATAATTTAGTTAAATATTAAAATCAAGACTAGTATGAATGAATGGACATAATTTATTTCCCTGTCTTCCACAGAAAACTGTGAAAGGATCCAAAGGTGGTCATGGCTCAGCAGTAAGCCCCTATCCAAGCTTCAATCCATCCTCAGATGTTGAGGCCTTGCATAAAGCGATAACAGTTAAAGGTAATAATGTCTCCCCAAAACAGTTCCATCTTAGATAGTTCGAAATTGTTGTTTCAATGGGTGTTGGAAAATAGGTGTGCAATGGAAAGATCCTTTCATTTTAAAGACTATTGACTTCAAAAAGGCAATTGACTAGTAAAGCCACAGCAGGGTTTATTCAGAAACAGAACAATAAAACAATTGGGCAGAATACACTTTTATTAATAGCCATAAACTTCTGGCTTCTCTTCCTGGACACCCACCAATATGCTTTCCAAACACCACCCACCTCCTAATAGTTCCCCTGGAAAGGAAACAATGAGAAAATGCAAAGTATTATGGTTACTGTAATTTCTGATCTGTGTGTTTGTAACCCTAGCCTCCCTACATCATTTAAATAGGGTTCTGAATATCAGTGCTGACAAGGTAAAAACATTTGTCAGAGGGAGATATATTTCCTTTCTCAACATTTAAGAAATTTAATCAATTCAATAGACTCTACAGCGACAACAGATACCCTGACCATCTCATTTCTAGCAGATTTTCAACACAAATAATTATCTTTGCTAATGTAGGGTTTGAACTGTGATCAAACTCTGCAGCACTGAGGGCTAGGAATAATTCCTCCTTCCTTTCTTATTCAAGTGAAAGGAATATAATCCAAAGTGCTTCCTTTGATAGTAGTGTCACATCTGCACCCTAAGCTGTGGTAATTTATATTTCTTAGTTTAAGATCTTCATTCTTGACAATGAATAATTTTATACATTTATGGATGATGAAGAAAATTGATTTTAAAAGCTTATGGCCCTTTATTCCAGGTGTGGATGAAGCAACGATCATTGACATCCTGACTAAGAGAAATAATGCACAGCGCCAACAGATCAAGGCAGCATATCACCAGGAAAAAGGAAAGGTAGGTTGGAGTCGTAAATTGAGATATTTGTTTAAATATGAATTTTGAAGCACAGTTACCTATTTCTTTTGGTTCATAGCACTATTTTCCTATTATGACTAAGATCGGGATTGCAGGATTTATCCACTTGGTTGCACTTGAATCAATTCTAGCAAATTTGCTGGTTTCATATATTGGTTGTCTTGTTTAAATTTTTTTGTAGATGTGGTGTTCAATATTGGAAACAAATTTTTAATTTGACAATGAAGTTTAAGATTACTATTGGCAATAATGACTATATTGTGATTCAAAAGTATCTTCTGTTGAAGTTTAAACTGAGCTATTCAATACCTAAATGTCAAGCTTATACATAGAATTCTACTTTCAAAGTAAACTTTATATTTTTTATGCCAGATATGGGTAGTTTCCTTTTTATTTTTAAAGATTTATTTATCTATGCATAAAAGCTGGGGTACAGGCCAGAGGCGTGGGGCAGCGAGAGGGTTCACCAGCGACAGAGTGAGGAGCAGAACAGGAAGATCGACGGAAATACACTGCTGAGGGGGGCAGCAGGCAAGGCAGGAGAGGTCTTCTGGCCATGTGGGAATCTCCGCCGCCAGGCGTGGAACTCATGTGTCGCCCCCGAGCCGCTGCCGGTGGCACAGCGCTTAACTGCTGTGCCACCAGGGAGGCCCCTGGGTAGTTTCCTTATAAGGAGTATAACTGAAAAACTATATAATGTCAAGTGTAATTACAGTATTTATTTGAGCAGTGCAAAACCTCAAAGAGTAGAAAAATTATTAGTACATTATTTTTAAAGTATTCTTATCTTTTTTTATATGAGCACAACCCCTTTATTTTGAGCTTTGTAATTTTTTCCCTGAATAGAAGACTGAAAACCCAGTTCCTTAAGACGTTATTAATGGATTCAGTAAATTCATTCTAATCTCTCTAGATTTAGATTAAGTTAACATTCTAAATACCTGGTACCCTTTTGCATGTAATAAGAAGGGACTGTGAAAGATGGCTGGGTGTAGGAGTCAGCAGCAAGGTGACTTCAAGTTCAAGTAATACCAATTGCTCTATAACATAGCATGTTCCTTCTTGGAAGTCCTGATTCTAATCTTTATGTTACAGGCCCTGGATGAAGCTCTGAAAAAAGCCCTTTCGGGTCACCTTGAGGAAGTGGTTTTGGCTCTATTGAAAACTCCAGCCCAGTTTGATGCTGATGAGCTGTATGGCGCCATGAAGGTAACTTGCCTGGTTTAAATAAGTCTCTTTTCCTCCAGAGAATGTGTAGGTCAAGTCCACATAAGCCTGCTACTATTTCCTCAACATCTAGTACAAGGGTTGTTGAGTGGGAATAAAATGAACAAATGAATTAATAGATGCTCATGCTAACAACTGAGTTACTTTCATCTTCCTGTGATGCCACATTTTTTATATCTTTATATTGGCCTAAAACCCACCTTTATTTTTAAAGCAATAGAGCCTTTTTCATTAATAAATGTGAATACTTACTACATACTCTAGGAAATTTACTAAACCCCACACTCACATACATTTTGCGACACACAAACTAATCAATGCTCTCGAATGAAGATTTTCCTATATTTCTTCTTCTCTTTCAATACAGGGTCTTGGAACTGATGAAGATACTCTGAATGAAATTTTGGCATCAAGAACTAACAGAGAAATCAGAGAAATTAACAGAGTGTATAGGGAAGGTAAGTTTTAATGCCCAGCAGTCCAAGCGCCTTCATTGGGAAAGAAATCTGACGTACTATTCTTAAAATTGAATGTGGATGTTCTATATGGGGGGTTGGAAACACTACATATTAAAATATATCTTAAATTTGGGGCACACATCTACAAGATGTAGACACTATTCTCTGACAGCTTTCACATTGCCAGGGGGCAAATAAGGTAGACGAGGCCCCGGCTTCTTCAACTTTGCTGATAATAGAAATGGAACTGTGGACAGATGGCTACCTATTCTTGTAACAGAAAACTCTATTCAAAGCATTAAAGAATTTTTAGAAACATCTATTATTCTGAGATCTAGCTCTTAAAAATATCTTTAATTTTAAAAAGTTAATAAAAGAAAAATTTACAAATGAAATATTTCCATTTGTCTCTGAACAGGTTCAAAGTTAGATGCATATATAATCTGCTGAGGGAAATGTTAACTTTACTGTATTGATCATAAACGACTCTTTTGTTACTAGTTAGATCCATGGGAATGAATGACCAACCGCTGCTCACTAAATTTATCCAGTGAAGCATCTCGTTTAAATGCTATGTTCAGGGGTCACCCTGATGGTGCAGGGGGTTAAGTCACAGCACTATAAACCTATCAGCAGCCACTGCAGAACTTAGTTCAGTCCACCTCTTCTGCTCCCCACTGGTGAGCCCTCTCACCCCCTGCACTTCTGGCCTACACCCCAACTCTTGTATGCACAAATAAATAAGTCTTTAAAAAAATGCTATGCATAACATTTAAAGAGGGTAGTTGCAACTGAGTCTTTGAAAGTGCTGGTAATTTTACCATTTTCTTCCTCTAGTTTCCCAAAACCCTAGCTATTTTGATTTATTCACCCAATATGTGGCACCACAGAGGATTTTTTTTTTTATTTTCATGCCAAATGAAAATAGTCCTTGCCTGTAGTTTTTTTTTTAAAGATTTATTTATTTATGCATACAAACTGGGGTGCAGGCCAGAGGTGTGGGGCAGTAAGAGGGTTCAGTAGAGACAGAGTGGGTAGCAGAATAGGCAGATCGACTGAAGTACACTGCTGAGGGGAGCATTGGGTGAGGCAGGGGAGGTCTGCCGCACCATGTGGGAAGCTCCCTGGCTGGGCATCGAACTTGCGTCACCACTGCCAACAGCTCCACAGCGCTGCGCTTAACCCGTTGGCCACCAGGGAGGCCCCATTGCCTATGGTTTTTAGAGCAATTTAGTAAATGGAATGAGGATGCTTTTAACTATTTTCTGCAATTATTATTTCATTGCCAATATTTACCTTAAATCTATTTATCAGTGGTAATAATCAAGAGGGACAGTGTTATTAGTTTTTCTTTGATAAAACATTTACAAAGGTAAATATCTGTATTTCTTCATTATATCCAAGATATATCCCAATGGTAGTTTATTAAATTGTCCTGTCTTCTAGTAATTGTAAATCCAGCTATTTTTCTACTATAGCATTATTTTGCATAATTAAGAAAAGGTGTTGAGACAAAGAAAAGTTTAAATCTGCCTTTCCACCTCTATGTATGTATACAGTCACACATTTAATTGAGTTATATTTACATATATTTGTAATTTTTCAAGTAAATAAATGATCTGTGTTTAAGTCAGTACCTTTGGTCTATTCTATTCACCTCATGTTTAAAGGCTGGCATGTTTTATTTCAAGATTCATTATTTATAATGTGTAACTATTCCTTTTAAAATGGTTAGCAAAAACTCTGACTATGGGTTTTATTCACAGTATTACCTAAATTGTTTTAATTGTCCCATGGAAAACAATTTTGATGATTCAGAATTTTACCTGCCCTGATATTTCTACTCTTTGAAATGTGTTCCATAACAAAATGAACATTTGGCACTACACAGCAAATAGTCATACGATAGAGAGGTGTCAGATGTTTTTATTATGCCATCATCGTTATCACTCATTTACTAAAAAATATACTTTATTTCTCAGAACTGAAGAGAGATCTGGCTAAAGACATCACCTCAGACACTTCTGGAGATTACCGGAAGGTTTTGCTTTCTCTTGCTAAGGTATACCTCAAATATTTTAGTAAATGTCTCTTTTTAAGAAGAGTAAAATCTTAAATGTGAACTTTCTCTAGAAATAAGCAATTGACTCGCTTCCTCAAATAACACTTCTTTCTTTTAAAAGCAGTAAAATAATAAGTCTTATGATCACATGCTTGAAACAACTTACCAGAGAATCAACTTTTTCAGGGTGACCGAGCTGAAGATGTTGGCATGAGTGAAGACTTGGCTGATACAGATGCCAGGGTGAGTAAGCGCTTACAAGTACTCCTAGAGTTGCTCTTCCTACCTGAAAGAGGTCTTACCTTCGGCGAAGTTGCCACTTGATGGCCTCCAGGTGAAGGCAAATCTGTAATTCTCCGAAAGGTAATTAGTTGCACCTAATGTTCATTCCTTACGTGATGGACACCACCTTGTCCTGTTGAGCAACCTGAGAGAGAAAAATGTGTTCTGTACATTTTCAATAGATCTCATTATTCATGAAACTGGAGAGGATGGAAAGAGAACAATAAGGACTTGATTTGTTATCCCCAAAAACTGTTCTGTTGAGAAAACTATGAATTTTCATTTTATCAGCTATAAGAAAGGGGACAGTAATTCTTTTACGTAATTTTATAAAAGTAAGTTTTTATTATGTGAAGTGAGAAGAGTAAGCACATCTAACATTCCCTTATCAGGGAACACTGTATTACTTTACAGATGTAAGTTTATATTGTAAAAGTTATGGTTATGATATTATAACAATGAAATACTTTTAACGTATTCAAATATGTTCAAGTGTATTTTTACATATAGTTTTCAGTGAGGTTGCCAGCTATTTACCAATCCATTGGCAACATTACGAGAATAGTGACATTTTAGGACATGGAATTCCTTTAAAAAAAAAAAAACAAATGACAACTGTTATTTGCATGTTTTCTTCATGGGCCAGTATTCTCTGCATAAATTGATCACAGTGCATCTGAAAGGACAGAAACTTATTTTTCCACTCCACTCGCTTCACTGAGCCAGCACAGAATCTTCCCCATACTGGGCACTCATCAACTTCTTGTTGTATAAATACATGCATATCACATAATTTTGCTTGAGAAGTCCAAATAACTTCTTATGGTCATTGGAAGTTTGACCATTTTGATAGAAATTGTGCAAGTACATAAAAAGATAAAAGTTAACATATGAGTCATTCATTCCCCATAATAAATAATTATTCTCATTTACTTGTGACATTTCAGAATTTACTTTCCACTTTAAGACTGTCAGGGTTTTAGCTCTGTATTTAAGGCAGCTACATGGATTAGTGTGACCCAGGAGGATGATGGTAATTAGCATTTCAAAGTTAACAGAATATGCATGTAACAGACAAAAAGGCAGGAATTATCATTTTCATTTACAATAGAGGGAAATCTGCAGTTTCATAAGATCAAATTATTTATCCAAGCTTAGATTGCAGAGTCTGTATTTGTTGCAGAATCAGTATTTGAATGCAGAAATTTTGACATCAAATTTCAAGATCTAGGGAATGTTTGGATTATAGATATATCAATACCATTTTCTGGTAATTACTTAAAGACTAAGGAGGAAAAAAGACAAAGGTTTTAGTCTCTTGTAGTTGTCTTGCTATAGAACACAATCTTAATTCAATTTAATTCAGCAAACACATGTTCTGCAAACATACATTCATTCTCTAGTGTTTATAAGGTACCTTGATAAATATAGTCGGAAATACTTACGAAAAAAAATAAGGTCCTTATCTTTAAGGAACTTGCAAACTTAGGTTAGCCTGTCCTCATCATATTATTGGACATGAAGCCTGTAAGAGCCTGGAAGGGACCTTGCGTAGCTATCAAGCCAACAGAAAGCCAAGTGTTTGCTTCTGTGTTTCTTGACAGGCCTTATATGAAGCAGGAGAAAAAAGAAAAGGAACAGATGTGAATGTGTTCAGTACCATTCTTACCACCAGAAGCTATCCCCATCTTCGCAGAGGTATGAAAAAATATGTTTCCCAGAACCTGTCTATGGAAATTGCATTTTTTTTTTTAGTATAAATAAGGAAAAAGAGAGTCTTAGCTTCACAGTAATACCTAGAAAATGTAGTTCTCTCCTGACCCCTTAGTTCTGTTTGTCCTTTTATCCGACTATGTACAGTCACCATTTTATAGTATTTGAAACATATTTTGTGACTTAGGCATGCAGACTGTTATTTATTTTTCTTATCCAAACCATTTGGGAAATATACACATTTAATAAATCAAGTAAAATTGCAATAAAGAAAACTAATCTCAACACTAAGGTAAGAAAAGAATATATGGATGTTCTAGGAAAATAAAAAGTTCTTGCCTTTGAGCACAAAAGTTAGCTCTCAGCTTTCTGGAAGCAAAGGAAAAGTCATTATTATAGCACATGGTTTCTAATGGTAAAATTAAGAGAAATACTACACAGATCATTATATAAGGGAAGTGCCATTTGCTATGGCACTTAGCTCTGATGTATTAAGTGTTATGGTTGTCAATCACATGCCATCTCTAATAAATGTCAACACTTGCAAAATATCTCTAAAATATAGAGGAGTACCAAAATAGTTATGTCAGTTCCATCCCTAGCAGACAATGAAGTAGCCAATGTATCTTCAGTTGAGTCATTAATTTTAAAGGGTGTTTTGAAGTTTGGGCATCCCAGGGAATGTTTTGCATTGCCCTGATTTTGCTAAAGTTTGCTAAAGAACAGGATGCTTTGAACATGTCTTAATTTAAATTTAATATTCAGTATTTCAGAAGTATAGCAAGTACAGTGAGCATGACATGAACAAAGTTCTGCAACTGGAGATGAAAGGCGATGTTGAAAAATGCTTCCAAACTATTGGTACGTAGTCCCAGTGGGGGGATACTTCTTTCTTTAATTTAAAATTGCATTATCAATGGTTTTGCATATAAAAAAAACAAAAAGCAAAAGATTCAGATATAGGTCATGTATGTTTCAGATACAGGCAACATGTAAGATAACTGAATATTTAGCTAAAGCTCTACAATGACCTTGTTAGTAATAGATATTACTCTCTTTTTCATAAAAGGCAGGTGGGCAATATTTAGTGAACACTTTCTTATGCTAATCCATGCATCTGGCTGGGACTAGCACCGAGGAATGTCTCAATGATCATTAAGAGGATGGGATTTGAAACTGGTTCAATGTAGAATCAAATCTTGGTCTGTTACTAGTTAATTGAACAATCCTGAGAACGCATACAAGGTTTTGTTTTATAAGTCTCCTCTAAAAAGGACTAAAGAGGAAAAAGGCTTTACAGATCTCCTTGTCATTCAGGAGACCAATGGGAGCTGGAAACCTGTATTCTAAAGTGTTCCCCAAACATTAATATGCATTCTGGAAGTCTTCTTAAAATGCACATTCTGATTCAGTAGGTCTGGGTGGAGCTCAGGATTCTGCATTTCTTTTTTTTAAAGATTTATCTGTTTATGCATACAAGCTGGGGTACAGGTCAGAGGCGTGGGGCAGCAAGAGGGTTTACCAGAGACAGTGGGGAGCAGCAGGCGAGGCAGGAGAGGTCTGCCACGCCATGTGGGAATCTCCCCAGCAGGGCATCAAACTCTTATCGCCGCTGCCGACAGCTCCACAGCACAGCATTTAGCTGCTGCACCACCAGGGAGGCCTGGGATTCTGCATTTCTAACAAGGTCCCAGTTGATGTCAATTCTTTCGATCCATGCATCACAATAAGGTAGACAGTCTTAGTGAACAACTCATCTGTTAGTGTTTAATTTGGCAGCAGACTCATATTTAAAGCCTGTCCTCATCTGCTTAAAAAAATATTAACTCAGGGCCTCCCTGGTGGCACAAGGGGTTAAGTCTCAGCATTTTGAAGCTATCAGCAGCTACTGAAGCATGAGTTTGATCCCCAGCCAGGGAGCTTCCCACATGGTGCAGCAGATCTCTCCTGTCTCACCCACTGCTGTTCCCCACTCTGTCTCTGGTGAATCCTCTCATTCCCCCATCCCCATACCTCTGGCCTATACCTCAGTACCCCAGCTCTTGCACGCATAAATAAATCTTAAAAAAATTAATTCAGTATAAAAAAAATTACTGTATGTCCACATGGCCGATAACATTCACTGGTTTCCCAGTAGGAAGAGTCTATGCAAGATAACAGAATTATTGAAGTTGCTATTTGGTGGATTTAAGATAATAGGAGATAAGTGATGTTGTCAAGGGTGAATAGAATCTTGCTGGCAAAACTATTTCCTGTTTCATATGCATTTTCTTGTGTTGTGGTAAATATCTCAACTGAAATATGTGCTTCTTGCAGTTATGTGTGCCACAAGCAAGCCGCGGTTCTTTGCCGAGGAGCTTCATCGTGCTATGAAGGTAATATTCCACTCATGGGCATTGGTGAAGGGATATTACTGTTTGCACAGGAAAGGACAGAACACCTCAGTGTTTGAAAATCATTTATTTTAATACCCCCCCATTAGACAGAATCATAGTTCCATCCAAAAATATACTTCCTTATTCTGTCGAATTTACTGTAAAGTGAGATTGTAAGAAAGGTGTGGGTTACTTTTTCATAAAACCCTAGTCTCTAGAGAAAGGACTATTTACTTTCACTTTTAATGTGTGATATTACTAACTACTTCTGCTAAGGTTGTGAGTTTTACAACTGCTCATTTTTTAACCTTGTGTCTCTTATTATTGTCTTCCATACTATGGATTCATATGCCATTCTAAGAATTTAAAATGTCATTCTAAGATTACTAAAGTAGAAGATATTATTAAGGTGTATTTAAGATACCAATTCACTTTAACTTTACTATCAAGCAATCATAATGTGGAATAAGATGCCACCTGTATTATATACTGTATTATGAAAAGTTACTCCAAAATAAAGAAGTCTTCAGAGACAAATCTAATCAATTAATAGGAAAAGAGTTCCTGTGAAATGCACCACTATATAGTGGGCAGTACACCCCCTAGCCTATGCCCACTACTCTCTAATGGGGTAGTTAAATGGGTAATGATGGATGCCTAATATTGTAGAAGGGAAGAGGGCCCAGTGTGCCAGACTTTGGAAATCAGTGTACCTTTGCTATCAGTTAACTTAGTTAGACCTGGTAATGAAGAGAAATTAGCCAGATGAGAGCAGGGGTGGAAGAGAGAGAGGAATAAGGCACCTCTGATCCAGGAGAAGGAGGCAGTATGACACTTTCAGAATAAGAAAGATAATTAGTGTGATGGTGCCCAATGGAAGAAGAGGATGCAGAATTAACCAGGGCATTGTAAACTCAGAAAAACAAGTAAGATTGGTTTCTATCTTGAAAGCAGCAAGGGACCACTGAAGAGTTTTTAAATGGATGAATTAGATGATCTGCTTTGCAACTTAGAAAATTGAACAGTTTATACAGAAGACTGGATAGTGGAAGACCAACTAGGAGTTGATTTAGCTATTTGTTTCTTGTCAGTTTATTGCCACTTGCATGAATTACGTGTTTGAGTGTTTTAATGTAGAAATAGTTTCTCTAGATAAATTATATGAGTAAACAAAAAAACAAACTTCACATTTAAACCCATATCCTGCTTTAAGTGGATGCTCTGAATGTGAGAGACACTTTCTATCATTTGTTTTGGACAGGGTGCTGGAACTCGTCATAAGAAATTGATTAGAATTATGGTTTCCCGTTCTGAAATCGACATGAATGATATCAAAGTGTACTATCAGCAGCTGTATGGTAAATCTCTCTGCCAAGCCATTCTGGTATGTTTGATTTTCATAATACTATCCCCACAAATGATAGTTCTTTTTGTAACTTCTTCAAAGAGAAAGGCTTAGGGTATCATATATGATTAATTTGTTACATTAGATTATAAACTTTCACTGATAAATATGACAAATTACACAGATTTTTCAGAAGTCATGGAAATATGTGGTTTCCCATAAGGAGACATAGCAACCAAAATATTTTATTAGAGATAAATTTTGCAATAATGATCAAAGGATTAGAAACTTATTCTAAAGTTTCCCTTAATCTTGTTCATATATCATGTCAAATATATAAAATGCATGTTCAAATTATCTTAAAATGTTAAAAAATAAACACAAGTGCATTGAACTTACTGAAAGATAAGAGATGATATCAATTCATTTTCTTATATTGGACAACTATAAATTATCAGAAAAAGTGAGAAATTTATATACATTTAACTTTGTGGTGAATGAGTCAGATATTCCTTACTGTGAAATGAAATTAGATTGTGTTATATTTACTAAATTCTGGTGGTATTTTATTCTTGTAAAATAGTGGCTTTAATATAATCCATCTGCACCTTGAAGCTGTTGCTTTTTCTATAATATCCACTATCTACTCAATTATATTGTTTAATAAGTGATTTTTTATCAAAGACCCTAGTTAGTGCGCTGCAATATGTTTTCCAACTGCTATCCTACTAATGCAATGATTCCTCTATAGTTACTTGTCATCAATTAATATAAGGTAATTGTATCATTAATACTTTAATCAACAGGATGAAACCAAGGGAGATTATGAAAAAATCCTGGTGGAACTCTGTGGGGGAAATTAAGCATTCCTTTGATGACCAACTTTTTTGACCAGAAGACTTTTTCATCTTTATCTTTTTATTCCATATTATAGCCTCAAGTAAGTTTCTGAAACAGGATTATAGTCTAGCTAACTTCCTTCTGAAAAATATAACCTATAAATCATTTTTTTATCACAACTCTGTATAAAGAGATGCTTTTTTAAAAACTATGTTTATCCCAAACTATAAAATCCTTTAAACAGATTGTTCTAGTAATATTACCTGAGAAATATGTTTGTGTAGCTGAAAATAAAATTTTTTAAGACAATTGGTGTGTCATGACTTTATTTTGGGTAAAATGTAGTAGCTTAATTTGATATCAAGGAATAGGAGCCCAAATCCTAAATTGCAATATTTAAAGAAGTAGATTTTGCACATTAAATTTTCAGTTAGGAAGAAGTCTCCTTAAATTCTGTCACCTCTGGGTACAGTTTGGAGAGTGAATCTGTTAATGGATTTACTGCATTTGTATACTAACAATGGAACATTCTGCTATACTTCATGAAACAGTATAAAGGTGAAGTGGCAATACTAATAATAGTTTCTCACATTCTAAAAAAAAGGTACTTTCATGTTTCATTTTCTAAGAAACTACCAAACTGTCATCTAGAATGGTTATATGATTTTACTTTCGTGATATAAATGTACAAGTGATGTAATTTTCCCACAGCCATGCCCACAGTTGATATTGTCACTATTTTGTATTATAGCACCATTTATTTTTTTTTGTCAAGCTTTGAGAATTCTTAATATATTCTAGATACCAGTCCTTTGTCAAATATGTCACTTGTAAATGTTTTCCTTCAATCTATATTTTCTTGTTATCCTCTTAACAGGGTCTCAACAAATGTTTTAAAATTTAATGAGATCCAGTATTTCATTTTTTTTTCTTTTATTGCTTGTGTTTTTGGTGTCAAGTCTACAAACTATCCTGAAAATTGCCTCCTCTATTTTTTCCTAACATCTTACAGTTACCCATTTCCCTTTAAGTTTTTGATTCATTTTGAGTAAATTTGTATAAGATTTTTTTTAACTTATGCATTCCCAAATGCTCCTATACGCTTTTATAGGAGGCTATCTTTCCTCCTTGTAATTACTTTTCTACTTTTTTCAAAAAACGAGTTAACCTTCCTCTGAGAATATTCTTAGCACCTAGGAAGTGAGCTGGGTATTTGAATTTTTGACTATCCTTAGCTGCACTAAGGTTAAGCTGGTTAAGCTTTATTTGCCTTAATTACTTTCCTCCACATACAACTGTTCCTCACCTCCAGTGGAACAATCGTGAAGGTGTGTCCCGTAACATAAGAGCCAAAATGAAGCCCTCAGTTGTGCTCATTACTATGGTCTGAATTTTTTTAGCTTTTTACTATTACATAGAATACCATCATTGTGTCTCGGAAGATATCTAAATGGGGAATCAGAGGGATTCTGAGGCGGTTACACTGGGGTAAAGTGGATTTTATCAAGATTTTTTTCAACATTGTTCTAAAGATGAGGTTAATGTACAAATGCTTCAGCCAGGAAACACTGTATCCATACCTCTGTCCTTCCAAATTATTTTTAACGAAACTGTCTTAGTTGGTTATTCTATCTTTGCCCTCCTTTTTATGTCTGTCCATTGCCTGTTGTCTTACAGAAGATAACTTCTGAAGACCAGAAGCCCCTAGCAACCTCTATTGTAGATCCCACTGGTCATGACTGGTCTAACACTAGCTTTCAAACCGAAGCTACTTTGCCTGCCAGACATTTTAAGATGTCAGGAGACATTGGGGTTATAACAATTGAAGATGTGTGTTACTGCCATCTAGTGGGTAGAGACAAGTTATGCTGTTAAACTACCTACAATTTATAGGACACACTCTCACAAGGAATTATCCTGTCTGAAATAGCAATAGTACCAGAACTACAAAACCCAGGTTGAAGTCAATCCCTGAGTGTTGAGAACAATGCACCCCAAGACAGACCGGAGGTTTAAAGTCAAGGAGTGGGGATGAAAACAATAGAATATTTACCATCATCTGTCCAAATCTTCCCCTCTAATAATTGAAGTTTGAGCATGAGCAATATTTTATTTTAGGCAGAATGTTAAAAAGTGGTTCTGTGTTCAGTTAGTGTGTTTTTTAATAAGGAAAAGATAAAGGTTTTGAAATACATTCTGATAACTATCTAACCCAACCCAGTTGCCCACTTAATACTTCTTTAAAAAATGACAATCTCTAACGCCCCCCAAACATGGTGGCGAACAGACGCTAAGAGTAGGCTCTCCCACAAAAAATCTATTTATGGAGAGAAAAATCCCCAATTTTGAGAGCTGATCTGAGGAGAACTGGATGCCCTACACAATACAATCATCCCCGTGGGTGCTTTAGACTTAAAGATAAACTGAAGAGTCAGAGTAAAGAGAAGAGAAAAGACATTGGACCCCACATGGAGGAACAACAGCAAGGAGAGGTGGGCAAACCGGCTTCCTTGAGTGCCGCTGAGTACAAGGTTAGAAACTGCAGTGGGGTCATAGTGCTCCGGCCAACCAATGGGGAGCGTGACCCCCCCACTCCCTCACCCCACAACTCCCCTCTCTTCCCTGCGTGGCAGTGCTGAAGTGCAGGAAAGTGAGAGGGTCACTGTGTCCCATGCCCCACCTGGGGCTAGGTGACATCTTAGTGGGGAGGAAGTTGCAAAAAAGAAACAGACTGCCAGTAACCCGTGGAAAGCAGAGCTCACCAGTTGCTAGGTGATATATTGGCAGGGGAACTGGCTAGGCAGGAAAAACTGCTGAGACCACCACAAACACTTCCCTCCCTAGTCTGTAACTTGATCCCAGTAGTGGCTGCTAGAGAAATACACAGACTGCCAATCTAGGCAACCCCTTTGATCACTGATCACCAGGACTCTTCTCCAACCTGACTGGAGGTAACTTGAACTGGGGAGTGGCTACTAAGGAGAACCGCTGACTGACAGTTCCCACAACCCCTCCCATACCTGTTGCTGGGATACAGGCTCCTGCTGGAACTGTCTCCGACCACACCCTCCTCCACAAAGTGTCTGCATCTTGGCACCCAGGAGGGCAGCAGAAAGGAAACTCCAGCTGGTGGCGACCATGGCCCAGCATCCCCCATGGCCCCAACCCCAACTTCTAGGTGGCTGCACAGTAGCCCCCAGAAACTAGGGGAGGCAAAACCCTTACCAACAGCTGCCCACAACCTCTACCCCTGCACCTCCTCGTGGAGTAATGGGGCCCACGCAGCAGAAAAGAAACAAGACCAGAAGCTCCCCACCAAACATAACCCCAGGGGCAGGGATAGCCCCCAAGCAAACACTGGAGGAAAGGGGAATAAAGGGGGGGAGGAGAGAGAAAGAACAGAAAGACTCCCAGCCACTACAAAATAACAGCAACAGCAACATCTGACACTGGAAAGGCGGGGGGGGGAGGGGAGGCGGTTGAACCCTAGCAGGGGGCCCTCTGGAAACTCCAAAACCGAAGAGCAAAAGGACTACAAAAATCTCCCCAAGTTTATATCTGCCCAATACTTTTTTTTTTTTTAATACAACAAACCACCCCTTCTTCTACCCTAATTCCACTTGGAACCGGAAACACATTGGAGACACACCATGAGAGACACAGAAATTCAACAGAGAAAAAAGAAAATCTAGAAGATACCCAGCCACAGCCAAGGCAACTCAGACACTAGGAAACCACAAACACTCCTCAGCAAGTAGAACCAAAAGTCACGCCTGCCGGCACCAACAGCACAGGAATGCTATGATCAGAGCAAAGCAGAAGGTCAACAACAGGAAGGAAAAAGTTACAAATGACCCTCAAAACAATAAACCACAGAAAGAAAATCCCTCTCCAGAACCCAATAATATGGACATAAAAGATTACATCTGCCTAACAGATAAAGAATTCAAAATAGCCATAACAACAACAACAAAAATGATAGAATTAAATGTGAAGAACAAAGAACTGAGGAATATAAATGAAGAACTGAAGAATGAGAATGAATCCATAAAGAAGAAAATGAAGGAAATGGAGGATTTACAAACATTAGTAGAGAGCCAGAAAAGTAGATTAAAACAAATGGAGGGAAGAATAAGCACTCTGGAAGATAAAGATACTGAAAGAACCAAGCCAGAAAAGGAAAGAGAAAAACGAAGGAAAAAGAATGAGGAAAAGCTTCGAGAACTATCTGACTCCATGAAGAAAGGAAACACCAGAAGCATAGGAATTCCAGAAGGAGAGGGGAGAGACAAAGGAACAGAGAAACTTCTCACAGAGATAACTGACGAGAACTTGCAAACATGAAAAAGGAAACAAAAATTGACATACAGGAAGCCAGAAGATCTCCAAATTATTACAAAGGAAAAAAAAACAAAACAGCAAGACATGATAGTAAAACTATCGAGAACTCAAGACAAGGAAAATATACTGAAAATGATGAGGACAAAGAAACAAATAACCTACAAAGGAAAGCCAATCAGGCTGACATCAGATTTCTCCGAAGAAACACTACAGGCAAGAAGAGAATGGAGAGACATATGTAATATACTACATGCCAAGAAATGTCAACCAAGAATACTCTACCCTGCAAAGCTCTCCTTCCTCTATGAAGAAAGAATATGGACCTTCTCTGACAAACAGGAACTACAGAAATTCATCACCACCAAACCCCCACTCCAAACAATATTACAAGAAACAATGAAGACAAAATCAACAGATGAAAGACCAGGAAATAAGGAATAAGGTAAGGCTTAGAATCACAAAAAGGTAAACAAAAAGACAAATATGGATGACAGTATATCATTATTAACTCTAAATGTAAATGGACTAAACACACCAATAAAAAGACACAGAATAGTAGGATGGATCAAAAATCAGAACCCAACCTTCTGCTGTCTACAGGAAGCACATTTAATTGCAAAAGATAAACAGAGATTAATAACTAAAGTATGGAAAACAATCCTACAAGCAAATGGACCAAAAAAGAAGACAGGAACAACTATACTTATATCAGATAAAATAGACTTCAAACTTAAGAAGGTAAAAAGAGACAAAGCTGGTCACTACATCATGATAAAGGGGACAATAAAATAGGAGGATATAACACCCATCAACATATACTCCCCAAATGAAGGAACACCAAAATATATCAGACAATTATTATCATCCCTGAAAACAGACATTAATGAAAATACATACATAGTAGGAGACTTCAATACCCCACTATCACTATTGGACAGATCAACAAGACAAAAAAATAACCAAGGAGACTAAAGCTCTAAATAAGGACCTAGACCACATGGGGTTAACAGATATCTATCGATCACTTCACCCCCCAAAAATTGAAAACACATTTTTCTCAAGTGCACACGGAACATACTCCAGAATCGATCACATATTAGGCCACAAAAACCCCCTCATAAGATAAGCTAAAATAAAATCGTACCAGCCTTCTTCTACTATCATAAATGAGTCAAACTGGAAATAAACCATGAAAAGAAAAAAAGAAACCCTCTTACCTCATGGAGACTGAAGCCCACATTACTGGAAGATCAATGGATCAATGAAGAGATCAAAGAAGAAATTAAAAAATATCTAGAACTGAATGACAATGAGGACACAACTTTCCAGAACGTCTGGGACAAAGCAAAAGCAGTAACGAGGAAAATATATAGCTTTACAAGCTCACATAAAGAAACAAGAAACAACTCAAAGAAACAATTTAATCTCACATCTCAAAGAACTAGAAAATGAACACCAAAAATACCCAAAAGCCAGTTTAAGAAAGGAAATAATAAAAATCAAAGCAGAAATAAACGAAATGGAAATTAAAAAAACAATCCAGAAGATCAATGAAACCAAAGCTGTTTCTTCGAAAAAATAAAAGACAAACCACTGGCCAGGCTTACAAAGAAAAAACGAGAGAAAACAAAAATAATAGGATGATTAATGAAAAAGGAGAAATCACAACGGACACAGCAAAAATCAAAAGAATAATCAGAGATTACTATGAACAGCTATATGGAAAAAGTATAACAACTTAGAGGAAATGGACAAATTCCTAGAACTATACAATCACCCAAAATTAGACAAAGAAGATATAGAACACCTAAACAGACCAATCACAAGCAGTGAAACTGAAACAGTAATTAAAAACCTCCCCAAAAACAAAAGCCCAGGACCAGATGGTTTTACAAATGAATTCTACCAAACATTCAAAAACGAAATAGTCCCTATATTACACAAACTCTTTCAAATAATCGAGAAGGAAGGAGTACTACCAAACACATTCTATGAAGCAAATATTACTCTAATACCAAAACCAGACAAAGACAACACACAAAAAGAAAACTACAGACCAATCTCCCTAATGAATACTGATGCAAAAATATTTAATAAAATCTTGGCCAATAGGATCCAACAATGCATCCGAAAGATAATACACCACGACCAAGTGGGATTTATCCCAGGGACACAAGGATGGTTCAACATCCGAAAGTCAATCAATGTAATCCAACACATCAACAAAAAGAAAAATAAAGACCATATGATCATATCAATAGACGCTGAGAAAGCATTTGACAAAGTACAACACCCATTTATGATAAAAGCCCTTGAAATCCTCGGGATAGAAGGAACATACCTCAACATAATCAAAGCCATATACGACAAACCCACGGCCAATATTATACTCAACGGCGAGAAGCG
>PVIJ01000204.1:36428-72888 GCA_004024925.1 Scalopus aquaticus
TCTCACCATTACTTTTCAATATAATACTGGAAGTCCTAGCCAGAGCAATTAGACAAGAGAAAGACATTCAAGGGATCCAAATAGGAAAGGAAGAAATTAAACTGTCTCTATTTGCAGACGATATGATAATATATATACAAAACCCTAAAAAATCCATAGAAAAACTACTCAAAATAATAGACCAGTTCAGTAAAGTAGCAGGATGCAAAATCAACGCACAAAAGTCAGTAGCATTCCTCCATGCAAACACCCAATCTGAAGAAGAAGAAATTAAGAAATCCATCCCCTTCAAAATCGAAACCAAAAAAATCAAATATCTGGGAATATATCTAACAAAAGACATAAAGGACTTATACAAAGAAAACTACAAAACTCTGTTGAAAGAAATAGAAGAAGACACAAGAAAATGGAAAGGCATCCCTTGTTCATGGATTGGAAGGATTAACATTATCAAAATGGCAATCCTACCAAAAGCAGTTTACAGATTCAATGCCATTCCAATAAAAATCTCAATGACATTCTTCAAAGAAATAGATCGACTACTGATGAAATTCATATGGAACCACAAAAAACCTCGCATAGCTAAAGCCCTACTAAGTAAAAAGAAAGAAAACGGAGGTATTTCACTCCCTGATTTCAAATTATACTACAGAGCCATAATAATTAAGACAGCATGGTACTGGAACAAAAACAGACAGAAAGACCAATGGAACCGAATAGAATTCGCAGAATTAAAGCCTCATATCTATGAACAACTAATCTTTGACAAAGGAGCAAAGAATGCAGCGAACAAGGACAGTCTATTCAACAAATGGTGCTGGAAAAACTGGACAGCTACATGCAAAAAAATGAAGCTAGAGTACTACCTCACACCCTGCACAAAAGCCAACTCCAAATGGATAAAAGACCTGGACGTAAGACATGAAACCATAAAATTTACAGAAAAAAATATAGGCAATACTCTACAGGACATACATCTCAGCAAAAGCTTTAAAGACACATCCCCCAAAGCAAAGGAAGTGAAAGACAAGATAAACAGATGGGATTACATCAAAATAAAAAGCTTCTGTACAGCAAAAGAGACATTAACCAAAACTAACAGATACCCTACCAACTGGGAAAAGATCTTTGCACACACTACATCTGATAAAGGACTGATAACAAAAATTCACAAGCTCACACAACTCAACAAAAACAAAGCCAATAACCCAATCAAAAAATGGGCAGAAGAGTTCAAAAGTCACTTCTCCAAAGAAGAAAAGCAAATGGCCAACAGGTACATGAAAAAATGTTCAACATCACTTATAATCAAGGAAATGCAAATCAAAACCACAATGAGATACCACCTCACACCTGTGAGGATGGCACACATTAAATATACAGGCAACAACAAATGCTGGCGAGGATGTGGAGAAAAAGGAACTCTTCTACACTGCTGGTGGGAATGCGAACTGGTCCAACCACTATGGAAAGTTCCTCAAACTGCTAAAAATGGAACTTCCATACGACCCAGCAATACCACTTTTGGGAATCTACCCAAAGGTCACAAAAACTACTGTTCAAAAGGATACATGCACCCATATGTTCATTGCAGCACTGTTCATAATAGCAAAGGTATGGAAGCAACCCAGATGTCCAAAAATAGATGATTGGATCAAGAAGATGTGGTAAATATACACAATGGAATACTATTTAGTATTCAAAGAAGATAAACACATGTAATTTACAGCGACATGGATGGAATTAGAGGGGATCATACTCAGCAAAATAAGCCAGAAAGAAAGAAAAATGTCAAATGGCTTCACTTATAACAGGACTACAAGGAAACCAAATAGGAGAGAGACACTCAGCGAGTGTGGGGAGGTGGGCGGGGGGGGGGGGGTAAGCAGAGGGTAAGGGCACAAAATGGAGTAGAAAAGGACACTAGGGACCATGGAGATGGATCACGGGTGAATTTGTGGTGGGTTATCCAAGGGGAATACAAAATGTAAAAGATATAAATAGCAATAAAAATATTTATATTTTAAAAAAAGTGAAAATCTGCTAATTTTTTAAATATCACATAAACATGAAATAAAAGCAGGGATTATATTACAATAATTAGAAACATAAGATTGTTTCCTAATCTAAGTAAACTATCATTCCTATAATGACAAATGTAAATTAAGGATTTTAAATACATTTTTTAATAACACTTAGTGATAACTCTTCTATCTGAATCCCTGGGAAATCACAAGTATAAAATACTTTCAAAGAGTTTCTGTAGGCCTTACCTCTAGTTAACCGAGAAATTGAGTGGTTAGTCGCTCTACTTTATATGTGAAAAAACTGAGACTCAGAGGAATGAAATGGTCTGTTCAGTGTCTCAAGGATACAAAGTATCTAGACCCCAGAATTCTCAAAATTAAACCAGTTAATACTTTGATTCAGATTCACTTTGTCTTCTGCATTATTCAATGATGGGAAGTTACCCATAATATTACAGTTAAGATATTAGGGGTGAGGGATGGGATCTAATCCTAAAAGAACCAAAACTGCTTTTAAAATATCCCAAATATTTCATTACCAGATTTTTAAAAAATGTATTTGTTGTTTATTTACTAATATCACTATACCTCACTCCCGTTTCCTCTCTGGCAACCAATCATTTAATATTTATCTCTAATTACACAGTTTTCCATATAATATTTAATTTTTGGTGTTCTCAAATCAAACACACAGTTTAACTGTCTTTAGTTTGTAAGAATATGGTTGAACCAAAAGATGGGTTAATTTGACTGAATTAATTATTTTTCTTCCACTGGATTAAGTTTATATGATCCTTACTTCCTGCCATTAGAAATCTGCACTTCTGCAGAAACAGCTATATTTATATCAGATGAAATAGACTTCAAACTAAAAAAGATAAAGAGACATAGATGGACACTACGTAATGATTAAGGGGACAATGTATCAGGAAGATGGTTCAACATCAGAAAATCAATTAATGTAATCCAACACATCAACAAAAAGAAAAATAAAAACCATATAATCATATCAATCAATGCTGAGAAAGCGTTTGACAAAGTCCAACATCCATTTATGATGAAAGTCCTCGAAATGCTAGGGATAGAAGGAACATACCTCAACACGATAAAGGCCATATATGAAAAACCCACAACCAACATCATTCTCTACAGTGAAAAGCTGAAAGCCTTTCCCTTGAAATCTGGAAGTAGACAAGGATGTCTACTGTCACCACTGCTTTTCAATATAATACTGGAAGTCCTAGCCAGAGCAATAAGACAAAACAATGAATCCAAATAGGGAAAGAAGAAGTAAAGCTTTCACTATTAGGAGACGGTATGATAATATACACAGAGAACCTGAACAACTCCACAGAAAAGCTAATCAAAATAATCAATTTAGTAATGTAAGAGTATACAAAAATCAATAGCCTTCCTATATGCAAACAATCAATCTGAAGAAAAGGAAATCAAGAAAACGACCCCTTTTAGAATCAAAACAAAACAAAACAAAACAAAAACCTGGCACTAAACCTAACAAAAGAGATAAAAGACCTATATAAAGAAAACTATCAAACATTATTAAAAGAAATAGAAGATGACACAAAGAAATGGAAAGACATCCCCTGCTCATGGATTGGAAGAATTAACATTATCAAAATGGCCATACTACCAAAAGCAATTTACAGCTTCAATGTTATTCCAATAAAAATCTCAATGACATTCTTCAAAGACATAGAATGAATACAGAAGAAGTTCATATGTAGCCACAAAAAAACTCAAATAGCCAAACCTCTGCTAGCCATAAAGGAGGAGAATGGAGATATCACCCTCCCAGACTTCAAACTATACCACAAGACCATAATAATTAGAACTGCATGGTAGTGGAACAAAAATACACACACAGACCAGTGGAATCAAATGGAAAACCCAGAAATCAACCCACATATACATGGGCAACTAATCTTTGATAAAGGTACAAAGAATGTGCAATGGAACAAGGACAGTTTTGCTTAACAAATGGTGCTGGAAAAACTGGATGACTACATGCAGAAAAATGAAACTACACTACTACCTCACGTCATGCACAAAAACCAATTCAAAGTGGATAAAGGACTTGGACATAAGACCTGAAACCGTAAAATATCGAGAGGAAACACAGACAAAACACTACATGACATACATCTTAGTGACATTTTTAAAGACACATCCCCAAAAGCAAAGATAGTGAAGGAAAAGATAAACAGCTGGGATTATATCAAACAAAAAGGCTTCTGTACAGCAAAAGAGACATTAACCAAAACAAAGGGACAGCCTACTGAATGGGAGAAAATTTTTGCACTCCATACTACAGACAAGGGACTGAACACAAAAATCTACAAAGAAGTAACACAACTCAACAAAAACGAAGCAAAAAATCCAGTCAAAAATGGGCAGATCTTAAAAGATACTTTTCCAAAGAAGAAATGCAAATGGTAAACAGGCATATGAAAAAATGTTCAACATCCCTCATAATCAGGGAAATGCAAATAAAAACCACAATGAGATACCACCTTACACCAGCAAGAATGGCACATATTGGGAAAAAAAACAAAAAACAACAAAGAACAAACGTTGGCGAGGATGTGGAGAAAAAGAAATGCTCCTCCACTGCTGGTGGAACTGCAAACTGATCCAACCTCTATGAAAAGCTGTATGGTGGTTCCTCAAACAACTAAAAATGGAGCTTCCATATGAACCAGCTATTCCACTCCTAGGAATATACCAAAAGGGCACAAAAACATTAATCCAAAAGGACACATGCACACCTATGTTTACTGCAGCATTATTTACAATAGCTAAGGTATGGAAACAACCCAAATGCCCCAAAATTGATGACTGGATTAAGAAGATGTGGTACATATACACAACGGAATACTATTCAGCAAACAAAAAAGATAAACAATTCAACTCGCAGCAACATGGATGGAGCTAGAAGGGATCATGCTCAGCAAAGTAAGACAGAAGGAAAAAGAAAAATATCTAATGGTTTCACTTATAGGAGGAATATAGGGGAATCAAATAAGAGATCAGGAGGAGAAAATAACACAGAAAACAAAAACAAAAACTAGCAGGAAACCATAAATAACACTGGTCAACATTGAGATTGTTACTGACTTAAAAAGGACCTAATCTGCAGTATCTTGGTGTGCTGAACATGAATATAACCCTGAAAATTTTTTATTAGCTCTCGTCTTGAAGATATTTCATCTAATTCATTTTATATGTTTCACCGTGTAAATTTATCCAGAAGGACTGCAACAACATCCTAAATCAGCCTAGAAGGATGGAATATTGCATCACATTGCATAATATCATCATGCACACATCATCCAGAGTTGATTGCATCATTTTCTGATGCAATGTAATACTACTGCCAGGCGGCTGCTGAAGTAAGCTCACGTCAGCAGTGCACTATAGAAAGCCCTGTCGGAAAGGTTGAGCATTGAAAATATTTCAGTCTTTGTGCCAGACAGTTTAAGCTACTGTTCCATAGAACTGCTATTATTTTATCCATTTACAATACAGAACAGTAATGCCTTGAAAGTGTGTTAATAGCGTGGACAATTTCTGCTCTATTTGTGGGGAAGTGACATTTGTCAACCAGAAGAAAAGTATCATTTCTCAAGTGAAGAAGGCTTATCATCTTTACTTTGGATGCAAGGTTGGTTACCAAGTCAAGCCTTGGGCCCCCTACATGTACAACACAGCTTTCACAGTGGTGAAATGGCAAAAGGCCATCAATGCCATTTGCAGTCCCCATGGTGTGGAGAGAGCCAAGCAACCACATAAAAAACTGTTACTTCTGCTAGGTTCCTCCTCTTTCCGGCGGAATAACGAAGCAAAAGAAGTCGACAATAGTCTACCCAAACATTCCGTCTGCATTGAGACCATTTCCACATGGTGAGGGATTTCCTATTCCAGAACATCCAGCAGAATATTCTCTTAATTCATCTGATGAGGACAAGGGTGAGCCAACCTGCTCTTCTCCTGTTCCATCAGCATGCAGTGATCCAGATTTTCACTGTGGTGCATCACCAACCCCACATAGACTAACACAGGAAGAACTAAATGATTTGGACTTATCCAAGAACAAGGCAGAATTGCTAGGCTCAAGACTCCAACGATAGAATCTTCTGGAAGAAGATGTCGCAATTACTTTATACTGAAAGTGCCACGAGCAGTTGGAGCCCTTCTTTCAAAAGGAAAGTACTCTGGTATTGTGTTCTGATATTGAGGGCCTCATGAATGCCTTAGAAATCACTCATGATCCACAAGAATGGAGACTATTTCTACACTCTTTGAAATTGAGTCTTAAGGCCGTGCTTTTGCACAATGGAAACTGTCTTCCATCTATTCTATTCCTGGACAGCTGTACAAGAGACAAGCGAAGAAATCTAAGAAGTAGTCTATGAGTTGATTTTTTTACAGGTATTAACCATAGGCCTGTTACTATTGGCATGTATTTCATGATGTAAACATCAATTTATTGCAGATTACAAAAAAATTAGAGCCAAAATTAGTATTTGACTGTCATATTCGTGTTGAGCACAAACAAATTGATAGGAAATGACTAATTTTATTTCAGTAACATAACTTTTGTAAAAATTTGTTGACCAGTGTAATATGATGGAAAAATAGAGATTTTTTTTTGCAGCCATTTTGGGAAAAGACAACATGTTATGTGTAGGACCATAAGAGCAAGTCCTTGTATTCCAGGTAAAATCATTTGCAATATCCTTCATGGAGTGACTATGCAAATTTCCATATTGTCACAGATAATAAAAGAAAGTCCTGATTCTCCTACTCTGATTATTTT
The DNA here is from genome assembly GCA_004024925.1 of Scalopus aquaticus. Taxonomy (NCBI): domain Eukaryota; kingdom Metazoa; phylum Chordata; class Mammalia; order Eulipotyphla; family Talpidae; genus Scalopus; species Scalopus aquaticus. The sequence goes on from PVIJ01000204.1 coordinate 43,293, forward strand.
AACAGAAGTAACAGGTAAACACTTTAGGAAGTATTTTTACGGGGATGTTGACAAGACATGTTTCATGTACTGGCATGATTACTTTACAGTTTAAAGATCTTACTCATTAAATGAGAGTTGTGATTGAATATGAGTTTTTTTTTCTTTGTGAATATTATGAACATTGCTAGCAAAGAAAAGGGAGAAGAAAAGACATAGGTAAATATTTGCGATTTTCATTATAATATGGAGTCAAGGTCATATAGGGGGTAGTGACTGGGAGACAGAGATCTGAGTTCTACTCAATAATCTACCACTTATTAATCAAACAACTTGAAGATAGCAATTACCTCTTATAAACTATAGTTTTCCATCATCAACATACTGCTACTTACAGAGTCACAATAAGGACTAGACATAATAGGATAAAAGTGGCTGATAGTGGGCCTCCCTGGTGGTGCAGCGGTTGGGCGCTGCACTGTGGAGCTGTCGGTGGCGGCGACGCAAGTTCAACCCCCGGTTAGGGAGATTCCCACATGGTGTGACAGACCTCTCCTGCCTCACCCGCTGCTCCCCTCAGCAGTGTATTTCTGATCTGTCTATTCTGCTCCCCACTCTGTTTCTGGTGAACCTTCTCGCTGCCCCATGCCTCGGGCCTGTACCCCAGCTTAATAAAAATCTTAAAAAAAAAAAAAGTGGCTGATACTAAGTGCCTAAGAAATTGGTAGGAGGATTAACACTAAAACACCTAAGACAAAGTGAAAAATCAAATCAGTGCTTCAAATACTAAGATAATTGGTAAAGATAGGTCAAACAATGAGCATAATTGAATGAACTCATTTTTTAAAAAATCTTGTAACCACCTTTTTTGCTATAGACAATATAGGTCTTGTGGTGATTAAACCTGGATTAAGCTGATTCTTAGCTACAAATCAGTGACTCCAACACATTCAACAGTCTGAAAAGAAATCCTTGTACTAGAATTGGTGTATCTGCTTCAACCTGAGCCAGCAAAAGCAGGAGGAGAAAGGGTTTATAGTATCTGGAAACCCAAAATGCAGTCATGTGGAAATGATCCTCTTTAGTTAGCATCAGTGATAGAAACTTGGAATATTGTCTCAGTAGCCAAAATGATCCACGTTCAAAGTCTTCTCTGTACTTCTGATGTGTAAACAATGCACTTTCTTAAATTATTACCACTGTTTGCTTTTCGGTTCTAAAAACTGACTCAGAGGAGGTCAGTGTCCTCAAAACCACAGACCAGAATTAGGCTGCTTGGTTCAAACCCCATCTCCCACTACTCACCAACTGTGGAGCTTGATCAGGTTTTCTCCCTCCTCTGTGCCTCAGATTGTCACCTGCACAATAAGGATATTGACAGCTGTGATGAAAGTTGAATGAGATAATCATCATCTAGCATACACAAAGAACTTGATATATGTTAATAAATAGTAGCACTGCTACTATGAGGACCTTGCAACATATTTCTATTAAAGAAGCTTTCTTTGATATGATAATGCATTATGAAATGTCCTATATATCAGAAATATCAATTATTTCCAGCTACTCCAAACACTAAGAGAATGAGACATCTTGCATATAATACAAGTAGTAGATTATAGTCTTGTCTAAGAAGATGCCTAAACTTAGTTGTTATACTTCTAAAGTTGTGAACACTTATGCATTGACTGTCTTTTTCCATGTCTGTGGAAATATAAGTTTATCCAATTAAAAATAAGAAAAGTATTTATGAACAAGAGAAGAATGCAAAAATTAGATATGAGGGCAAGGAAACAACATGAAAGTGACTTCGATATATCTGCACATCTAGAATTTGAGTAAATCTGGGGGGTTGGGGTACACCACTGGAGTAAGAGAAATTTAGGCTTGTCCAAGCTGAGTCATTGACCAAAAAACCCATCAAGAAACCAAACTGCTTGGTTTTGGCCAACTTAACGGAAATAAACTCTGAGTTTCTTGCTTCTGATCAGAAACAATAATTATCATTCCATTTTCGTGAAGCTGTGGCCACAGGGAAGTTTGTGTTGTCAGAATGCAAACTAATTATTGCTTTCACATGTTTTGGTTTTTATACTTTAGATATATATCCTAGTTTATTTAGCACATGTCTATTTTCTTTTTAAATTGTCCATGTCTTGTTCTCTACCTTAGTTTTTCTTAATCTATTACCCCTAAGAAAAAAAAATCTGAGAGGCACACACAAAACTTACAGTCATAGAAAAATCAACTGCTGTATTAGTTTTTAAAAGAAAAGGAAAGAAAAAAATACTTAAGGGTTTATCTCTAGTGGAATGGAAAAAATTAAAGTCACATTGTAATTTGAAAAAGCAGAGAAAATATATCCAAGCATGGGTACATGGTGAAATGAAAACATGGGGACCTTTTGGCAAAAATTTCATGGTAAGAATAGACCATTAATCCAAAATGGGGGTTGTTTGCAGATGTCTATGGTGACTGCACAGGGTGTATTCACATGGGGTGGGAACCAGAAGGCAACTCCCCAGTGTTGTCAAGATAATCTTGGCTAGCTAGGCTGCTTCTTAAAAACTCACGCTCAGCTGAAGGAGGAGAAAAATGTAGCTTTTAGTGCCACCTGGTGTGAATTTTAGTCTGATATGGTAATCTACTTTCAGATAGTCTTCAATCTTTTTAGAAAAAGAAGCACAGCTTCTTAGTCTCTCTTTTACCTGTTCTTCCTTTGGATACTCTAAGAATTTTTGGAGTGTACTGAGGGGAGTGTGTCATTATAGAGGGAAGAACTAGGAAGACTCAGTGGCTTCCCAGTGTTTGGGATCTTGGGGCATTAACAAAGTTAACCAAGGACAAAAGAAGGGTGTGCACATTTGCTCTACATCTAAGCTGTCAGTGATTTGAGATTTATGACCTAGTCAGGTATGATAGTTATTCTGAGATGTTTTTAAGATTTTAAAGTAACTATATTTTTGTTTTCAAAAGAGTTTATTTCTTCTTCTGTGACAAAAATACGAAATTGGTCCCTCTGGTGGCTCAAAGAGTTAAGTCTCAGCCAATGAAGCTATCCATAGCAACTGCAGCACCAGTTCTATCCCCGGTCAGGGAGCTTCCCACATGACGCAGCAGACCTCTCCTGTCCCGCCCGCTGCTCCCCTCAACCGTGTATTTCAGTCAACCTGCCTGCTCTGTTCCCCACTCTGTCTCTTGTGAATCCTCTCACCCACCACACCTCTGGCCTACACCCCAGGTCTTGTATGCATAAACAAACAATTTTTTTTTTTAAATACAAAACCGTAAACACCTACCTAAATTTGAAATCACATTGTAGCACCAGCAAGGCACAAAGCAGGCTTCCTATGATCCTGGCAGACGGGATCCTGGAGACCTTAGTGGCTTTTCAGGCTTTTAATGATCTTTCTTTACCATTTGTAGTGAGGCAACCAGGTGCAGGGCAGGCAGGGAAGCCCGGGAGGTGGGGGTGGGGGCCAGGAGGCTGGCAGGCCTCTTAGCCCCTGGTGAATCTTGACTCTCTCTGGGGTCTCTGGCGTTCTCTGTGGGCCCTCTGGCGCCATGCTCTGTTCTCTGCTGCTGCGTCGCATCCTCTGTGACGTCTTCCTTATAAGCCCAGTCTCTCCAGGCCCAGGTGCATCCACTCACGCACGCCCACAGCCCACTCCAGGTGCCTACCATCAGGCATGCGTGTAGGTCCCCAGGGGTCTATCATTGATGCTAATGGCATTCTTTCATTTACCCTACATGGTTCTTTCCCATATTCATTGAAAACATAAGAATTTTCCATCTTGAAAAAACAAAAAAATACAAACAAAAATAGTGTCTGGTCCAGTATTTGCCCCTGGCATGTGGTGTCACAGAAGCTACACACTTCAATTAAGTAATGGGTGAATCATCTCAGGAGGTGTTGAGTGAAAATGACATCAAAAGAGAGCTGAGAGGAGGAATTACTATCCACTGGGCTCTTCAATAAGCCGTCCTACTTCTGGGTTCTTTCCTGGAGATAAAGATAGGAGTTGGAGGCTCCTTTGCGCTCTAGCTGTTTGGAGTGAAAGGTTTCATAATTAAATATTTTATATTAACTGTTCACTTATGCAAAGAAGTATAAATATGGTTAAAGATATTGAAAGGGGCACTATAATTTTAAAAAATAAAATGCTGGCAAAAATCATGAGGAAGTGTGAAATTATTTTAAATTAAAAATGTGTGCTTTTAAATATAATGAGAATTACTATATTCATGCTAACATTGTTTTATTTTTTGGATTAGTCAATTATTGAATAAAAGGAAAATATGCTGGAATAAAAATGCTATTAGGTAAGGAAATTTCTCTACTTATTGGGCTAGTAATGTTTTCTGAGGAAGACACAGAATTACACTTTAATATTTTAGACATGATTCTCATATCATGTAAAAAGCTTGTAAGTGTGTCCCTAGAGAGTTGTGGAGGGCATAACTGTCATACAAATAGTCATGTCATCAGTAGGTTGCATTGCAACTGACTTCAATAGCTCCATTGCTACTTCCAAGAGAATCTTTTTTTAAAAACACTAATTACATGTCAGCATCTTTTTGCAAATTTGTATAAGATTTAGGATTTGGAAATATGACTTTTATATTGATTTCAGATGTGCAAATTTATAATTTATTTCTAAATTATTACTCATGGAAATTTTCTGGGGTGGTTTTATTCACTTTTTGATCATTACTGCCATCTAGTGGTAAACTTTAAAACCTTCCAAGTATATATATAAGACGTGTAAGAAAACATGAAAATATGTGGTTTATAGAGAAAACAGGTTAACTAAATAAAAACAATAAACTTTTCAACTATAAACCATTTAGTGGTTACCAGAAACAAAAGGGGGGAGGGGTTGATAAATTGGCAAAAGGGGGACAGTGTGCGGTAAAGGATAGATATGAACTTTTCATGGTGACTTCAAATGTGGTATATGGACATGTTGATTCTCAACAATGAACACCTGAAATAGATAATGCTATAAAACATTGTTACTTCAATAAGATTAGCTCTAAGCTTGTATATCTGGTGCTCTATTGAACACTTGGATGTCCACTGGGGAACTAATACTCACCATGTCTGCACTTGCCATCTGAAAATGAATGTTAGTCCTGATGAAGCGAGTGGTCTCTGAGAGAAGGATAGGTCTGGCGACACGTGACCTGGAGCCGGTTAGCTGCCCTAGTAACAAACAGAAATGTAGTGCGGGCACAGACTGCTACCAGTGCTGTCCTTGGGGTAGAAACAAACCACCAACAACAAAGCAACACAGCAACATTTACCAATATAAACACTTCCCTGATGATTTACATTATAAACAATCAATACAAATGCACAGCTCCATACAGAAGGCAGTCTGGCAGAAAGCATTCCCATCCTGGAATGAATGATGAGTCTTCCTGTCCTCAAGGCTGCAGACTCTGGGATTGCCCAGAGTGGGGTCTTACTCTAATGGGAAATTTTCAAGTGTTTAAGAACATTAGCATCAAACTGAGGGCAAGTACCTGACCCAATGAGAAGAAATGAAAGAAGAATATCAGAGATGGAGATGTAAAGGGGGTGGGAAGCATTCATAAATTATATAGGAAATCAAATAATGATTCAATTACTTTTTTACAGGGATCCTTGAAATTTATTCCCAAAGACTAATGAATTTTCATGGCATTATAACCATTTTATACTTTCTCAGCTGTGAAGAGGTTAAAAAATATGCATGTGTGTGCACATATATACATATATGTGTGTGTGCATATACACACATGGGCTTTCTTATGTCCATCCTTGAAGAAAAATGGCAAAACAGCTACCTTTACCCTGGTATGTACTTCTTTCCATTTATATATTTTTTATGAGTAAATATTCACATATTGTTAGGAAATGAAATATCACCTTCTATGATATCATTTCTCATCTCATTCTCAGAATATATCACTTGTAGTTTTTTAAGTATGGCTTTTAGAGACTGTTCAGCACACAGATGTAGGAAATAGGCATATGTAAATACCCACATGTCTATATTTTATTTTATGCCGGTCTCTCTCTCTCTGTGTTTGTTCTTTTCATACATAGATGCCTTTATAGGTTGATAGGTAGATACAGGTAGATATAAAGAATTGATAGAGGATACTTACAGTGTACAGGTGTTCATATTTTATTTCTAATTCCAACTGAACAGACTCCACATAGTTTAGTCTATTATTGCCACTTACAGTTCTCTTTACTAACATATAGTTCTGATTTTCATTATCTTTCAGGAATGCCTTAAAGTTATCCTCATACAAGCATTTTTCCTTTTATCTTTTAAACTCGATATTTAATTATTTATTTTTTTATTGTTTCTGCAAATGAAATTTTCTCTAACTTTTTTTCTCTACCTGAGTTTGTTTCTGTATATGAAGCAATGGGGTATGCGTGTGTATGTGTGATTTCTGTATTACTACCTTATGGAATTATTTAATGATCTGAATTAGTTTTATAATTGATTTCCAAGGTTTTGCTATGTATCATATCATCTGCAGTAAAAACAGCTTTACCTTTTTTCTCCAATATTATGTTTCTCTCATTTAACTGAAATTTTAAAATATTTCCTAGACAATGTTAATCATTAACATACAAACGTTTGTTGGTCACTCATCGGTGTTAGTCCTTCTTTGTGCACCATCTCATCCTCATAAACGTAGAAATAAATCAGCTGAAATTTGGAAAGAATAAATTAGGATTCAATATAGCTTCTTTTGCATCTTCACCTCAATTTAAAAACATTCTTTACCGTAGTCTTCTCTAAGATATTGGAATTGTAGAAATGTGTCTATATGGAAAACTACTGCAAATGTCAGTGTGCTACAACTTCCAATTTTATTTCTGAACATAGAAACTTTCTTTGTATCATTTGGCTTTTATATCTGCGAGGCTCCCATTTACTTCTGTCTGACAACATGCAGAATGGAGATGTTTGACTGTGCTCGCTGACACACCTGGGGCGTTTAAAGATGTCCTTTTTTTTGTTGCTATTTATGTTGTTTCTGCTCCTTTTCAGTGCTATTATGTAAACATTTGAAAATAAGAATAAAAATCTTCAAAACTATATCATTTTTGCTTCTAAAAAGTTACTTTCTTCATGCACGCATGACTAGGGTGTTCTTATTATTAATTTAATTTGAATTCATTTCATTTGACACTTATTACAAACAGAATCTTGTTTAATTCTGTTATTATTGAGGTGAATGCAAGGAGTGTGGTGTCTTTTGATATGCTACAATATTATCAATATTAGACTGTCAGCTTGAGCTTTGCTTTCTGTTTTTAAATAAATATAAGACATCCATAAACGTACATCCAAATTTCAACCCTCACCATCACTAAATTGATTCTTGGAAGCTTGTTAAATGCATTTTAGATATTCAATGACACATTAACTCCATTTCTTCAGATCTATGGTTCTCAACAGTGGATCTCTGCTATTATTATAATCTCCTAGTTTCTTAGAATTCTTAGTTTACAACAAATGAAATTAAATTGTTTTGTTTGTTATCATGTATTAATATGTCACCTTCATTAAAATACAAGCTATATTATTTAAAAGTGAATTCCCTGCTAACATATCAATAGTTATACTGGAAGGAGTATGGGTTCTATAAATACTATAACAAGGCCTGCATGTGGCATTCTTTGTTGTGACATTCTTTATTGCTGTGTCCACCTAAAATTATGATTTTTATTAATTTATTTACACAGTCAAAAAACATTTATTTAATATCTATTAAGCATGAGACACTGTTCAGAGGGTTTGAAACACCCATTATGAAGATAGTGACATCCCCGTGGCTTTTTTTATATCACAGCAAGGTGGGGAATTTTACATCAGACAACTTGATTGTCTAATAAGCCCTAAGCTATAATAGTGTCAGTAGTGTGATAATATGGGAATATCACATTTTTATATATTGAGGAATTTTTCTATGACAGACATTCTTAAAATTAGAGCTGTAGAATATAAATTAAAACATTGGCTGTGTAAAGCTGTGCATCTCTTTCAAAACCATTTTTAGAGTTTTAACTGTGCTTGGAGGGAAGAAATGAAACTCCTTGAATATAAATGTTGCTGTTTTCAACCTGGATTCAACCCATCTTTCTTCTTTCACTACCACTTCATATGTCTCCATGCTTATAATGTGTATTGTTTATTTTTTATATATTACATCATTTGTGGATAAAAATCTTCAGGCACCAAAGTGTTAAAATTTTAAAATGGAATAACATCCCAAGTATTCTAGAACGTTTTAGATTGGCAAAACTCTTTTATGTGACACGAGTTTTCTAAAATGACTATAAACATATTAACAATCCACAAACTATGTTTCTTAAAATATACTATGTCAATATACAGATACAGAGAGTCCCATAATTTTTAAATAATGGATGAAGTTAATCGTCTATATAGTGGTGACACATTAACCAAGAGATGTGGGTACTGTAAATGCAGGCCCGCAAAACGTGCTGCCACCTAGTGGTAATTTTCTGCAAGCACAGCGACCATCCTCATTGTCATCTTGACTCCGTACTTAAACTTTAGTAAATATGCTTGCTAACCGTATACTTTGATAGGTTTTTAAAAATTGGTTTTTAAAAATTTTGTACTTACATTAACAAAAAATAATGTTAAAAAGAACATTTGTAAAAGACAGCCTTATATTTTGGGTCTACTTTTTGAGGTTGTAGTAACTTAGGAAATTGTAAAATCTTAACACTCCTTTTAAGCCTTTTTTTCTTCAAGGGAAAATAATGTGACTTAACTGCTTATATATTTATATGTACTTGTTTACTGGACTGCATTTTTATTAAATCTATTAAAGAATGTTTTATGGAAGATGAGGAATTCCTTGGGACATTTACTTCTTTCCCCAAATACAAGAAACCACGTGAAATTAATTCAACTTGTTTCATTACACTTTGTAACCGTCTCTCTTCCAATGTCCTGTAAAACTTACAAAAGACATTATTGACAAAATTTTGTACCCAGATATTTTGGAGCAATCATTTCTGGAGACCAAATGTTCTCTGAAGTAAAAAGAATTATGCTTCCTTGCAAAAACGTTAGGAAGGTTTCCAATTTTGGTTTTAGTGAGACTCTGCTTAGGAGAGTTGCTATATTTTAATGGTAAAATACAAACTACGTTTTGAGACAAATTTGCAAGTTGTCTTTCCCCATTGGTAGAAAGGTAAACGAGAACATGATTAAGGTCATTATCACCAGTAGATGGAGCTATTGTCATTTACAGGAGAGAGTGACGTCTGTGTTCTATTTTTCTGCCCTTAGACTCAGAAATTATGTATGTCCTCTGTGACCCACAGCTTGCATTTTCCATCACCCCTCCCCCAACACACAAAAATACACAATAGTGAGCGTGTGTTGAAAGACAAGGAGTAAAACTAAAAGACAACACGCCATTACATGAGTTATAATGGATTGGCCACAATGGAGCTACAAAATAAATTCAGTCATATCCAACGATAGTCTGACATTGTAATTACGGCAGTGGAGCGCAGGTTTCTCTTGAAGCATCAATGCATTTTACATGGGTAGGATATAGCTGTAATCCGATCAGCTGCAACTGCCACAGTAACAGAAGGACCCTAAAAATAGAACCCCTATGGTAATCTGTCTGGATTACTAAATTCAGTGACGGCTTGGCAACAAATCAGGGAAATGTTTGCGGAAAAGGATTTAAATATATCATGAAGTTTTATCTGCATTATGGAGAAATCCACAAGGCCCCCAATTCAGAGGTACTGCTTCAGGGGCTGCTTCCAAACAATCAAGCTCATTTTGTCAAAACATCACCTCTCTGTCCTCCTTTTGCGATTTAATGATGTTAAATCCATTAGTGGAGACAAAAAAAAAAAAAAAAAGAGAAAAGAAAAGAAAAGGAAAAAAAAAAAGCTTTCAAAAGGAGTCTGTCTACACCATTCCCTGGTGCCAAAATTTAACCCATGGCAGCCTTAGACAGGTATAACTTTTATTTTATGATGGTGCTAGAGAAATTAATCAGGCGGCAATGTGGATTGTTATGCAAACAGTTGAAATAAAGGTAGTTTGCTTTTTTTTTTTTAAACTATACAAAGATATGTACGATGCTTTCCATAGCTACACAAGGAAAGGGGGCTTAAACATTTAGATGTGTTTCTGCATGAAGAGGAAAATATATTTGTTGACTATAAACTGAGATCCAGAATCTTGAATAAAACAAAGCCCAGTACTTCTGGTATATCTATTAATTAGTTCAGAGCTCACATTACAGTTTCCCTCCATGTCAGGATGTTTCATAGAGTCCTTTGGCTCCTCAGCCCATTTTTGGATCCAAGAAAAGTCCCCAAGGTTTCTTTCCTTAGCTCAAGTCGATATTCAGAATTATTTTTTTTTCTTTGAACAGTTTACTAATCACTCTCTTCCCATTTCTACAGACTTTTCCTTTTATCTTCCAAGATGCTTAAACCCCCCCACCTCATCCCGGTTATTTCTTGAACAATTTCATAGTCTTTTTAACTGTTTCACTAAAAAAAAAAAAATGCTTAAAAATATCTGTGGGTGACTAAATAGCAAACATAGAATTTAGAGGGAGCAGGCTAGAGAGCGCTTCTAAAACCTTGATCTCTTTCTGAAATTATTGTGTTTAAATCTTACAATCCTTAAGAATGTATCCAGTGCGACGCAAAAATAAATAAAATTTTTTTTAAAGAGTGTTGATCTCTCTCTTTTTTGTTCTACTGCTCCTAAACCACCCAGATGACATAGGCCACTTTTGGTTTCATGTGGGTGATAGACTTTAGGAAGACATACAATGCAAAAACTCTGGGCACTGCCTGGTAGCCTTTTTTAAATTTTCTTATAACTATGTATACTTACTTTAGAGTCTTATTTTTGGTGTTTTGGGGGTAGTAGGGAGAGGTGAGAAGTTCCTTTAATTAATCAATAGTCAGTTATACTGCAGTTCTCATTACTTTTGCTTTAGCATCTCACCTAATTTCAGAATCCCATCAATATTGGAAATTTTGATAGCAATTGATAGATTTATCATCAACATGAAGTTACACAAGTGTGAAATAGGGTAATGAAAGACTGTCAAGTGGGACAAATGATAACTAACGTGTAGCAAATTTTCTTAAACACTACAATTTTTAATAGATAAGCAAGTTATCTATAGCCTTTGATACCATATTAAATTTCTTTTTCACTAATAAATTTATATAGTATAAAAAGTCTGTGAACACTAACACCAAAGTATTGGGAAATGTTTGTTTTAGTTTTAAGTTGTAGGATCTGTATGGCTACTATGATTTTAGGCATCCCTAAATATATACAATGAAACTACCCAATAACAAAAATCAATAAACTTCTGCATTTCGTAAAAAGATAGATTCATATTGACATTTTTCCATACTAGGTCATAAAATTCTTTTTTTTTTAAGATTTATTTATTTATACATACAAGCTGGGGTGCAGGCCAGAGGCGTGGGGCGGCGAGAGGGTTCACCAGAGACAGAGTGGGGAGCAGAACAGGCAGATCAGAAACACACTGCTGAGCAGCGGGCGAGGTAGGAGAGGTCTGATGCACCATGTGGGATTCTCCCCGGCTGGGCGTCGAACTTGCATCGTGCATCACCGACAGCGCAGCGCTTAACCGCTGCGCCACCAGGGAGGCCCCTTAGGTAATAAAATTCTTATACCTTTTTCCTTTATACGATTCAGTGGGACACAGTTTTCTGGTGAATGACTAGAATACATTTATTATTTGATATATTACTACAATTAGTACCAATGGGCACCAAAATAATTTTGTTACCATTTAGGAATAATTGGTTTCACTTCATATTTGTTTTTTCCTCTTTCCTTTTGGTGCCTTAAATAATTGAAAATCATTTCTACACTGATACACTGAATATTAAACTCAGTTTTTCTTCTCTTCATTCATTTTGCCCAAATAGAGCTAACCTGCTTACATTTAGGAAAACAAAGAAGTGAAAATCAAGTAAAAAGAAATTAGCTAAGCAACTAGATACAGCACATTGTAAGTGTAGTTTATATACAATAAAATGCACAAAGCTTAAGTGTTCAGTTTAATGAGCTTTATGATTATACAATATTTTAAAGTGCAAATAGTGGCAATATGTTTGCAAATATTTAGAAGCACTGCAAATCCTAATTTATATCCATGATCTTTCTTCAATCTTTGTTCCTTGTGTCTTTGGTCCCTCTGTAACATATAACATCTCAGGTTTTTAAGAAATCATTCTTTTCCCTGTTAACTTCACTTAGAGTTTCTTCCTCACATCCAACTACTCTTTGCTCATTTTCTTTCCTTTTCCCATAACTGAAAGCCTTTCTCCAGATTTAGTCTTTGGCCACCGACTTAGCTCATTTTCCTCAAACTGGATATAGATTGCATATGAAAATGAGAACTTCAGCATGAATAACTTTCAAAGCTTAACCCCCATATTGCCATCAGTTTTCAGAATATTTTGATCAAATGTTAATTCCATTTCTACCTACAGATAATGTTTATATTGGAATAGTTTGAATTGCCGAATATCTATTGAACCTCTCTTATGGGAGAAAGTGCTAAATATTGTGGAGAATGCAGACAGGAAGGCCTAGCTTATGTCTGCAAAAGACTCAAGATGAGCTCAGGGAACAAAGCAGGTACACAGTGACTGTAGTAAAGCAAAGGAAATATTTTTTTAAAGTTGTATAAAGGAAAGTGCAAATCATGCTCAGCAAATCTTCAAAGAGGAAGTGGGTGGACCTGAAAACAGTGGAATTGTTTTCCTAGGCAAAGGAATCAAGAAAAACAGTCCTATAGAGAAAATTTCAGAAACATTTGCTGATTGAGTTAGTGGGTTTTTATGCAGAGGGGTAGTTTGGATTTTTAGTTTCTCATCTGTAATGTGTAAGATATTGTTGAGACTTCCAGAAAGACATATGAAATGTCTTTCTGAAAGAAAATGTAACAGTAAATGATTTGAACATAGAAAACTGAGAGCTCACCTATGGGTATGAAATCTGTTTTCATAAAAGCAAAAAGTTATGAGCTGTGATAGTAAGATTACCTAATAGAAAAAAAACATAAAGAAGTAGAAAGAATCAGGCACTGGTTTTGAGGATTTTCAATAAAATAATTTACCCTGCTCAATTCTAGCCCTCAGTTTATTTAACTAGATATCCTATTCTATTTGAAGTATTGTTACTTTCTAGAAGATTTACTCATGAATTACTTATAGCATAGTTACTTTAAAAGACTGCCTTAGACACTGACATTTGAAAGTGATATTCAAGTGAATACAATAAGCATTTATGTTTTAAAATTACCAGTCTTATCTTCTTAATAATGTACATTTTGGACAGCAAATTATCCTGGTCATTTTTTTCTCTGATGCTCTCCTGAAATGTCTCCTTAAGTTACTACTTACTGTAATGCTTTTTGTCATTATAGAGGAGTGAATCAGAAGTCGCTGATTCGGAAAACTTTTCTGTGACTTGCAAAATTGTGGCTATTTATATTTTTCATTATTTTCCCAATGTCCTTTTAAAAGAATCTATGTGATAAATATATGCCTGAGGTTAGTCAAAAGCAAAACGGTATTCTTTGGCTTTTGTTAACATATGATGATCAGAAAATGAAATTTGAACTTCAGTCGTGTTTTCTCTTTAGTGTGAAAATACTGGGGTGCCCAACCACTACCCAATTATTCTGAGGGATTCTGTTTTGGTGTCTGAGATTGCCTCAATATTCCTCTGCTCATGATTCAGTGGTTTGGCTATTTGAGCTATGTTCTGATGGGCAGTTCTCACACTTGCCTCACTTCTGCTCCCTCCTGCAACTGCAGGCAAACCACTCTGTCTCCTGCATCTGGTAGAACACCTTGGGCCTCTTGGAATGGCAGCTGTTTCAAATGCAGCAAGAAAAGCAAATCTCAATAAGCAAACCCTTTTCAAGTCTTGCTTTCCTCGCCTATGCTAAAGTCCTAATGACTAAAGTCAGTAACCAGGTCAAATATAGAGATTCACTGAGTAAAGAAAAATCCTAGCTTTGAATGGGGACAGTTAGAAAGAATTTGTAGCCCCGTTTTTGCAAACAGTCGTCACTGCTTCATTCTGACAATTTCGTTTTTTGTTTTACTTCTCAAAGTTTGTTTAGTCTTCTGCTTCTTTGGTATTGTGATATACGTATATAAAATATATAAATATATGCACATATAAAAATAGCATATATATAAATACACGGATATATTTATATATAAAAACATACATTACAGAAATGTATTAAACATATATTACAGTTTAATGAATAATTATAAAGGGAAAGCCAAGAGTACTACCAGCTAGACTGAGAAGTAATGAGGTTAATCATAACTCTAGAGATCCCCTGTGTTTCAAACACATTACTTGCATGTACGGCAAATGATGATCCTGACTTTTATTATTTCTTTGCTTTTGTATATAATTTTATTATTTATATAAGTAATAAAATTTGGGCTTTTTTTAATGGAATAATATTATATATATCAGTTTATGTCTTACTTCATTAACCAGATATTGTTCATAATGTTGGATATATAGTTCTTTCATTTTCCTGGCAATAGAGTATTTCATTTATTTTACTTACACATTATGTTTTGATAACATTTGAATTGGTCCCATATCTGTGTTAAGAATTAAGTTGCTCTAAGCTTATGAAGGTTTCTAAAAATTGAAAACCCTAAGTAAAAGTAAAAACTTTGTGTTTGTGATTGGAAAACTCATTTCGATGATGTCAATTCTCCCAGATTGACTGACAAATTCAGTATAATCTTAAAAGAACTGCTTGTTCTCTCCCTAACTTTTCTAAACACTGCTGTCTCAATTTGGCCTACATCATGGCTTTTATCCTGTCATTCCTCGCTAAAACCTCCAGTGATTCTCCACTCTCTGGAGATGTGCTGTATAACGGTGACACCACTAGCCTCATGTGGCTCCTTAAATTTAAATTTGAATTAATTAAAATCAAATAAAATTAAAATTCAGTTCCTCAGTTGCACTAACCCCATTTCAAGTGCTTATAGCCCAATATGCCTACACTACCAGACTTCACGAAAATAAAGCCTTTCCTTATCAACTTTTCCTCTAAAGAGTGATCGTAATTATCTCTATTAGATATATAGATACTTATCGACCTTTTTTTGTAACTATTGATAATGTACTGCTGTGTGTTCTCACAAATTCTTTTGTTTGTGGATGTTTCAAGTTGACAGTAACATTCTTGATAAGTTGCTTATGCACTTCCTTCCTATTAAGCACCCCTCATCTGTTGGCCACTGATGAAACCAACCTCATAGATGATGGCATATTACTCTGTAAGCAATGTGATTTATCTGCTGATTTGCCTTTCCGATGAAAATGCAACTTTCCACAATTGTGCAGCTCTATTTTTCCATTGTTACCAACATCTTCCTTCCCCTGAAACCCTAACATATATGGAAGAAGGCTTCCTTTCAATGTCAAATCCCTTGGAAGAGCCTTTCCCAATAGTTCCCCTGCAGCTCAAAATGTGCACTTCTGTCTCTCCCCCTATAAACACCTGCATTGTACTCCTGATCACTAGGTGCTGGTGGCCAGGGCTGCCCACTGACGGTGTCATGCTAATTACTTGTGCACTGGCCCAGGGTTGAATAACACAGATTATTAATGGGTTAGTACGGCTTTCATATCTAATTTTCCAAGTTAAATTATATCTGTTGTTATTGGCCACATGTCATAGGTTGATACATGCCATATGTAATATCTTCAGAAAGCTTTGTTAAATGTTGGTTTAAAAAGAATAGGTACACTCAATCCACCTCTCAACAATTGAAGTGCCCATGTCCGTGGCAATTTCATCAGAACTGACATTAATGTGGTCTGACTCTCTCCTTTACCAGTCTAGCAGAGATGCCAAGGATTAACTACACTGGAGGCTAAAAACATAGTCTTTTCAGGCTCCATTTTAGTAAAAGACCCATGTTGTTGGCTGATTTATTATTGTGATGTAGTATATACCAGGACACTTGGTTGCTGGTGATTCTGTGACAACAATGATGAAAGAAAAAAAAAATTAAGGGAATGTGAACTCCTATGTATCTATCTATTAGCTATTATCCTAGTTCTGCATCAAGAAATACTCACACTCCTAAGTTATTCTGAATCTGTCTAGTAAGAGTGTTTGCTGTCGTTGCCTGTCAAAGATAATCCTTCATTACATACCTCAAATGCACGGATTTCTTTGACTAGGCACTGATGCCTCCCATATTTTAAGAATTTCCTTGCTCTTTAACACAAATGTCCTGGAAAGGGCAGACAGCAGACCCTTATTTCTTGGCATTTGCCTGCTGTCTAGTCTCTTACTTTGATTAGTAGAATCATGTTCTTAAAGGTGCTGTCTTAATCCTCTTCTCATTTCTACCCTACCTTGAATCGATTCATTGGCATTTAACCATAACTATAATTGCAATCCGTTTTTTTTTTTCTTTTTCTTTTTGTCTCTGATGTCATGATTTTTACATCTTAAAAACAACAAACATTTTTTTTAATTATTCCCTGGTAGAAAAAGAGAATGTTTTTGTTGTTTATATTCAGTTTTGTTTTATTTAAAGAATGGTCACTTACTTGTGAACTGTATAATTTTTTCCTAGATTTTCTACTTTCACCCTTTATGATATTCTTATAGACCCTACATAGCAAGAGCAAAATTATGCAAAAAGTTTTCACACTATGTATGGAGACTTGCCAATGCTTCTTTTATTTGGCCAATGCATGCAAATGGGTGAAATATCAGAATCATGGATATATATAGTGTTTATTACAATTAAACTGTTGTATTAGGCTTGCTGTGTAAATGTCTACAAACTTTTTGGCTATTAGCTCTCTAGTTATAGAAGCCCATGGCTTGATTTTATCATGTAAGCAAGTTCGTTGGGGGTGTCCTTAATTGGTTTATGTAAATTATACTGTGGAATATTCCCTTAAAAACAATCAATATACTACAAATTGTGACTCATTCTTATTTATGTTCTTATTTAGTAAAGACATTTCTCTAATGACTGCTTTTAGGCAACATTTTATTGGTCTAGTGTGAGGTACTGAACCTACTCAGGAGAGAAAATGATAGGATTGATTTCAACATAGTCATTAATTCAGGCTGTTTCCTCTTTCAGTTAGTTCAAAATAAGGGAGTTACGTTAAGTCTAACATTTATTTCCCCCTGCTTCAACACACACATTTAAAATCCCCCCAATTATTCAAACATATAAAACCCTAAACCTCTTTCTTTTTAGAAATGCTACCAGAAGATACTACAAAGTGAGAGAGTATAGTGTTTATGAGTTTGGTATATTGAGCTTAACAAAGGGGTGAATGAACCCTTCTAAAAGGTCATTGCAAATAATAAAGAAAAAATGAAAGTGTGCTTTTCTAAAATGATTCCTGTTCTTTTGTCCTTGGTAATGATGCATAGGAGTTGAATGTTTTGTATACCAATTTATCTTCACTTATCAGTTCCTCATATTTAACCAGTTGGGTGACCTTCAAAACTGTCAGGGACTTCTCTGATTTTGTATAGGGGTTTAAAATGTTCTTGCCGTGTGTGTGTGTGTGTGTGTGTGTGTGTGTGTGTGTGTGTGTAAATGCGTGCATAGGTGTAGATTACTTATTTTCCTATCTGAAGCTGAGTGAGAGGGGAGGACAAAGAAGAGTTTCCTGTTTCCAAGTTGCTCATTTGACAGCACTTCCTAGTAACCACAGTCATAAAAAAACAGTATCTCCTTATCAATGTCTCTTTCAGGAAACACTCCCTCCCTTCAATTGAGTTGCAACACTTAACCTCCAGGACACAAATTGTCTATAACTGACCATGAAGTATTAAATTGTTCAAGGGAAATAAGGTATTCTTTTCAAGCTAGCATAATGTCAGATATTTTGTCTGCTCCCTTTCACAGACTCCTAATATTTGATGTCTTCAAATTGTGATAACTAGCTGTGATATTATGGTCACATTATAGACTGCCTTATAACATTGTGTGTAATACTTTCCTTCTACTTTTTTGACAAAACCTATCCTAGATTTTTGGTGAAAATATAGGTAATTGGAAATAACTCCTAATTATTTTCAAGTAACTTTCATTTTATATTTGTTGTGGATGGTGGACAAAGAAATGAATTCGGCCTACCCATCAATACATGTCTCTATCTATCCATCCATCCATCCATCTATCAATCATTTATCTGAGTTATTTAACTTAATTGTAGATAAAGAATCATGGCTAAACTGAAGAGACTAGGCCTCCCTGGTGGCGCCAGGGGTTAAGTGTCAGCACTGTGAAGCTATCCAGAGCCACTGCAGCACGAGTTCAATCCCCACCCAGGGAGCATCCTACATGGTGCAGCAGACATCTCCTGCCTTGCCCGCTGCTCCACTCAGCAGTGTATTTCAGTCGATCTGCCTGTTCTGTTCCCCACTCTGTCTCTGGTAAATCCTTCCCCCCAAACTGTGGCCTACACCCTAGTTCTTGTATG
This sequence comes from Scalopus aquaticus, assembly GCA_004024925.1. Lineage (NCBI taxonomy): Eukaryota > Metazoa > Chordata > Mammalia > Eulipotyphla > Talpidae > Scalopus > Scalopus aquaticus. The sequence goes on from PVIJ01000204.1 coordinate 61,877, forward strand.
CATAAATAAGTACAAATAAATCTTTAAAATAAATAAATAAACTGAAAACTGAAGAGAGTACTCACTTTAGTGCATACATAGAGCTAGGCAGCATTTTCCTGGTCCCTGGTCACTAAAGAGAACTTTCCCAAAGGACTTTTATTATTAATGAGTGGAAATAAGTTGGAAAAAAAGGAAAATATCTGAATGATTCCCTTCATGAATCAATCTCCTTTACAAATAAGCATGATGTTATAATTCTACCATAAGTAATAATTTTAAGCTCTTTTCTTAGTAGTGGTGATGAATTTGTGTTAATTTTTTCATCTATCTGCCCAAGAGAAGACATATCATCTTGGTTTCACAATGCATTATTAGAAATAAATGAACCAAATAGACCTGATTCTCCCTGCAGACATGACAAAGAGGAATTTTCTTCACATGTGGCCCATGATCTGCACCCATTGCTTGAGCTCTTCTCTGACAATGCTGTATAGAGAGATTAAAAAAAAAAAGAACTTAATGAAAGATTATGGGAAGGAAGATTATGGGACAAGGAAGATGTCTGGATATGCAGGAACTATTTTTGAGGACCTTCAAGCATTTACTCTATGTTAGTTATTAGTTATTAGTTTCTCCTCTAGAGACCATGCACTTATGAAAGCAAGAACTGTATGTCTTATTTAGATTTATTTATATTGATATTTCCAACACTGAATACAGTGTATAAAACATGGGTGTTTGATGGATTTCAGTTGAATGAATAGTAGTGATTAGGCTCTGTAACAATATAATGATGAGCTCAGTTCCTAGCACATAAAAATAACATTCTGGGTTAGCATCTGGGATAAAAAGCAAAGGAAAAAAAGTGAGAAATTCTACTAGCAAGGAATTTCTAACACATGATATAAGGTTGATGAATCATAATTCATTCGTCTTACTTTGATGTCCCCCAGAGAAGACCCTGAAACAATGGTTCAAATTCAGTAATGGGTGTCAGTAATGTATTGATTAGAAGGTGATTATAGGAAACTCAGAAGAGGAGTAAGAAAGTTAGACAAGGAAGGGAAGACAGTCAATAAATGGCACACTGTGTTGCAAATTCCCACTTTAGGTAACAAATTGGGGGATTTTAGGAGACAGTAGAACAAATATCTCAGTGTTATCTCCCTTAATGTATAGGAGTGATGGAGGGACTCCAGAGGATGTTAATTCTCTAGCACTTTTTACCTGTCATTGCAGGGGTGAAACACTGGCTCTGGAATAAGAGATAATCCTCATATGAAGGAGTGAAAATGAGCAAGCTGGAAGCAGGGGTAGCATGCAAAGTCCAATAGAATTCACATCCCATTATGAGTATTATTTAAGAAATAAATACAATAATATTTTTATTGAAATTTGTGTGTGTTTTCTCAAAGCTGATTATGTTGTTAGAATATGAATACTTCTCAAATGCTTGGGCCAAGCTAGTAAATAAATGAAAATGTTAGGTATTAATTTTGGTCTAAGTGTCATAAAAGTATTACTAAATATCAAGGGTGCAATGCACCAAGAAATTTTAAGAAATTTCTATGTAAACTGATGAGAACAGCCTTTCTATGGATTGCACTATAGACTGACTGAGTCTATAAGGACAGGCTTCTGTAGACTAAAGTTATTTTGTCTTTCAAAAGTTGAAACAATCTCTCATAAATATGCATACATTGTTTCTGTATAAAAATGAAAAATATATCAAACACTCAGGGTCCTTGACTTCAGAAGAGGTTCTCAAATCTTCCATTGGTATCTTTGCTTAGATAAAACAAGAAGGTAATTCAGGCTTGAAATCTTTCTGTTTTTACATTATCTTTTCATCAACTTATAGACAAATATCTACCCAGTCATGACAAACAAGAATGTCGTTGGAGATGTGTTTTTAGTCTCATTCACAGTTCCAGTCCATAATTCCAATTGTGTGCATCTCTCTCTATTTTATACATATATTTAATTGTCTACACTTTATATATGATTGTGAGTTTTTATTTTTAATTTAGATTTTTATTTTCATTTATGCATACAAGAGCTGGGGTATAGACCAGAAGTGCAGGGAGTGAAAGGATTCATCAGAGACAGATGGGGAGCAGAACAGGCCCATCTACTGAAATACACTGCTGAAGGGAGCAGTAGACGAGACAGGAGCAGTCTGCTGCACCATGTGGGTTAGCTCCCTGGTGGGGGATCGAACTCCTGCTGCAGTGGCTGGTGATAATTTGATAGTACTGAGACTTAATTCCTGCTCCACCAGGGGGGGCCATTATTGCAAGTCTTTAAAATAACTTTTGGAATACACAAGGAATATATTCAAAAACACAGAGATGAGGGGTTACTAAGTAAATGAAAGTGAACGCACAACAGGTTGATAAAACATAATCATAAGCATAACAATCATTGGCATAGCATGAAAATGCCTATTGAATACTTACCACACAGAGACCCTATGTGGTTTATATGCATGTACTCTTTCACCCTAACAGCACCCTTTTAGGTTCCATTATTCCATTAGGGTCACATTCATTCTTCAGATACTGCTGTTGCCTCATTATATTTCCCAGGGCTTTCCTGTGTAGCACATTGAGTACTGAATTTTAAATGCCACACTCTGCATCTCTTTGCCCAGTGGCATTTTAGATAGCTGGAGTCAGGTTTATCTTCTCACAGAGTGGTCTGAAAATATAGTAGAATTAGTACAAATTGTTACTATCCCCCTTCACTGGTGTTTGGTGAGATAACTTCCCAAATAAATTATCTGTACTCAAATCTTCATTTCAGGGTTGACTCTGGAGAACCCAAACTAAGACCTAACTGTACATTCACTTGTGCATCCATACACACATAAATATAAAACTGCCTTAAAGTGGGGAAATAAATGAGATGTATGAATCTGGGGTTGGGAAAGCATTATGTCAACCTCGCAAATTAGGAGTTCCTCTGAAAGAGGGATGAGAGTAGAATAGATCACATCTTCATGAAGGGGACTATAAAAATATAGATTCAAGTTGTGAAAAGTAACCAAATACATTTTAGTCTGAAGTAGAGAAAGCAGAGGGAGGACGAGGTGACCCCAGTGTACAGTCATGACTAACATACTGTAACCACAGACCAGTGATAGAGGAATGATAAAAATAATCAACTACTTACTGACTCTGGATTTTCTCCCATTAGTTGGTAAAATAATATGGGGGAGACAATATATAATTATGTAAGTCTGATATCCTTAGATGTGAAATGTTGGCAGCTATAGTATTGTGGGTGTGTAGGGGAGGTGGCAGGAAATAAACTGGGTACTCTATTCACACATGTAAAACACACCCACACTGCATCTACCCATGTTGAGGAGGATAGAAGCTATATTGGTCAAGGGAAAGTGTTAAGATGATTTTCAATTGCTTAATATCACTAGAACTGTTTTCTATTGATGTTATGTCTCCCGGGTACTGGTATTTCTAAGAATTGTGATTGGCAGTAAATCTAGGTGAGAATGAGGCTTTCTTAAGATTCCTGACTAATTTTATTTTGTTTAACCTTTAAAAATGCTTAATTTTCAGTGAATTTCACCATATTAGGCAATGTCATGATTTCTGTAAAGATTATTTTTCTTCTCTGGTTATATTTCTCTTTTGCTGTAATTTAAAATCTTAGGGCTGTGGTAGTCACATGAGTATGTGTGTATATATGAGTATTGAAAAGTCAGTTACCAGTATTATTTAATCTGATTGCCTGAAAGTGGGTATGATCTCATTTGGCAGGCCATTCAGAACTCACTGGAAGCTGTGTGCTTCTCCCTCCCCTCCCCCTCATCATTACAGTGCATACTGTGAGTGTGAACGTTCATTAGCATATTATGGATATATAACTTCCACCTAAAAAAAAAACAAAAAAACCAAAAAAACAATTACCCAGCATGAGAGGAGCTCTATTTTAAACTAACAGCTTCTCCAGTTTCTTTCTTTTTTTGAGTCTACCTTCTCCTTGCCTCTGGGTATTTGTTTTTAACTAGACTGGTTAGTTTAAGATCTCTCAAAGTGGGTTGTTTGTACAGAAGTAAAAATGGGTTAGGTAAAACTACAAATTCTACGATGTCTCATTAAATAACTAGGTGGAAATGAATCTTGGGAAAAGCATTGCTCGCTCTTGGAGTAGAAAGTAGACACGCTGCTGTTTACCTGCTGTTTGACTCTGGGACACTATTGACCTTTGGGAGTTCTGATGTCTTTCAGTGGGATCTGTAGAGTCTGTCTTGAGAGTGGGTGGGAATAGAAGATGACGTGTGATAGAGATCTTTGTAAAGCGTTCAGAGCTGTATAAACACAAAGTTATTACCATCATTATTTGCTTAGCAGATGGCCACGTACAAATCATTTTAATGTGTATTGTTGAACTTGGTTTTCAGCAATGTCCTGCAGACAAGACAGAGGAACCACCTATTGCACAGGTAAGAACACTGAGTCTGTGAAGGTAATGTCAGGAAGAATCAATCTAGCAATTTAAGAAAGAGTAGAAATGACTGGTTGCTGAATTTAGGATTCAAATATGAATTCTCATTTAAAGCTAATTATTTTGTATATAACAAATAAACACATATTCAAGTGCACACACATAAATGGAGCGAGACACAGAGCTGGAGAGCAAGAGAGAGAGCTAGCTGATGGACTTCATTTGGGGCCCACTGGGCCCTTTAAGATCAAATTTTCATCTCCAATTCTGACCTATCGAAGATTTCCTTGAATTTACCCTGTTGCTAATGTTTACATAGACATCTCTGCTCCAGTTGCCAGCTTCTTCTGAATGCCAGTTTTCTTCTCTATATGTGTCTGGTGGTTGCTCCAGCTGTGCATGGATTTTCCTGGTTATTTGTGTGTAATGACCAAAGTCTTTTCATTCAGCACTGCTCAACAGAGTCTTTCACTGAATGATGGATGATTGTTGTTTCAGTGTTTCAACAATTTTTTCAATGTTTTACTGCTTCTGGCATAAGCTTCTTACCTTATTTCTTGGACTTCTCTTTCCTCTTAAACCCTTACCTTCCCCTTGGTTTTGTGCTTGCCTATACCTAAATTATTCTTTCTTTCCTATCCTAAGTATACTATGAGTCCCTTCTGATTTTTCCTCCACTACACCCCCAGAATCTGACTTTCATCCCCAGTAACTTATTAATATGAAGTTCAGAATAGAATGTTGGCTTCATGTAGGCTGGGAGGATGGCTGTCATTTCATCTCTGTGTCTCCTGAGTCTGAAGGAGGGACAGTATGGGTGGTGGGTGATTGACATGTAGGAGATAAATAATAAATGTACACTGATTGACTAGATCAAGGTATCCTCTAAAATGAATTCTAATAACAAGTAAGAAAGCAATATCTATTGTGCAAATATTTTTTCTTACACCACTACATAAAGTGGATTTAGGAAGATGATAATAGATTTTTAAGCAGATGGTAATGTTTACTAAAACCATATTTTACACATGTTACATACTCCTTGACACTTATATTACTTCCCTTAAACAGAGCACTCACTACAATTTCACTGATCATTTTTTTTCATTGCTTTGTTTCATTTTTTCTTTGCCCTGGAGATTGCTATTGTGCTGGATGTAGGCATATTCTGGAAACTTCATTTAAAAATTAATAAATGTATTTAATTGGAAAGTAAGAACCACTATGTCTTCATGGGGACTGTGCAGATACTTCTTTGCTAACCCTTATCCCCAGATTCTTTTTCTTTAATGTCACTCTGTAGAATTGCTTGATCAACAAAAGCGTGTCTCCTGATGAAAACAGACTGTTCCTCAAAGAACAAATTAAGGACTTTCAGTCCTGGAGGTAAAACACTGTGAGTTCATCATGCAGTGCTGTAAAACAAATGTGTTATGTGCCTGGCAACTCTGTCACACAATCAACAGGAAGCCTGAAATGCAGAGAAGGGCTGATTTGCACATTTTCATCAGGTACTTGCAAATGCAATCAAAATAACCCAATAGGATTTAAGGTTTCTTGACATGACTCAGCCTCTTGGAGTTCTTTTTTTTTCCTTTTGTTTTGTCTTTTAACCAGTCATTTATATCACATTAAATGAATATGTTTACTTTTTGAAAACCATTTCAAATTAGAAGTTCTATTTGAAAGTCAAATATGCTTTAAAAAGAATGACCTCACAAAGAGCAACACGGTGTTATGTACAGAACTGCACTCTCTTCTTAATCTCCTCCTTTGCCCTCTCCCTTCCTTCCTCATTTTTTTTTTTTGTCATTTCTCCCACCTTTCTGTTTCAGTTCTTTTTCTCCATTATTGTCTTTTTACTTATTCTCCAGACCAAATTTGTCCATAGTGAATGCATGTTTATGGGCAAAACTTAAAATAGGATAGATACTGATTTCTCAGTAAATCATATATATTCATTCAACACTTTTTGAACAACAATTGTGTGCTAAGCATTCTGTTTTACATACATATAATTTTTTAGTAAACCATAATCCTTGAAAGGTATCATTTAAGTGGTCTCCCAATAAAGTTCTGTTACTAGGTAAAATGAATATCCAAAATCCATTTATTTTTCATTAAATTCCATATGCTAGTGTGAATAGTGAGAACCTATCCTGTAAATTTAAAGTATTTAAGGTGGAAGTTCTAATAAAAATCTTTTGCCCTATAATATAGTTTAAAATCAGATTTTGTGATGCCTCCATTTCTGTCCTTTTTATTCAGTGTTGCTTTAGCTATTCAGGACATTTTATGGCTCCATATAAATTTTAATATTTTTGTTCTATTTCTTTGATGATTATTGTTGGGATTTTAATGGAATTGCATTAACTCTGTGTGTTGCTTTTGGTAGAACGGCTATTTTGACTATGTTGCTCCTCTCAATCCAGGAGCACGGAATGTCTGTCAGTATCTTTGTGCCTTGTTCTATGTCCTTTAACAGAGTTTTATAGTTTTTTATGGTATAAATCCTTTATCTCCTTAGTTAGACTAATTCCTAGGTATTTGATTCTTCTTGACATGCTTGTGAATGGAATTTTTAAGTTCTCTTTCTTCTCATTATTCGTGTATGAAAATGCAACAGAATTTTGTATACTGATTTTGTAACCTGCCACTATATATATTTAACTACTGTTTCTCATAGCTTTTTGGTGTAGTCTTTGGTTTTTCTATATATAGTATCATATATTCACAGAAAATAATAGTTTCACTTCTTTTCCAACCTCAATTCCTTTTATTTCCTGTCATTGTTTGAGTGTTCCAGCTAAATCTCTGGTACTAAATGAAACAGAAATGGTGATAGTACGCATCCTTATCTTATTCTTGATCTTAAAGGAAAAGTTTTCTGTTTTTCATCATTAAATATAATATGAATATAGGCTTGTGATTTGTAATATATATCCTTTACCATGTTGAGGTAGGGGCCTTTATTCCCATTTGTTAATATCACAATTTTTATATATAATATCATAGTGGATGTTAAATCTTATCAAATGCTTTCTCTATATTAGCTGAAAATTATCATGATTTACCCATTCTCTTGTTAATATACTACATTAATTTAAAAGGTCTGTCTTTTATGAAATGCAGCTCAGACAACTTAACAATCGATTGATTTGTCTTAATTGTAGTAAACACAGTCACAGTTTTACACCTAGTTTAGGTCTTCATTCATGAGACAGTCTATCTGGATTTTTTTCTACAGATTTAAATGTGTTATTGGTCTGGGTATCAGTGCTGTGTATGAGAACTTTACATACTCTGCTTGCTGTGCTTTGGAGTTGCTAGGGCAATATTTGTCAATCCTAGCTACAACACTGAAGAGATACATGTTCCTTCTCCTTGTACAGTCAGCTCTTCGTCCACAAATAACATCCCTGTGTTCCTCAGGTATTTCTGTCATTCAGCACTCTGAGTGAGACCCCTGGGGCTTCTGTGCTAGTAAATCATCTCTCAGGGACCAGTTTGAGAAATAATCTCGTACTGTAGACTAGATCTTGAAATAAAGCGATTGATTCATAAATTACAGATTTACACAATTACAAATTTAATTGTGCTCTGAGCTGAGCAATAAATCCCCCCACATTCATACACTGAATTTCTAATACTCAGTAGTTCAGCATGTGAACTTATTTCAAAATTTAACATTTACTAGTACAATAAGGTAGGTGAAGATGAAGCTCTAAAGAGTAGGGTGGGCCCCTAGTCCAACATGACTGGTGTTTTATGAAAAGGGGAAATTTGGACACAGAGGCAGACACTTGAACAGGGAGAGAAGCAGGGACAGATTGACTCATGCTGCTACTAGACAAGCAACTATCAGAAGTTAGAAAAAGGGCTAGAACAGAGCCTTCCTTTGTGTTTTCAGAAGGAAGATTGCCCTGTGAACACACTGTTCTAAATTTGTGCCTCCAGAACTCCAAGATAATCAATTCTTGCTGCTTATGCCACTTAGTGTGTGGTATTGTCACTGCAGGCCTAGAAAACTCACACAGTTAGTATTTGAGTCACTTATTCTTTTGAAAAGACAAAATATGAGAAATTTGCAATACCCTTCAATAACTGTCAAATCATAGAAATATCAAATTTTTCTATCCTCTTAGGATCTCTGTTCTGAAATAGGGATGAGGTAAGGATTTGAACCGACTAAGTTAAGAATAAATCAGGAATAACACTGAGTGTCTTGAGAGAATTTAGATTGATAATTTATCTCTTGTAGATGGAAAATCATAGAAGCATTCAGGGGGGTCTATTAAGTCAGAAACCAAAATCCTGCAGCAAAACTTATAAATACCCCCAGAATCCTTGAGTGTTCTAATCGCCATTTATGCTGCAAGGGTAGCTATAAGACAAGTAAAGTCTCAAGTAGCCAGGTCCATATTGATCATGCATCAGCAGAAGCTGGAGACTTTATCTGTTCTCCCAAGTAGATTGTGAGAGTCTCCTTCTAACCACATGCCCACGCACAACTAAATGAATCCAGCTTTTAAAAAAGTTGACAATATAAAAAGGAGATGCAGCATCACATTTAAGGGTTTGAGAACACATCTTTGAAAATGAAATGCAACAAAAACCCAGGCCGCTGACATCCTCCACTCTGCAGGGAAACAATGCAAGCAACTATAGGGTGTTAAGAGAAAATAATAGAGAATGAAATAGAACAAAACAGAGGAAAATGTGGAAATTTAATGAACAGCATTAATAAAAGTATCACAAAATGGGAAAAACTGAAATATCCAGATTTAACTACAGTATAAAATTGACCTTTGAACATGTTAGAGTAAAATCAATGCAATAATAATGCCTTTAATCTTTCCAGTTGCTTTCCAAAGCTCCTGCTATATCATTTAATATTTATACATATCTTTGTAGTTGAGATTTCTCTTGTATTTTGTTCTACAGATAGGTAACCTGATATTTAAATGTCTGGCCCATTCTTAAGACCAAACAGCTAACTATCTAGTGGATAGACTCCAAAGTCAGTGCTTTGCGCTGTAAGTCTGAGGCAACAGAATGTCCCTTTCAAGGTTGACCATTTTTCAATGAAATAGAACAAATCTAGTATCTGTAATAATTTATCTAACTACTAAATCAATTCATCACTATAACAGTTGGGTACCTAAGAATTTATACTTTTCACATATCCTAATCTAAGGGTCAAAGATTTGATCGCTATAGAAACAGGAGAATACCTGTCTTAACATTGTTATTCATTACCTTTGAAAAAATAATAATGCTTTCCAAACACATGAATTAGTGACTAAGAAGAGTGCTTTTGAAAACATCTTACAATTCTTTCTCCACAGGTAAGAATTTTGGCTTTCTTGTCTTTCTGGGAGCAAGGAAACTAAGGTCTGCAGATTAGGTGCTATGAATAATTTCTTATGTATTTTTGATGAAGCTTTATTTTTTGGTTGCCAAAAACTAAATGGTCTTACTGGGAAAAGTACTGCCAAGTTGGACACCTGTCATAGTTTGCTCTCCTTGGTATTATTAGACATGGGTGCTATAGCCAATCTGTTTCAACAGTGCCTACAGTATAAGACATTTCTTGTAAAATTCCTAGTCTTCATGAATTGTACATAACCTTGCTTTTCCTTTTTTTAAGAGGGGGAAAAAATCTCCCTTAAAAAAGTGAGAAGCTGGGGTCTCCCTGGTGGTGCAATGGGTTGGGTCGCAGCACTATGAAGCTATCCAGAGCCACTGAAACATGAGTTTGACACCTGGCCAGGGAGTTTCCCACAAGGCACAGCAGACCTCTCCTGTCTCACCCACTGCTCCCCTCAGCAGTGTATTTCAGTCAATCTGCCTGTTCTTCTTCCCACTCTGTCTCTGGTGAATCTTCTCACCACCTGCCCCTCCATATACACACCTCTGGCCTATACCCCAGCTTGTATGCACAAATACATCAATCTTTAAAAAAAATGAGGTGATGTTGGCAATTTGAATAGATTATTTAACTTTAAAAACTGGTCTTCTCAAAAACAAGTAAAAATGCACAAAATCCAAACTTAAAGAGATAGATAGATAGATAGATAGATAGATAGGAACTTAGGAAGCTTAGTGTTTCCAGTACATTACCCACTCCTGGGTTACCTTTAAGATGCTTGCTATAGCTGCATATTACAAGTATTGGACACCTTAAACTCACACAATATTCTATATCAATTATATGTCACCAAAGCTGGGAAAAACGTCTCGCAATTACAAGGGTTTACCTCAACAAAAGCTTATTTTTGCATGTATGTGTGAATTCTGATGCTGCTCCTGAGATTCCCCAAGGCAGCTATCGCCCACCCAGCTTTTCAGGAATCCCGTCTTTCTATAACTAACAATACTTTCAGGTCAACAAGTATTTTCTAGTATAGCTTCATTATGGGATGAGAGATTTTGAAAGTTCAAACTAGAGTTACTACATAAAATAGGACAGTTTTATTCTGAATTTCAGAGTAACAATGATTTTTTTTTAAAATTTCAATTTGCTTCAATATTGCTTGGTGCGGGACTCCCTGGTGGCA